>OX235272.1:30965171-31508741 GCA_944472155.2 Trichobilharzia szidati
GTGAATAGGGTTTTCTGTTTACTTGTGTGTGGTTACGTTACAACTTCTGATTACTGAGGTGTCTGAACTGTTATTAAGCATAATTTGAGCAATTGGCTTTCATTTAAAGTCACTTCTAATGTTCGGAAAATATTTTGTTACTCATTTTCAAGAGAAAGTGTTCAACATGAAGTGGAAAGATCTTGAGATTTCGTTTCAAATATCTGTCTCTTCACTTAATCCTGCTTGTTACAATGATCCGTTCTTAGTAGTAGTTAAATGTTGTTGATTTCACTGTAGCAAAATCAGTTGTAGTGAACAATGTAAACAGCAAATTTACTAACAGCAGATATGGAGCTTACTACTGTTTTGTAGCAAGCTCATTCTATGTTAGTTATGTGTAATTAAATACTAATTAGGCTTTTATACAAAGTGAAAAGCTTAATAATGTCAGAAAAGAATAGCGTTTCAGTCAGTAGTTGAATCTGTTTATGTTATTGTTGTAATAGTTGTTTACTCACAGTGGTAATTTTCTAAATTCTGGTAATATTTCTTGTTACATTGCCACCCGTTGTTGGAATTTTGTTGACCACGCATTTATACGTTTGCCTACATAAATCTATTTGGAAAGGAATTAAATCTTCGACCGTGTGACAAGAATAAAGTAGCTGATTTCCTGTTCACTATGAACACTCAATATAATGTTGAGTGAGCATAGACTTTTCTCTTAAGGTCAACCCACAGGAACACGAGAATTTCTCGGGGAAAAAAGCGAATGGTCGATTTCCTAATATATTGGTGATGCATAGTACTTCTTTACACTTATCTGTTGTACGTGGTGGGGAGAATGTGTATTATCTCCGTAGTAGGTCTTTCTTTTACCATCTTTATAACTGTGAAGAATAATATTCTCTCAGAAAAATTATTCTTTCAGCAAGACAGTTTATTTTATTGTTTCGTGTATGTTCCGTCATGTGCACTAGCAATAAGTATGGATTATCCGAGTTTTTGTTTTTATCAACAGGCAAGTCGTTTTTTTGATTTATTGTATTTGGTAGCTTTTGTATTCTTTGCGTCCTTAACATATATCAGCACCATGAAAAGTGATATTACTGCCTGAGGCACAAACTAGTTAGTTTTTCTGCTATTCCTCGTGGGCGAGTGCGGTTTAGATTGGATGATTAGTGTCTGTATCACTGTGTGTTATATTGAACATATATGGTAAAATGCTAGACCACATTGCTGAATTTCCACTTAGGAATATGTAACATGCTTTATGGTTCTGTTGATATACGTCACTCCACCAGCCTTACTGAACATAGTACGCCTAACTGTCAGAACAATGAGCACTCCATCCGACTTGTAAGTACTGAGAACAAACCGAAAGTCAAAAAAACTCAGTTATTTAGAAATATGCTCTGAGATAAAATATATTTAAATAGAAAAAATGTTTGGCTTATTTAGGTAAAAGATTTGAGAAATTATTGCCCCAGTATGGCTGAACTACGGACTCTGGGAATGTGCATGCTACCAGCACAGAACAGACAAACAAAGTGCTAAGAGCACAAGGAAGGAGCATGGAATGGTATCCGAGTCCGGTCAAATGTCTATCCGTTTAGACAAGCCAGGAGGGCTACACGTTTATTTAGTTGATATTAAGCCGATTTATTGCAGGATTTCATCATGGGCTGACATCGGTCAGGGGACCATTGGAAAACCTGAAAGTACTCGACAGCTGTTTCGTCATGGTTTGGGACTTTCCAACAGCGATCACCCGCCGGGGTTCGAACCCAGGGCCTTCCAATTACAGGGCGAGCTCGTAGACCTTTCAACCTCTGATGCCTGATTCAATGGTTCATGAATTCTGACTTCTGCCAATTCACGATGTAACGTGACCACTATTCAGTATCATCGGATGAAGAGTCCAAAACTAAAACGAAACAGCTATCCAGTACTCTTAGGTTTTCCAATGGTTCTCCAACCGATATCAGCTTATGATAAAATCCTGTAACCAATCAAATCCCTGCAAACTGACATTTAAATAAGTTGATTCAATTTGATTTGTTTATTTTAGCCTTAGGTGTTTATTTTGATGCCGTGAAAGGTGCACTACAAATATATCGTCACTAGTGACGTTGAGTATGTAGTGGAATAGTAAATTCGAAGGCCTAAACATACCAATTCAAATTCAAGTAAACACAACTGGTAGAAAAACCTAATAATAATGATAATTGCATTTGAAATTTTCAACCTCAACGTGTTTTGTGTTACTTTTTTAGTTGTTTTTATCTATGGGTTGAAAATGATGTTTAGGGATTACCAGTGGAATTAAAGTTTAGAAAAATTGCTTCATAGTGATAATTCTTACCTGAAAATGAAGTGTTCTGTTTTTTGTGTATGCATGCTGAAAGCTTTTGTCTTTTCGATGTTGTTGTGTTCTATGACGTGAATGGTTTGATTGCGAAGATTTCATTGTCTTTGTGGACAACATCTGCAGTGCCGACTTCCATGTAACTTTATATCCAAGTTGTAATCCCCCCAGTTAGTAGTGCGATACTAACAAACTTTATTTGCTTTGTCTTTGTGTGTAATTCTTGCAGTATGTTTCACTCGAATGTGTTATCTATTTCAGTATACGCTTTTGTGCAAATACTTTGTCAAACTAATTACTAATTATCTCTTTTATTTCAATTATATGTATGTTACCACATTGTGTATGGAAATTTTCTTTTCTCTTATCATCATCAATAGTATTCTAGGTATGTGGGATTGGAAATTCTGAGATGTGCGTTTTGGCAATGCTGCTTCTAAAGGGATTCTTTCCATGGGTTTTGGCATTTAAACACGAAAAGGACTAGAAGAATGCTTATCAGGTCACTTATATTCTAACGTTTTCTACACTGATAAATGTCACTTCATCTCAATGGTCGTTCTTTGACGATTTGATAAGAAGATATATGTCAAGACTTTCTCAAGTATTACTTCATGTTAATTGTAACAACTAGCCTGTCTTTTTGATGGCTGTTGACCAAACTAAATGTACTTTTTAACCTGTGCAACAACTAGTCCAACCTGTGTGAAGTTGTCTTTAGTAGGAGCTTTCTTTTTCCCACTTATTTGAGTTAAGTAATAAAATTGTATATAATTCTCCTGGACTATGACTTTCATTCTGGTTTACTTTGACTTTAATATACCATATATGTGTTAACTGTTTCGAGTAAGTCATATTATATCCTTTGTATAATAAGATTAAGGGTTGACAAGGAAGGGATTAAAAATTAAGTATAAGGTGTAGTTGTGATATCTTCCGTCGTCGTGTATTACATCTTCATTAAAACACAGTTTGTTTACGTCACAATCTAGCATTAACTCAGGCTATTTGTTTTACTTAGCCTTATATGCTTTGTGTTTTGCGTGGACGATGTTAAGTTTTTCTCACACTGAAAAAAACACATCCCGTCAGTCATAATAATCAAATTTTTTAGTAAAACTATTCAAGCTATACTGATTGAACTAATACAAATTTACAACTGCAGTAGATAATGCTGTGGGCAGTTACTGATATACTTTTATATCCTAATGTAAAAGTAATTATCGTGTTCTTCACAAGTAACCATACACAATACGAAATAACAAATTAGTTAACATTTTTGTACGCAATGAGAATTTTCAGATTCGTTATGTCCACCGGTAATCAATACTTAAGTAGCACTTTACGTTTGACAAGCTGTATCGAATACTAACGTGTGTAAAGTGATAAAAACTTCTGATTGATATAAGTAGTTTCAAATTGTTCACCAGTTATTAGTGCCTGAAACACACTACAATTAATTGGATTACAAAGTACATTGTCTTTTTGAATAATTATTTCCTTAACAAAAGTCTCATTGTGTTACCGATTCACTTAACTGAATTATTTACCTGATTATTCAGTCTGGATAAATTAGTTACAGGATTTCATCGTGAGCTGACATCGGTTAGAGAACCATTGGAAAAAACCTAAAAGTACTACTGGACAGTTGTTTCATCCTAGTTTGAGACTCTTCATCGATACTCACCCACCACGAGGTTTCGAACCCAAGACCTTTCGGTTACATGGTGAGCTCTTGGACACATTGCTGATGATTCAGGTGAAACAAGTTAACCAGTATTTAGATACACCTGCTTCAACCACCTAACATTAATGTTCAGTTTCCAACCGTTCGTATTGCTTAGTAGTGTGCATTGTTTATTCAGTGCCTTAATTGACTACAGTATCATATAAGTCAGGTTTAGCATATATCTTCTGGGTGATTTTGATGAAATACCTTGAACGACTTAATTAGCGTTGATTTATAGCTGTTTTCTGATGATATATAGTCATGGATAATTTGTGTGAAGTTATTATCATTTTCTTTCTGTTTATTTTAATACAGGAAGTGTGTGTAAAAATAACTTTGCAATTGGAAAGAAAAAGGAATGAAAAATAGTATCATCAAATTTCTTTGAGTTCAGAGTGAATTTGTTTATATTATTATCATTATATTTAATTTATATTTAGTAATGATGCAGTTCTGTGTTTGTTTGGCTAATTTGGATATATTCCTTTCTGGTCTACAACTTTTCGCTCTGCTTAAGATCTACAGTAATTTTCTGAGGCATGTTTCAGAAGATTGAATCTCGAGGGAAGAGTTTGACCATTTCTTTTATTTTCTATCCGTCGCATATGCTCTGTTAAGAAAACACCCTGCATTCTGGTTTGTTGACGAATTATAAGAGTGACTGAAGATTCTACAAGATAAGTTTTTCGTCTCATATTCTTCATATGCACTGGAAATTGGTGTAGTTAGTTAGATGAGTAAGGACCAAAGCACTTCTGTATATAATAAAGTACTCATGAGTATATAGCGGCAATGTTAAGTGTGAAAACCCATCGTAAACTAATTCATTACTTCAGCTGTAGACAAGTCCTAATGTGAGGAGGTTGAATCCTAATCCCTTCACTCTAGAAAAACTCTGTGATTACAATCCTTCAAGTTTACTCAATTTTTTATGTTCATAATCATTTCTTGAGTAATTCTTTGTCTGACTTCCAGAATTGTCACCCCTAAACCGTAAACAATGTAACTTTTCAATAAGCGTTGCGGTACATTGAAAGCTCGTCTCTGAAGTGTATTAGCTGTCCTGTAAATGCTACATTAATCATTTAGAAGCATTGGACTAGAAGAAAGCAGGTTTCGTCCTCCCACTTTATGTTTTAAATTCAGTAGGCGTTATCGGACACTTACTGTCTCGGAAACAAGAAGTAGTGATTTATTTTCTTGTGGTTACTGTTACGCAATATAACTGGTTTAAGAGTCTGGCAAATAAAACCAAGCGACTCTCCTCTGCCTCAGTAGTAATTGGACGGAACAAAAAAGCCTTCCCTCTGTTGTGACGTTCTTGACTATTTTCAATGCATTCAATTTCGGAAACTTAAATATCTCAGAAAGACCATGCGTCTTAACCTTATGAACACTTTGGAAATGTTTTCGATGGGACTAAAGCATTCTTAGATTTTTTTATTTTTCTCATATTTTTATCAGTAGTAGGAGTGGTAACATGATATATTTTCTCAGAAGTGGTTTCTAAAGGCAAATAAATTACCTAGTAAGAAATGATACAATAGAAATAAGGGTTTGAAATTTGATTGTTACTGGGTAAGAAGAAGCAGCAGTTACGTAATTTTTAATCTTTGAAAATCACTTTTTGAACGATTGTATCAGTTGTTACACATACACACTCCTATTACTCAATAATAGGAACAATAGACTGTCATACGTTTCTCGCGAATGTAAATAAGACTCTACAACTTTGAAGATGACTTCACTGACAAACAACAAATTTCTCTCTCCGAGTTGTTTTCTGTTGTCTTCGTGACCGAGTGGGTATTTTCGGTCTTCCTCACATCTCTTGAGAACCCTTGTGATCACGAAATAAATATTAAGAAAATCCTTACATTTTATTGAAAATGTTATGATTTTTTATCAGACTATAGGTTCAAGGTTGCGTATTATTCACAAAGAATCCTATCAGATATCAGGATTTTCATTTGTCACCTTTTTTTCATCCTAATTTACATATTCTGGCTGTTAGCATCATCCATACGAATATATAATCATAGCTAAGATAAATTCAACCACCAATGAAACAAGTTATATTGTCTGTTTCTGGTGAATCGATTGTGTTTATTAACAGTCTCATTGTTAATTCACATCTAAATTACCATAGGCGCATATGTTTATTTCATTTGCACGATGTACAAACGCATTGAAACAACACTAATTATTGTCTATTTACTTCGAATGTTTTCTACCGAAAGCTTATTAAGAAATGGACGACCAGAAGGCTATCGTGTAGAACGAGTGGGAATGCATGGAAATAGAGTTAACTTCACATGGTATGGGAATTTAACTATACACAGTTGGAATCATGCAGCTGATATGTGCTCTGGTTTGAACAGTCTTCTTCCAAGAGTTAATGATATGCGTTATTTCTACAAAACACTACAATCCGATGGCAGTATATCAGAACTTCATTCTGGTTATGGAAGTTCAACTAACAGTGTTGTTTTTTACCTCGGAGATATTTTAGAGGCTACAATGGATTATCCTAATATAGAAAGCGGTGAAAGAATGTGTTTAGTTGTGGAGAAAGTTCCAGGATCTCAAGTTAGTTTGTGTTTAATTTACCTATATAAACACTTGGTGGTATTACGATACATATATATTCATATTTAGCAAGAATATGATATACATCAAAGTTAGTATGGGTATAAAAAAATTTATTTAAGACAACTTGAATAAATTGAATAGGTATCCTATACAGTCCATTGATAGTTGTTCTGTGTATTCACACAATATCTTATTTCACAAATCAGTGCTGTGAGAGTTGCATAGCTAAGCTAATTATTGGATGTGCTTGTTGAAAGCAGAAATTCCAAATCTCAACAAGTAGACTTAATTCAGTTCAATGGGTAGTTAGGTTGCATGCCAGTGAACAAAAATATATTGATTCATATAATCCCATGCATTATAATCCATTAAAAAATCTAACACTTAATGTATGGATTTACAATAAGCAGAGATCAGCTGGAAATTCTTAGCACCTAGAAATAGAAATGTCTATTTCCCGTTGATTGATTATAATGGACTGAAATGTTCAGTTCTTGTTGATATGTCAACTCAATGTAATCAACCAATGGGGAATAGAAAATTAACTAAAACACATAATAACTGGTACCTTTTGTACAAAAAGGTGACTGTCGTGATCAGATAGGACCAAGATATAACGCCTTGATGCTTGAAACGATGATTATTGGGTTCGAGTCTCATTGGGGACACCAACACTTACCAGAGATTGCAGGTACATCCTGATAACGAGTCTCGAAGAGGACGAAGTGGGCATAATGGATTTTACTGCTATTCATTATCCACTAAATAACGTCAGGGTTGAATTGTATTGTATTATCCTACTGCCAAAAATTTTGCAACATTTAAGTAAGGCATTTCATCATTTCTGTACTTGAGAAATTAGTAGTTTCTATTGACACGCAGCTTACCAAGTAAAACTTTTTGTTTCCTTTTATTCTAAAGTTACATTTAGCTGAACCGTCTGCTATAAAAAGTTGTCTAACTCCTGCTAACTTACTAGTTTGTAAGTCTGAGATTGACGGCGGTGATTCATCAGCCAACTACGATTTTGATTCTTATTCACGTCTATGCAATTTAGCCAGTGATAAATGGTATGGTACCTTGCCAAATTGGATTCGTGATCTCAAGCAAAAAGCTGAATTCAAACAAGATCATATTTGCATCAGAAACATCGTTTTCTATATTGCACTGGGTAAGTATATTTCATAAAGAGTAAATGTATAAATGCATCGAGTGCGAAAGATGAAGTTCTCTCTTTAACTTACAGAATATTCACATTAGATCATAGGAAAAAACAGGAAGACAATAAGAGCGAAAAATAATCTTTTCTGTGAAGTCATCAACTAGACTGTACATTTGTGAATACATAGCAAAGGAGAGAGAAAAGTTCTAGAACTGTTCGCGGTCTAGTTTCAAATTATAACGAATAACAAGATGAATCGCCGGGAAGAGGAATTAAAAACATGGTGACAAAACAATAACTTTTTTCGTTTGGACTTCCTGTTTGTTTACGTTATTATTGTTTTCTTAATCCTTATTTATATTACATAATCTTCATCTTGTTATTCGTTTTAATTTGACCCTTGACTGGAAATAGTAGTTCTGTTACTTTCACACCTCTTTGCTATCTATTCACGAATGTGAACAGCCTTTTTCTCTCTGCCAGTAAAATTTAGGCAATAAGCTACGTATTATATAAATAATACGGTCGTCTTTAGGGAGTGCTTTCTTTTAAGGCAAAACAATTCATTCACCACTGTTTACGCTGAAGACAAACTATGTAAACTGATATTTTAGCGATTTCGTTGTATTGTTGATATGCTACACGATACCAGCCTTGCTGCGTGTTACCCCAGCACAAAGGAAGAGTGCGAAATAGCATTCGTCACGTTAAAACGGCCTGGAGCATCCGCAAGCGGGCTAGGCATTAATATTAAATTGATTCATTTCGGTCTATTTATTTTAGCCGTGGGTTTATTTCGCTACTATGAAGTATGCACTACAATATACTAAATAAATAAAAATAGTTTTATTTGGAGAGTAGGAAATAAATATCGAAATAATTTATATTTGCATGTATATATATATTTCATGTGTATAATTATAGCGTTAACGTTTTATTTCTTCATCCATATAGTATGTTCAGGAGTGGTTTTCATAATTCTCAGTACAAGTACAATAATTCTGGCTGTTCGTTGCAGACGTCTGACTCATAAGATCAAGCGGAGACAAAATGGAATAGATGGAATAAATGTTTGGTCACAAGGTGGTGGTTCTGAAGTATCTTCACAGTGTCATATAGGTGAAACAGACGGGAAACTGGATATTCTAGCAGATTCAACATTCAACCGTGCACCTGGTAGTGGTTTCAATAGAGAAAGTTATAAAGAAGCTCTTGTGAATAGTGGTTATCAAAGAATTTCAAATGGACGAATAAAAAGTGTTCGAGCATCGGGGAAAAAGCCAATATACTAAGGCTACGAAATGAAGTTTTCAGAAATTAACTTTACAAAAAGCTGTATGAAGGCATCTGTGCTGTAAAATTCTTTAATTATTAATAAATTTAGTCCTTTTTCAATTACCTCTGTTTTTTATTTCATTGAAGCTACAGAAGTTAACGAGATTGCCAAGGTGACATGAGCTAAGATAGTCGAAGTACTTATTTCACAACTGAGAATACTTATTCATAGAAACGCAACTTGTACAACATTTTAACCTATTTTAGTTTCTATAACTGTTAACCAGTCTATTTCGGATGTTTTCTCGTGAAATGTTTATTTAAAAGCATCGCTTGTTTCTTCACAAACGATGTAAAATAGCTAGGGCAGTCTGTGATTGCCACAGGTGTTAAAGTTGTGTCAAAGTATTTATTTAGACACACTTGGTACTGAATGAACACACAAACTAATGTTGAAATACGATACGTATATAAAGGCATTTTCATTAAGTACCTTCAGAAGAGCTGGCGTTACTTTGGCAACGAAACAAAAAAATTACAGCATTATCGCTACTGACTTCGACTCTACGTCACAAATGGTAACTTCTCAAGCTAGCCCACCTAGGAAGATAGTGTGGTACTAATCTATTTCTCTTCTACAACTTCACCTCTTCTGAATAGTCTCAAGGTTAGTAAATAGTTGACAGTGTGTAAACTTAAGATATGACATTCTTAACATTTCCAAGCCACCGAGTACAGTTTTCCATAGACGATTTCCTGGTGGCTTAAACACGCACTAACTACGTCATATTACCATAAAAGGGTTGACTACGCGGCAGTTATTAATAGATACTATGAAGTTGAAATCATCGTGAAGTAAAACAGACTAGTGTTTCCACATGAGTCTAAATAACTCACGATAACACTAATTCCATTTGTGTTTGTCGATTTTTACGTGTGTAGCCAGTTTCACAAGAGGTAGTGACCAAATTACATAATTCACGATGCCAAAACTTAAACCTATGCGGCTCTTAACAGCAACCTATTAAACTGGAGAACAACTCTGTTTATTTCTAACAAAAATCCTCCCTGGATGTGGTTATAAAATTATTTGAAAAACTGTCTTTAGTATAGAGTATGAAGATGTTCAGAGTCGAATACCCGATTAAACGGGCCATTGTCGTTGGTAAAATTAACACATTCTCAAAGTAAATTGAATATTCCCATAATTTATTCAGAACAAAATAATTAGAGCGAACAATTGTTTTCAATAAATTCTTCAGGCTCTACAATTATAAATCCATTAATTTAAGCATACAATAGCCAGTAAAGGCAAATTAGAATCATTTCAGAAAGTGTATTGTGGAACAAGTATAAGATGGGATGAAACAATAGTCAGTTAGTTTTTTAATATGCATGGTCAATGAGAACATGGGACAAAATGAGATGAAGTAATTTAATGATATATATATATACATATATTAGTCAACAGAAAAATACAGGTTTCGAGATTAAGTGTAATCAGGGTGTGTGAGACATTATGAAAATAAACCAACGAATGGGGCGGTCTAGACATAAGTTCAAGGTTGAAAATAACGACAATAAGAATGACTGTAAAATAATAACGATGATATGGTGTAAAATTACAAGTACTATTTGTGATTGATTGTCAAATAATAATAATGAAGTGGAATGAACAGGATTTTGTAAATACGATAGCAAGTTAGAAAAGCACTACTTAGACCTAAGGTAATAAAATCATAAGAAAGGTCATGAAATCATAAAAGTCGAAAATGAACGTTTGTCAATGAAACAGAGGAATAGAAGAAGAAGAAAATTGTGAAAGGAATTTATAGTGTTAATAGAGGATTTGTTGGCTTTATTGTAGGCCAAGGTAAACATAGAGGTTGAACATACTTCTCTGTATGCAAAGAGATGGTCTTCTGGTATTAATTGCCACCGCTTCAGCTACTGATAGAAGACGTTGTCGAGCTCCTCTAGATAAGTTAGTAGGAACGCGGTAAATAACTGAGATCGCCTGGTCAAGTTTTATCGGGTGTCCTGTATCTACCAAGTGGGCTAAGACTGCACTACTCACACATTTGGTTACTCCTTTACTCGACCATACAGGTACATGTTCACGCGCGCGCATGGATAAAGCCCTCTGAGTACGGCCAATGTAACTAGCTCCACATGAGCAGTTGAATTCGTAGATACACATTGATGAGGCCATCTTTGGTAATTTATCCTTTACTTGCTGTGTGAGTACTGGTTTAGTTGAGAAGCTGAGTACCAGTTTAGCTGCAGGAAATATTCTATCTACTGCTCTATTAAGTCGACATTTTAGAATGTCAGCTGCAATTTCCCCTTTGTACTTAACTTAAGGTACAAAGGTTTCTTGTCTACGGTATCCACCTTTACCCTGTCTGTAGGTATTGACGTATAATTTTTTAGGAAGCTCTGTGGATATCCATTTTCTTGCAGTATGAGTTTCAGTTTATGCATTTCTTCCTTAATGCATTCCTCTGAACATATGCGTTTTATTCTATAGCTTAGACACTTAACTAAGTTTCTTTTATATTGAATCCGTGTGAAGCTATGAAAATGGGTGTACTGACCCGTCCAGGTTTTCTTTCTAAATAATTTCCTTTGTAGATATCCGTCTGTCTTCATGGTAAGGAGGACGTCTCGGAAAGGTAAACTGTTATTGTCTTCTTCTTCACATGTAAACTGAATAGTTGGGTGAATACTATTAACAGCATTTAGAAGCTCTTGTTTATTAAGATTTATATCACAAACGATAAAGGTATCATCTACGTATCGCCAATAATAGTCAAACCCTTTAATCATGTCTTTAACTGGACCGTTTTCAAGCTTTGCCAGGAAAATATCCGCTAGCATAGGGCCCAGAGATGGTCCCATGGCTACACCATCAACTTGTCTATAAAAACCATTATTGAACATAAACTGAACATTCTTAGTGCACTTAAATAATAATTCTTTGACTTTTTCGGATGGGATTCCTACATCTATCTTTTTTTCTATCAGCTGGTCACATATGTAGTTGACTGTTTCAAGCAGTGGGACGTTGGTGAATAATGATGCTGCATCCAGTAACATCATTTTCTTTCCCTTTAAATTCAGGCTTTTGGTAGTTTCCACAAAGCTAAATATGTCTTTTATACTGAATTTGACTAATTCGCGATGTAATGGTTCTAGTGCCTTTACCAACCACTTTGCTGTAGAATGATAAGGAGATTGACACATATCTAAGATGGGACGTAATGGTACTTCATCTCATTTTGTCCCATGTTCTCATTGACCATGCATATTAAAAAACTAACTGACTGTTGTTCCATCCCATCTTATACTTGTTCCACAATACACTTTCTGAAATGATTCTAATTTGCCTTTACTGGCTATTGTATGCTTAAATTAATGGATTTATAATTGTAGAGCCTGAAGAAGAATTTATTGAAAACAATTGTTCGCTCTAAATATTTTATTCCAAAGTAGTTTGAATTTACTATTATTTAAACAAAAATGCGCCAGGCAAATTTGTCGAACAACGGTACAAGAAGATAAATATTATAAATTATTTAAAATAATCGCAGTGTGTTTAAGAAAAAATGAAAACAAGATTTTTCTGAACGTTTCTCTGTGTAAGCCACAGCTTCTTCAGCAGATTTATTCGGATTTTTATTAATCATCAAAATATACAATCAAAATTTTTTTACATTAATTGAAGTCAGTTCATTTGAACGTCACTTGTCGATAGACATTTGTACCAAGAGGAAATACGTAAGCAGTCATCATATATTTGTAATGACTAATGTCAAATTGGCATTATGCATATTTGTCTGTGTGAGTGTATGTTATTTGTCATATGGAAAAGACATCAATTCACATGTGATAAACATGATAATACATTATTAAACGTCATGGAGGTTCATTGAGGTTTTTGTTGTTTTTCTCATCTGTCTTGCTTCATTAGAGTTTGCCACATAGGTGATAAGTCTATCCCTTCTCTCCTATTTGCTGCATTCGTTGTGGTTAAAATATGCAAGGCTTAAGAGGTCAACCTTTCTTTATGTGAATGAAAGTCCCTTCTTAGAAATTCGACATTGTCGAAATCAATCTTATGTCTGCTGTCTATCGCATGCATTGCTATAGCCGATCTTTTTTCTAGACATTTTAATTCTACTCCATTTCTAGGTGGACGTTTTGTGCATAGTCTATGTTCATTCACTCTGACCTTCACCTGTCTACCGCTCTCCCCTATATAGCAAGCTTCACATTGTGAACATTTTATCGTATAGAACACAATTACTTTGTAACATTTTAGGAACCATATCTTTGACATTTACCAAAGCTTTCTCTAGAGACTTAGAGGGCTTGTAATAGACTTTAATATTATATGAAACAAATAGTCTTTGAAGTTGTTCAGCTGTCTCCTTTCACTATGGAATAGCTATCGTTGATAGCCAAGATTTTTCCATTTTTTCCTTCTGCTCCTTTTTATTGATAATATTATCTAGTAGCTTTTCCGGATAACCATTTCCAACTAAAATCTGTTTTATATTGGATGTCTCGTTCTCCATATCATCATTATCTGTTATAATGTTTCTAGCTGTGTTAACGAGATTTAAAGTTACTGAAACTTTCATTCCTATTGGATGATCCGATTGGAAATTCAAATACTTGTTGGAATGTGTCGGCTTTCTGTATATGGTAAACTTTAGTTTCTCGTCAGTTTGTCTTTTTACAAGACAATCCAGAAAGTTCAGAGTTTCCTCAGCCGATTTTACTTCATTAGTAAACTCTATATATTTTGAAATTAAGTTAATCTGTGTTAGAAAGTTGTCTTTTTCAGCTTTCTTAATGATGATAAATGTATCATCTGCATATCTGTTCCATCTTCTATTGATAAAGAGGATTTAGCTAATATTTCCTGAATGTTTTCAAGTTCATATTTCATGGCTTACACAGCGAAACGTTCAGAAAAATCTTGTTTTGATTTTTTCTTAAACACGTTGGGATTATTTTAAATAATTTACAATGACTCAGTCTGACTCTGCGCTCAAATTATTCGAGGAAATTCGTAACATCTACAGTCTGGAAACTTATAAGAGGATAAATAGTTGTAAAATAACTGAATGAATTGGGTTGGCATTCAAGGAAGGGTTCGGTACTTCCTACTACGTTCGACAGTAGAAAAAAACTCGCGAATTGCAGTATATTAGCCGTTGATTTCTGATGCCTAAACCATATCTGACAATGCCTGGATCCATTGATTCTGGTTATCTCTCGTACCTCATCTAGGGAGTTAGGATTTACAAAAGGATGTCAACCTAACACTTGCCTCTTTCCTACCGTTGCATCACCTCTACTTTTTGCCAGTAAACGGTATGGAAGCCTCCTGGATGATATGCTTAAAAGTTGATTTCCACCTTGTATGGAGTTCTCACCATTGGACCCCATGATCATTTAAACGCTGTCACCATCAGGTGGTGGCAATGGAAGACAAAATTTACTACACATTTTCACGTCTGTATAGTAAGGGTGCACACACAGAAGCGTTGTAAAGCCGACTTGTGACAGTCAAACTGAAATTGTGCCAGTGTAAGAGGTGACGCGGACTGAGTTGTAACCTACTGTATATACGATTGAAATTTCATTTATTATACCTTAACGACCACCTACTGAGGTAAACGAAACGTTTGCCTACTTCCGATGGTAAGGCATCTCATGCTAATCTTGCAACAGTGTTTTACAGTCGGTCGCTGTCTCTAGTACGTACAATACTTGCAAAGGATGAACGATTAAGTGAGATTCGAGTAGTCTGTACGTCATCGTACATCTAGATGTTGTCGGCATACTCAAGATCAAAAAGTTTTTCCTGCAAAGATTTTTTCAGAATGTCCTAGGTGGCTAATCTGGTATGTGACATAGGAAAGAAACACATTTTTAACCCTTGGATTTTCTGGTGGTTTTTTTTTAATGTAAAATCCATCTTTGTTCATTCACTTCTTTCCAACAATTTTTTTATGTCTGATACTTTGTCATATTAGGCAAGTCGTGATAGAAATAGTCATCTTCAGCATGTTTTAACAACCAAGCTAGATATTCCTCAACAAAGACAAAACTTCAAGTTGAACATAGAAAAGACAGAGGTGATGACGTTACGTAAGCAACAGAAACATGCATCAACCACCATCAGTGTAAGAAATCTAAAGGAAAGTGACACCTTTTACTTATCTAGACAGCATTGTTCCAACTACGGGCGACACATAAGAATATCGAAGGCAAGATCGGAAGACCAAGACATGCCTTAATTATTTCCAAGTATTGGTTTTGTAAGGATTTTATTTGATTGGTTGGAGGATTTCATCATGAGCTGACATCAGTTAGAGAACCATTGGAAAACCTGCAGGAAGTACTGGACAGCCGTTTCGTCAGCCCAGTTTGGGACTCTTCAGCAGCACGCACCCACCGGGGTTCGAACGCAGGACCTTCGCAATGCGAAGTGGACGCGCTACGTCATGAATTGGCGGAAGTTAGAATTCACGGGACACTGGATCGGGTACCAGTGGTTTAATGGTCTACGAGCTCGCCTTGTAACCAGAAGGTGTTGGGTTCGAACCCCGGTGGGTGCGTACTGCTGAGGAGTCTCAAACCAGGACGAAGCGGCTGTCCAGTACTCCCAGGTTTTTCAATGGACATACCTTATTACTCGGAAAGTAATCAGTTAATCTACTACACTGAGCATCAAGAGCAAGATTCGGATTTTCAACACCAACGTCAAATCACTGCTTATAGTGCGCATTACACCAAAAGTATTTCCGACTGCCTGTTGCAGACTTCCGTTAACAGCTACTTTTGCTTCATACCGAAGACCATATTGTTGGCCATAAGGGAGAAACAACAAGGAAATCCGGTAACGAACCAACCAAGGACCCATAGATAGAGATGGATCAAACACGCGCTGAAAGAGACCGTTGAGTGACATTATAAGCCAGGCCATCGAATGGAACCCGACTGCCAAGCAACGAGTTGGGCAACCAGGGACAAAATGGAGGAGATCTAGTGAGCAGGAAATAAAAGCTTGAAGGCAATCGTAGAGTCAGCTAAAGACTACTGAAGAGAACAGATTGAAGTAGTGATGTATTGCTGAAGCCTTCTTAGGTGTCCCCACTTGGAACCTAAGGGAATAATAATAATAGTAATAAATATTCCACAATTTCGGTATCATTCTGAGTAATTAAAACGCTATAAATGTTTGCCAAGAAAAATTCCCCATATATTTAGATGATAGTAAAACGTCAAGAATAAAATCACAGAGAATTCTTGCTCATCTTTTGAGATGTAGCCTAACTGTGAACGAGAATTATCAGACACTGAGAACTTATCGATAATGTATTACAGAAGAGTAGATTAAATAATTCTGAAATATATAGTTTCGAAAGTGTTAAACAATATCTACTTTGACTGAAAATAAAGAACTGGTCAGATAACTTCCACAGACCATTTTCTGCTAGTATCTCGAGATTATAAAAGTCTACAGGTTAATTTTACTGATCAACGAAACTTAAGCGGAACAGACGAGCGAGTCGTTATTTTTATTTAGAGAATATGCAACAATTATTGGTGTTTACAAGCAATATATTATAAATACCTTTTCCATAAATGTATAGGTCAACTCAAAGATGAGTGAGGATTAGAGAGGTTTCGTGTGCACTTCGGATTGTGAGGGCGATTGTTACTTCCCGGCTGCCCACACCGTGGAAGTTGGTTGCGTGACCGCAGAGCCCAGGGGACAACTGCTTGAGGCCGGTCACACACGGCCTGTTTTTGTTTTTCATTTGGTGTGTCTCAGTAGCATATTTATCACTTCTGCCCTGTGACACGGCAGCAGGAAGCGCGGTCGTTGTTAATCCGGGCCCCGACAGATCCGGCATGTTATTTTGTGAATTTGTTTGAATCATAGTATTGGATTGGGTAGCTGCTTTTTGTCTAACCGCTATCCAAACAACCTTTCTGGCATGGTAGGACCTCAAGCGACATAAGTCTCAGCCAGTATAGCTTGTTGGGTCATTGTGGTGTTCAAGCCCGACCACCACGTCAAGGTAGCAGCTTTCGGTCGGTCAACTCAACTCAGCTGTGAGCCACAACACCTATTGAGGTCTAACAGGTCCGAACCCTTGACCCAGCAGTTGGGAGTCGGACGCCTAAACCAATAAGTTACAGCTTCATAATTGAATAGGTGATATACATATCGAGTGCTGTTCTTTTTTTTAATTCAACACAATAAACTGATTTGCATCTTACTACTACTTGCCAATGAACTTGAAACGAAACCCTCTAACAAAAAAGAATAACAGAAATGTTTTTTAAACAAAAATAAACTGTTTTTATTATTTACAGCTTATAAAACATTGTGAAAATTCAATAGAATTTTCTCAGATGGTTCCAATGTTCGAGTGTATATTGGAAGTTATCTTCTTTCTATAGCAGTTTTTGTGATTTCTCGTATTGCCATTGTAGCATAACTTGATTTGGGTAAATTAAACGTGAGCACAACAGCCTGTTGACTTTTATCTGAAATGCATAAAAGTTAGTTTTAATTAATAAGAAAATCAATATATATATAGAAGACTATTTCACTAATTTCTGTATTTCTAAATACATTTAACAAATTTGACTGGTTTCAACATAGAACTTTGTACAGATGTGCAGCAGTTCCAGTTGCCACACTCCCTCCATGTAGCACACAATGCAACAGAAGAGAGTAAAGATAGATAAAAAAACAGAAGCATGAGTGAGGGAAGAAGAATACTAATATGGAAGAACAGTAGATTTTTATTAGATATGACCAATCACAAAGAGTGAATGCATCTGCGCTAGTCACTGAAAACGATTTTGAGACAGACATATCACCAATTGTCTCCAACCATCCCGAGCACCCCAACCAGATAGCAGTCTACACCTCCCTCCCAACGTGGCTGACTCAAACTAACTGTCATGGATTCAATTGACTGATGAAGCAATGTATTGGTTTGACCACACCATTAGCTCTTTTCCAACATCATCCATCTTATATCAGCCGACTAACATTGTCGGCTGTTGTCGAGGAAGGCGATGGCTAGGCGAGCATGCGTAACACATGTCCTAACCGTCTCAATCGAAGCAGTTACTTCACAACCTTGTCGACTGATTTCCCTTCCTTACCTAGCGCTGAACGCCTAACCTCAATAAACTGATAAATTTAAATTAACGAAATGCATAATATTGACCGGATAAAGCGACAGCTTTTCTTTCATTAACTGTATAAATGTTTAAGAATAACTTCATTCATATCTGCAACATTTTTTATGCTCACATATTTTAAAAGCCAATATGCATACCTTGTGATCATGCTCATTAATGAGTGTTTTTTCCCGAGTTAGGATATAAATAGTATCCATTGTCAACATCTCAGATAATATTATCAGGATAATTGAAAAGTAGAGGTCTTTAGTTGAATTTACATTGCTTATTCACGTCATTTTTAACGATCAGAAATAAAACAGTATACTGATGGACAGCACAAACAATGGTATCACAGTAAACCTATAATTGAATAAGCCATGAACCTTGACTGATTTATGGAGGCAGTATACAACTTTCGTAGTCAACGTAGATGGAGTGAGATCTGAAGCCAATATTTACTGGTCAGGAGACAATCTGTCACTTTTCTATCAATAACATTTTCAGAAATATTTCTCCCAGTAAACTCTAGTATGACCTAAAAGTTATCTCAAGCTTGTTGGTGATGGGAAAAGATTCGCTAAAACAAAAAGTCACCCTGTTAGGTGATAGTTAGCAGTAGAACCAAGGATGCACACTTTGTTTTGGGAGTCACCACATGGATGTAAATGCTCCTCAGTAAGCGATGGCGTTCCAGCCCAGTACTACTTATGGCTATGTGGACAACGTTTTGACGTTTGAAAAGACAGGCACTGTGTTTGAGTCTCAGTGGGAAATATATACAGTTAAATTCAGCCAACAAGTCCCAAATAGGACGAGACGCGTGTCGTGGATTCAACTTCTTACTCTTGGTATTGTCTATGCACACACTCAAGGAGCATATATATATTATCAAAATAAGGCTTGTCGATTCGGTCAGATTATTGCACCAGTAATTCAAAAATATGAATGAAAGTTGTATATTCCTTTCAAATTTATTTTAATCAGGTTTAATTGAGTTTCCCAGTTTATGGTGGGAGTTAGTCAATAAGTCCTTTAAAATGTGATACGCTAGAATGGTTGTTCGAATATTTCATTTCACTTTGCTTTGTTTCAAGCTTCTAGTAAATGATTCATTAGCTGATATGCAAATTCTCAAAGTAAACAAGAACGTTACACTAATACTTTAGAGGCTGAACCTTAGGAAGTCATCACACTAGTTACAATTTGTGTATGTTTGTAGTAATGCTTATACAAAAATACAATGAAAAGAAATATCTCATATTTCACATAGAAATCGTAATCAGCATATTTACTATATATCCATAATATTGTATTCACCTTTATTTATGCAAATATCATTGTCCTGTGTTTCAGTTTTTGACATATTGGCCTGATTGTCATTGGTATTGTTAAGAAGCTGGAGATCAGATTTAACCAGTGGTATATTAGGGTCTGAATATTCATGGAATTCATATTCAACATTTGTCGGAACAACAATCAACTGTCGATAGGATCCAGGAAGTGCAAAATCTCTAAAATAAAAATAATAATAATAAAAATTTTGCTTTATTCCAAAAACAGTACTAATGATACAGCAAGGAATTTTCAGCATTCAGTACAATATTGCATCTAATTTACTCAAAACGACGAAAAATAAACAATTACATAATGATTATAATAATAATAATAAAACGTTGTTATAGCAGCTATGTAGCAATTACAGTATGCGATAAGGAGAAAAATATGCATAAAGTATAAAATTGTAGTAATAAATAAAACAACTAAAATAAAATAGCTAAGTTATAATTAAACGATAGAAAGGGTGACACCATAAAATTACAGAAAGATGAACAATGAAAGGGTCGATTCACTTTGCTAATTACATAGTAACTTATATGTTTCACGTCTAACAGAGTCTTCATCACATAAAATACGGTATTGTAGAATTTTTGTACTTAGTGGTTCGAGCATATAACTTTTTATATTGACTTCTCGTCCTACCTGATGAGATACAAGGAGATAGTTGTGAATAAAGGGGGTGCAGAGGGTTTGACAGTACGGCAAGTAAAAAAATATCTTGTTTGCTGGAAGAATACATTTCGATTCATATCAGGTTGAAATATTAGTGGACAAATCAATAAAGTAAGATGCCCATGATCAGACACAAACAAAGTTCCACATTCATTATATTTTTTATGGGATGACGAAGTGTTTTTTCGACCTATCACTGGGATATATGAGTGAGTGTGATGTTGTTTCTCAAGTGATGAACTGCGTACCTCTCTTATTTTCACTATCTGATTTTTTTTAGTTCAACCGCCTTGTTTTTTGACTCTTTCTATGTCCTCAAGTTTTGTTTTAAAAAAAGAGTATAAAAGTTTGTGGTCACATCATAATGACTGACCTCTTTGACTTTTAAGTCCATTGAAATTGTGCTCTCCATCATAGTTATTATATTCGATTATCATTTTGCTTTGTCTGACAAATCAAGGAACATAGCCTCGGGGAAAGTCAACAATATTCAATTTCATACTTAGTCACAAATTTCTCAAACTAATGACCATATTTAGTAAAATTTGTCTTCTATGTATCTCGAATGTTTAAACTCCAGAGTAACCTGGACTATCATACGAGTGTTACTGATGTCTGTTTAAATTAATTGAAGTAGATAGCGAGAAAATAACACGAGATATTGACGGTATTAAGAGTGAAGAGAATAAGACTGGCGGGGGCAAGTATACTATGACAGTATATGATACCCCAATGGAAAATAACTATCCTGAAAAGTTTATCAAGAAAAATATGACCAAGAAAGCAGAAAAGGACTATTCCCTATCTGTATATAAGAAGCCTTTATTATATACGACTGTAGTTCAAAGGTGACGCAGCTGGTGAAATAACTGCTAGCGAGTTAAAAAAAATCCGATCAAGGGATTTTTAATGCTTGTAAACTACTAAAAGTCATATTTTCTACACGACCGGTTGTGATTCCCCCATTGAAAGATGAAGTACCTAGACTAGCTACCTCTTCTTGTACCTACCAATTGAACGGCGCTTGTGGTGGAGCGAGTTATATTGGCCGTTACTCTAGGAACATGATTTTTCGTGCTCGCGAACACCTACCAGTGCGGCTAAATTACGGTGTAGTAAAAACCATCAACAATTCGATAATAGACCATCTGGTCGAAAGAGGTCACAAAGCCAGCATTGAAGAATCCTTCTCTATCATCTATACCGGGTACCAAATAAATTGCCGAAAAGCATCCAGGTAACGAATACTCCAAACAACAGAAGCTATTGTAATTCGCCTAAAACAACCGGTGCTCTGTGTACAGAAGAAACAGGTCCAACCACTATTGCTGCCCTGGCCTACTGTGGAGTCTGTAAATTCATAAATACCTTGTCACGTTAGCCTTTTTTGAGATGGTCCTCCATTCTGTACACATGAATTCCTCTACCCCTTGTCATTAAACTTGCATTAACTTACCTCTAGTTTTCTTATCTAAACGTAGTGTTACCTTACACGCTGACACACATTCAACGAGCATAAAATTCAACCCCAAATTTTTTTCCGAACAAAAATAGAGCGAACAACTGTTTTCAATAAATTTTTCTTCAGGCTCTACAATTATAAATCCATGAATTTAAACAAACAATAGCCAGTAAAGGTCAATTTTCTCTTCTTCTTTGTTTCATTGACAAACGTTCATTTCTGAACTTTTACGATTTCATGACCTTTCTTATGATTTCTATTACCTTAGGTTTAAGTAATGCTTTTTCTAACTTGTTATCATATTTACCAAATCCTGTTCATTTCACTTCACTGAATTCATCATTAGTTGATAATCGTTCACCAATAGTACTTTTAAGTTTACACCACATCATCGTTATTGTTTCACAATCATTATTTCCATATTAATTTGTTTATTATATATATATATATATATATATATATATCACACTCTGAGGAAACCATCAAGTGACATCACTAGACAAGCCATTGCTCGAGTGGAACCCGACTGAAAGGGAAGCGGCGAGTTGGTCGTCAGTGCAAGGGTGACTTGGAGGAAGTCATGTGAAGAGGAGATGAAAACGTGTGGACAGACTTGGAGCCAGGTAAAAACTCTAGCGGAGAACCGAACGCAATGGAGATGCACGGCTGAAGCCCTATGTTGACTGGATGACGTTTCCATTGGATCGGGTCTCAGTGGCTTAACGGTCTACGAGCTCGCCTTGTAACCAGAAGGTTCTGGGTTCGAATCCCGGTGGGTGCGTACTGATGAGGAGTCCCAAACTAGGACGAAACAGCTGTCCAGTACTCCCAGGTTTTCCAATGGTTCTCTAACCAATGTCAGCTCATGATGAAAATCCTGTAATCAATCAAATCCCTACAAACCAACACTTGAATCCAATACAATTTATTGTTCATAATCATACAATTATAATCACACAACTTGGAAACTTGAGTTTTATAGTTTTTTTGTTCCCTCTTATTTGTCGTAGGGGTAGTAGAATTTTCCAGGTGTTGAATCACTCCTGTTGAAAGTGTTTGCAGTTGGTTGGATAAATAAAGCTTCCGTTATCAATCTCTCCCCCCACCCTGTTCCAGATTAGATTTTAAAACTGGCATCTTATCCCATCCTATTGTGTGGTTGTGTCTAGTGTTATAGCTGAACTATTCTCCAGATTATTGATCTTATCAGCGTCAACTAATCTAGATTTTGCTGCTAGGTTTTTGTGCTCCGCTAGTCTGACTGCCCCGGTTCCACTACTTTGTCCTATGTACTTAACTTGACAATCATTGCAGGGCATTAGATAAACTAAATTGCTTTGTTTAATTGGCTCAACAGGATTTTTTAACCCACAAAAAGATTATTTCAATGCCACTTTTATTCCTGCCTTGTTAAGAATTCTGTGTAAGGTTTCCGAGGTTCCTTCTTTGTATGGAAGTACTACTGATTTATAATCCCTATTGTTGGTGTTGTCATCCAGTACATACTAATACTGTTTCACGATGTGATACATACACCACAGTGACCAAGTTTTACACATATATTAACACAATCATTTTTCAGAACAAAATATTTAGAGCGAACAATTGTTTTCAATAAATTCTTCTTCAGGCTCTACAATTATAAATCCATTAACACTATAAATTCCTTTCACAATTTTCTTTTCTTCTTCTTCTTGTATTCCTCTGTTTCATTGACAATCGTTCATTTTCGACTTTTATGATTTCATGACCTGTCTTATGATTTTATTACCTTAGGTTTAAGTAGTGCTTTTCTAACTTGCTATCGTATTTACAAAATCCTGTTCATTCCACTTCATTATATTCATTATTATTATTATTTGACAATAATTCACCAATAGTACTTGTAATTTTACACCATATCATCGTTATTATTTGACAATCATTCTTACTGTCGTTATTTTCAACCTTGAACTTATGTCTAGACCGCCCCATTCGTTGGTTTATTTTCACATTGTCTCACACACCCTGATTACACACACTCGCGAAACCTGTATTTTTCTGTTGACTATATTTATATATATACACACATCATTAAATTAAATTACTTTATCTCATTTTGTCCCATTTTCTCATTGACCAGGCATATTAAAAAACTAACTTACTATTGTTCCATCCCATCTTATACTTGTTCCACAATACACTTTCTGATATGATTCTAATTTGCCTTTACTGGCTGGCTATTGTATGCTTAGATTAATTGATGGATTTATAATTGTAGAGACTGAAGAAGAATTTATTAAAACAATTGTTCGCTCTAAATATTTCGATTCTGAATAAATTATGGGAATATTTACGTTACTAAAACGTTTTCTCTACCCCCGTCCTTGACATGATCATTCATCTATCTGAAGTTTATAATCAATATGAATAGAATTTGATATGAACAGGATTCATGAGAATTTATTACGATACATTCGTTGTCATTCATAATCATTTACCTTGTAATATTGGTGTTCAATTTAGTATTACAGCTATACATATTACCACGTACTCATATATATTGGACTATAATCTATCAACAATCTATTTGCAAATAACTTTTGGAATTCTGACCTAAATGATACTCGATGTTACTCTTTTTAAAAACCACTAATGCTGTCAATAACAATCATTCTTTCACTATTTATTATGGATATATAACTGTAGAACTTGGTGATGAAGTTATCATAAAGAATATTGCAAATAGGCATCTTTAATCAATCAAGAAAAATAATAGACATTAAAGCATAAACCCTAAATTGATTTTACAATTTACAAATAATATAATTCACTCTGTACTAGGCATAATTTGTTCGTCCTTCACTATTGCTCATTATGGCCTTCTGAAAGTTGTCACCTTCTTCCAACGTTTCTCCAGCGACACATAACTGTTTCTTGAGAGAAGTGGCTATATATATACTATTTAAATTTACTTATAAATAGCTCACATATTAACTGATAACCTTGTTTCACCACCTTTGATCACATAGATGATAGCATCCGACTACAAGGTCATATATAGAGACTACTGATATCATGCCTGATCATTCGCTATCATCACCATCCATAAGTTTATTGTGGTGATTACAATATCTCTGTACATGGGGAAATTTTATGAATACGAGTGAGAAAATGACAAATGCAGTTATTTTTAAGAATTGGTTTGTGGGGATTTGATTTGTTTCAAGTGTGATAATGGATTAATTTTAGTTAGAGAACCGCGGAAAAGCCCAGTGTACTGGACAGCTATTTTGTCCTAGTTTGGAACTTCTCGGGGATCTAACCTGGGACCTTTAGGTTACGAGGCCAAGCTCGCTAACCATTGGGTCGCTTGTACCAGAATTCAATGGCCCATCAACTCTAACTTCTGTTTATTTGCAATTTTAGCACAATGTCATCACTGGTGAGTATTTGTCCTCACGGACCCAGCCTGATGTTCGATCTCCGGTGGAATCATGGGTGCATACTGTCGAAGAGTTCCAAACTGGGACGAAACAGCTGTCCAGTACTCTCTCGTTTTCAACTATTCTCTTACTGAAATCAGTCCGTGAGCAAACTTGAAAGGCAAATATTTTATGTTTTCGTAAAAGTAAGATACTAATCTCAGTCAAATAACAGGCAGTTAATTCACAATGAACAACTTTTGAGATAATTATGCAGTCACTTCGTGGTGGCATAGCGGTTAGGACTCTCGCCTACCATGCACATGGTCCGGGGTTCGATCCCCGGCCGACCCACTCCTTTACCTCGCTAAGCCAGAAATAATGCTGGTGAAGAGGAAAGGTTGGGCACGGGGCTAGCAAACCCATCCTGTAAAATAAACACTGCTATAGAAACTTTAAGCCACTAGGTTGAAGCCCTATGTTCCACTGGGGAACGTGAAGGAAGAAAAAAACATGCAGTCACTTCTGAGTGTTTATTTTTATTTGTTCATGCTTGATGTTTGAACTCAGTAACTCGGAACAGACATTTATGTACCAGACTGAGAGTTACATTTATTTTTCGACGGCTGATAGTACTCTCCAGTTAGCTAGACTGAAATAGGTGCAGTGCGATTTCAACTCATGACTTACTGACTGAAAACCAAGTACTTAAGCCAGCGGGCCACGTCCCCATTTACACAAAAATGAAATTTTCCCAGTTAATAGTTCACTATTATCAGTAATGCTTTAATTTAGAAAACGTGTATTCACAGTTTTAAAGGTTCTGAATGTAAAGGTTACATGTTAGTTACACGATATTCAGAAAGAAAAATAAACAAGTCAATAAAATAAAATAACTTCATGATGAGCTGATACTACTTGAAATCTTCATATTTCAATAATATCTTTCATTCTTTGATAGCATTATTAGAAGACGGAGATTATCTGAAAAATGTGATGTATTAGCGCTATACATTTCGAACAATCTGATCACACATTTACTTGTCAAGTCAATATATATGGAAAGGTTAAATTAAACAAGGTGACAAAAAAGAATTAAGAATAATTAACACAAACGTTTCCATATATATTGACTTGACAAGTAAATGTGTGATCAGATCGTTCGAAATGTATAGCGCTAATACATCACATTTTTCAGATAATCTCCGTCTTCTAATAATGCTATCAAAATTTATAAAAGGGACTAACTGTTTTAAATCTTTCATTCTGTTTTGTAGACAAACAAATACACTTGATATATACATATGAAACAAACCGAAGAACTGTACTCACTTGATAGAATTATTAAAATTCTTAGGTGATAAACCGTCTGCTTTGAGTAACTCAGTATACCAATCAGCGCCTACAAATAAGTACACAAAATTCACAAGATAAACAACATTTGTAGGACGTGTACTTTATGTGACCTGCAGTCATAAATATGAACAACAACAACTTAATGAATAAAAAAAATTCTTAGAATGTATTGTGAACACACACAGTTAAAGGTCAAACAGACATAACGACAAAGACACATACATATACACGTACATAAGTGCATTAGTTGAATTTGCTACGTTGTTCGGAAACACACAAATGAAAATTAAACAGAATATTCTTTCTACATGACTTACCATCTTCAAATGACATTACTTTTGTCAAATACGCTGACGATCTGTCTGTATCTTTGCCTATCAAATGTCAAAGCGACTGCTCTAAACTTAATGGCTTTCTGTCAGAAATCAGCCAGTGGTCCAAGGAAAACGGTCTTACCTTAAACCCCTCCAAATGCCAAACAGTCAATTTCACCTTTAGGCATAAATCCGACCTAAACAAACTGGTTGGCTCTCACGAGGTGTGCAACATTGATGGCACTGAAATAGAAACCAAGTCGGAAATTAAATACCTAGGCGTCATTCTATCTGCTGATCTCTCCTGGTCGTCTCATATCTTGACAATTTCTAAGAAAATATTCCATCTTACCTTCTACATCAAGAAGTTAAGACATTCTGGTATAACCCAACCCTTACTCCTACAATTCGTTAACTCTCGCATTCTGCCTATTATTCTCTATTGTTCCCCCTTAGTTTTTCCCGGGCTACTGAAGAAAGACTATAACATATTACGCAGGATGTTAAAGGTTGTCAGCAGAGTAAGCAATGTGCCACTTAACCAGCTTGTTAATATTCTGGTTGACAGGCACATGGATGCATGTGAAAAATGGGACAAGTTCATTTTATCTAACTCACACCACCCTCTTCACTCACAACTCTCCCCTTGCATCTCATCAGGCAAAAGCAGAAGCCTATATGGAAAACTATATGCTGGCACCAGAAAGTACAAAAACTCAACCATACCCTACTTAGCTCGTGTTCTGTGTGATAAAGAAAGCATTAGGCGTGACACCTATAATTCATTAAATAGTCAGTAGTACAACTGGATCTCGTCTTTCCAACTAATATCATTTTATAGGTACAACATTTTCTTTCTTTCTTTTCCTTTTCTCTCTCTCTTTTCCGTTTTGTGCTGCTTTGTTTCTTTCTCTCGCTTACGCCAGTAAATATGACAGCTCCTACTTTTTTAACACCTTCAAACACTGTTCAGCTTTGGCTTTGCTACCGACATCCCAATACGTTGTTGTCCTAATGAAATGAGATTTCCTTAATCTATGTAGAATTCTATTTATTGATAATGTACTAACTGGATGCAATACTGTAGTAAAAATGCTGAGAATTCCATTGTATCACAAGTACTGTTTTGGAATAAAGCAAATTATTATTCTAGTTTGGGGCTCTTCATCAGTGCGCACCCACGACCCGCGACAAAAGCCTATAATCTGAATATCAACCTCCAGCTCATTAATGGTTACTAGATGGATGCCCTGAATCCGTGCTGAGTTGTGACCAGCGGGGTCCATTATGTCAAGCGGAAGTGGATCCTCATTGAAGGCACTGGTTGAGGATGGAGCTATATCAAGAATTGAAAAAGTAAGTATTCACGGGTTATTAGATTCAGGCCCAGGTAGCCAGATAGTCAGTCTCGTAACCTGAAAGTCCAAGTTCGACTTCTGGTGGGGTCATGGGTGCGCATTGTTGAAAGGCCTCAGTCTAGGATGAAACAACTGTCTAGTGCTCCATAGTTTTCAGTGATTTCTCTAATTAATGTTAGTTCGTTACGAAGCCCATATTGAAATAAATAGAATAATATGATATTTAAAAAATTAAAAATTTGATTTTAAACAATCTTTGATGATGTTACTGTTGTATGAGTGAACAATTTAACTTAACTTTGAATATTATAAAGTTGATTGGGATGGGAATTACATGTTACATGAGAAAGCACTAGACAAGACATCTTAACTGACTTTCAAATGCCTTGACAACAAGATTTAAGACGCAAAGAGCAATAAAACTACAGGGTTTTAACGGATTCCAAGAACATCTAGCCTTAATTTTGTTTATTTAGAATGACTGTGAAGTTATCTTTTAATATTTCTTTGAAAACATATTGGGATTATACTAAGTAGTTGTAGAATGATTCAATCATTCATAACACCAATAGTTTGGACATTGAGCGTTAATACACTCTCATGCCCTAGATATGTAGCAAAAATTTCTTGTAACGTAAAGAAATTCATAATCATTGATATGTAACAGTAAATAATTTGGTGGGTCCCACCAGTCTTCGGATTTTCAACACGAATGTTAAGTCACTTCTTGTGAATGGGTCAGAAACTTGGCGCTCGTGTCAAGAAAAGCATTCCCAACAGCCTGCAGAAAACTTTTATCAACAGCTGCCTTTTCATACTGAAGATCAAATGGTCAGCCAGAAAGAATTAGCAACAAGAAACTCTGGGAAAGAACCAACCGAAAACTTATTGCTTAACAAGTGTGCACAAGAAAATAGAGATGGACCGGACACGTGCTGTGAAGGCAACCGAATGACATCAAGCGCAATGCAGGCCATCGCTCGAGTGGAGCCCGTATGGGAAACAACGAGTGAGGCATCCGAGAGTCACATGGAGGAGGTTGTGCAAGCAGAAACTATGGACAATAGTGGAGGGGGGAGCTTAAGAGGACCACAGAAAATAGGACAAAGTGAAGATGTGCTAATGAAGCCCTATGCTACACCTAGAACCAAAGGGAACAATAAAATAATAATAATCTTCCCCTTAAAAATATCCAGTTGTGATCACGTATTCACAACCCTTATTGGATATATTCAACCCACTCTTCTCCTAAAAAGTGTGTGGGTGAATAATAAGCTAATAATGTCGAGCATTAATCGCGAGAATCGTAGATACAACGTTGCTGGAAGACCTTAATCGAAATCAACAGGACACATGGGTTTTAATATTTGAAAGGAACGAATCTATGAGAATTTAGCTTCTAAGTCTGATTTGCTGTATTGTAGAGTAGGATCAGATTAAAGACATAAGAAGTGGTCCTCTGTGATTCGATTGGGGGCATTCTGGAGATATCTCAGCCCTCACTAAAATATATGAGACATATACATTGGGACTCAGTAGCATCTACGATAAGCCACTAAAGAAAAGCAAAGAAATTCAAAGTTATACATCAACAATTTAAATGGATACAAAACCTGTAATGCAACTTACTTTGATTTTTAGGATAGTGTGTCGCATAGCCAGGAACAGGAAGTACAACAGACTTCAGAGGGATTTTTCCAATTTCATCTTCTCCAACAACTGATGGATGAATGAGAGATGTTTTAGACGAAGGAGTACAATCTGTTGGTGTCACTAAGGTTTCACTCATTTCTAAAACTAATTCTTCGGAGATAACATCCTCTAAAGAAATCAATAATAATAAAAACCCAATTATTTTGATTACGAAATTGTTAAACACATATGTATCGAGTTTGAGTTTGACCACGGATTGATATCAGTTAGAGACTACCAACCATATATGTATAGCATTCGCAATAACAAAGGTTTACGGTAGTACAAAAGACTTCCTTATGCACACAGATGCTTAGCATTAAATACAAATGATGAAGGCAGCTTATTCACAATATTTTAATTCATAATAAAATTGTAAGTTTCTGATTACTCCAAATTAAATGAAGTCTATTATTAAATAACAGGTTTGGATAGTGATGTATTCATATCATATTAGAGAATAGAATACTGTTTGTCTGTCTGTCTGGATTCAACATAGAACTTGGCACCGAAGTGCAGCAGTTCGAGTTGCCACGTTCCAAATACTACACAAAGGTAGACAAGAAAATGAGTGAAGAGAATCAATAGAGTTTTGACAAGTATAAGAGTGAAACAGAATGAGTAATGGTAGAAAGGAATATGAAAGATTACAGAGACTGAATACATCTGCGTAAGCCATTGACAACGATTTTGAGCCATGTCACCTATTGTCTCCAGCCATTGGTTCTTAGAGTCCCGAGGGCCCCAACCAACCCGGAAGTCTGCATCTCCCTACCTGACTCAGTTTAACTGTCAGGGATTTTATGGATTGATGCCATGTTTTTGTTTGGCCACCACTTACTCTTTTCCAACATGCAACTATATCAGCTAGTAATGCCCAACCGTCGGGGGAGGTGATGGTTAGGCATGCACAGCACGTGACCTAACCATCTCAATCTATGTAACTTTATAGCCTCGTCGGTTGATTTTCCCTCTTTGCCCAACACTCTACGCCTAACGTCAACATTACTTACCTTATTATGCCACCTAACGAGAGAAAGAGATCGTAAACATCTATGATCAAAAACAAACAACCTTTTCATGTCTTCAACTCGTATTGGCCATGTTTTAGAGCCACAGACAATGACGGAGCGAACTGTTGAGCAGTACACACGTCCCTTGGTTGATAGCCAGCTGTCACGCCTACGCCAGAGACGGTGTAAGTTAGCGAAAGCAGCCTGAGCTTTTTGGATCCGTGCTGAGATTTCGTCACCAATCAGTCCGTTGGTGCTGATACAACTTCCCAAATAGGTGAAGTGGTCAACATGTTCTATCACTTCACTCCCTATCACTAAGCTAGGAGTTGACGTAGTCCAGTCCTGTAGCAGCAAGAATAGAATACAAACCTAATCTGTATAACTAAAAAAAACTTTCGAACTTATACAGTGTGAATTCTCCAGAGAATATGATGCAATGACAGCAGAGTTCATTTATTCAGTCTCATGTTGCCTGCAAACGATTGTGGCGTGTGCTACTGATAAGATTTATCTGTAGTTTATAAAGAGACGTTCATTGGCATAGACATATGAAATAGCAGGGAGATAGATTTGACGTCAAAGATAGCAAATGATTCACTGTTTCGGCAAAAAAAAACATGGGAGTCATGAAAAGGAAGACAAAGAAACACAATACGAAGGACAGAAGTAGCCCAACACGGAATATCTGTGCAAATGATGATTTGGAGATAAGGTGTACATAATTTCGCTATATTGAGATACCGAATTCCAGATAAACATTCGTTTACCAAGTTTCTTGTCTTCTTTTTTAAATTAATTTGATTAAGCTTGATGCCACACCGTATTTTCAGTACAAGTATGGAATTTTCAGCATGGATATCGGTAGCCCAAATTCAGGCCGACCATAGATATCGGGTGTGCGTCGGCAGGGGATCGAACCCAGGACCATGTGCATGGTCGGTGAGAGTCCTAACCACTGTGCCACCGTTACACGGTTAAAATCAAACGTATGACGACTATTCAATAGGACAAAATGACAAAGGAGTTACGGTCAGTGTGAGGTCTACTGAGTTAGGCGTGATGGCATTTACTTGTTAGTGACAGTAAATGACAACACCATTATAATTTCAATAGGCGGAAATTTCGAAATGCACAGTATTTTGATCTAGTGACTGAATGACAGCATATTCGCCTTGAAACTTAACATTCTTAAGCTCGACCTCAGGAAAAACATACATGCACACTAATGAAAAGCACCAAAGTGAGACTAAACGGAGGCTTAACGTTGTTTTCTTTTGATTAATGATGAGTAGTAGTGCATAAAATTTAAAACTACTATCTTATGGAAATATTTCTTAGGCAACTTGAAAAATATTCTGAAAAGTATGATGATATACTAGTTGAAAATATAAATAGACTGTACCACTGACTGAGTTTAAACATGGAACTTTGTACAGAAAGAAGTTCAGCAGTTTAAACAGCCACACTCAATGCAGCACAGAAAAAAGAAATTCAACAGGATTGTAATGAGTAAAAATGTATGGAAGAATTAATGGTAACATAGGAAGACTTGGTGATTTAATCGATCTGGGAGATTACAGGGTGCAAATGTATCTGCGCTGTCACTAAGAACGGTTTTGAACCATATCACCAAAAGTCTTCAGCCATTGGATCTTAGAATCCCGAGGACCTAGACCAGACGGTCTACACCCCCCCTCTATGTGGCTTAAATCAACTGTTAAAGACTTCTTGGACTGATGCCAAGTTTCTGTTTGACCACCAACCTTAACTCTTACCCAAACCATCATAAGCTAACATTGCTCGTCGCGAAACGGAGTGACTCGGCATTTGTTACACTGTCCTAGGTATATCAACCAATGTAGCTGCACAACTTCATTGATTGACTTCTCATACTCTCCTAGCAGCCTACACTTAACTTCAATATTAATTACAGATTGTACCATATAAACGTTTACTTGCCATCTAATATAAGTGGAAGTAAGGATTACTAAAATCAAGTTTCATCCTATCAGATCTCCGCTATACTTAACTTAGCTGAATGCAACGGTACACCTGACACATTGAGATTTGATTCACCGGTTTGACCACTTGACTTTTACAGCTAGTGACTCACTGTCTTAAGCGCTTAAATTTCAATTAATGGGTTCCTGAGTCGAATTCCGCTTTTTATCTTCTGCAGAGCTTAGATATCATCAGACTTCACGGCCTGGTTTACATAGAAAATCCATACTGAATAGCTGAGTTATGACAACAAAAGTGTTTCCTGGGTTCATATTACACTCTACCAATATCTCATTCGTCCTCTTTGTCTCTCCACATCTCTTTTTCTGTAACGTGTGACTCATTAGAATAATAAAAAAAGCCTTTAAGAGGTGACTTATTTGCATTATTTATTTATAACTATATGAAACTGTGAATATTATAATCATTCTATGTGAGCTATTCATATGACACTATACAGGTGAAGATTATAGCATTTCTAAATCACATCATTTTTTAGCACACAATGGAATTCTTACTACAATGCATCACACAAAACAAAAATAAATACTAAATATAAGGTCAGATTCTTTTTCACCATTTTTTAACGACCACATATACGCATAGAAAACTCTCCATGTGGTGTGACTGCCTGACCTTATTCATTTATATTTACATAACAGCATATAAGGCATAAACAGATGACAAAGAGATAGTGTAGATGATTTATTCAGAATTTCAGATAATGAATGACCTAAAGAATCAAATATGAATACGTAAATGTTCTTTGCATAGCCCTAAAAGAGTTCCTAAAATACATATAGACGTGATCACTGCCTGACCAACTGGTTTCGACATATAACTCTGCACAGATGTGCAGCAGTTCAACTTGCCACATTCCCCCGTTGTAGCACACAATGCAGGAGAAGAGAGTAAAGGGAAGTTCAAAAAACAGATGAAAACAGAAGCATGAGTGAGGGAAGAAGAATACTAATATGGAAGAACAGTAGATTTTTATTAGATATGACCAATCACAAAGAGTTAATGCATCTGCACTAGCCATTGAGAGATTTTGAGACAGCCATATCACCAATTGTCTCTAGCCGTCATTGGTTCTTACCATCCCAAGGACCCCAACCAGACAGCAGCCGACACCTCCCTCCCTCCCAACGTGGCTGACTCAAGCTAGCTCACGAGGATTAGCTGGTGTTGGGATAGCTTTGAGTACTAGGGCAGAAAAGACATTACTTGACTGGATCCCGGTAGATAGCCGAATGTGTGCTGTCCGTCTGAACGGATCAGTGAAAAGGAGAAAGGACTGCACTACTCGCCGATGCCTTTTCGTAATCTCCGCCTACGCCCCCACTGACTGCAGTTCGGATGAAACGAAGGATGAGTTCTATCAAAAGCTGTCTAGTTTGCTGCGAAAGGCTAAACGCTCAGATATTGTCGTTTTAGCTGGTGACTTTAATGCTCAAATAGGGAAATTGTGTCAATCTGAGAAGAATGTCGGTGGCACATACGGAATTCCGTGCCAGCGAACCGACAATGGTGACCGTCTCCTACAGTTCTGTTCAGATGATCATTTGTTTCTTGTAAGCACTAACTTCAAACACAAGGAGAGACATTGTTTGACCTGGCGACCCCCATCATCAAACCAACGCTGGACACAAATAGACCACATAGCAATAAACTATCGTTGGCATGGGTCGGTAGGAGATTGTCGCTCCTTCTGGAACACGTGTGTAGATACCGATCACTCACTGGTCCGCGCTCGTGTGTGCTTACGACTGAACGGACGTAGGAAACAGCTAGCGGTAAACCCATCACGTCCCCAGCTCGATCAGGAAACTAAGTCCCTATTTGAGGAAGAACTAGCTAAACACATATCTGAGTTCGACAGCTGCGCTCACCCTGAAGAAGCCTGGAAGAATATCCAGTCAGCCATAGATACAGCTGTAAAAGCTGTGAATAAGGTAAATCCAAAGGTGAGTAAAAGCCATTGGATTTCGACTGCCTCATCCGAACTGATAGATGCTAGAAGACTTATTCCGGCGAGCTCCGAATTCAATGAGGAGCGAAAGCTGCACAAAAGGAAACTTACGAAAAGTCTCCACAAGGACCGTGAACAGTGGTGGTTGACAAAGGCGAAAGAGATGGAAAAAGCATCGGCGATAGGCAACACTAGGCAACTCTTTAGACTCATCAGGGAAACGGGTGGGAGAAGGCAAATCATAAGTGAGGCTATTTCTGAGAAAAATGGCTCCTTAATTAGCTCTCAGGATAGACGCCTCGAACGCTGGAAAGAACACTTTGAGGAACAATTTAACTTGCCTACAGCCACACTGAGCCTCCCCACTATTCAGCACACACCCGAATGGGATATAGACACTGGCCCGTCGTCTGTAAGTGAGGTCACCAAAGCTATCTGTAATTTGAAACGAGGCAAAGCGGCAGGACCCGACGGAATTATTCCGGAGGTGTTTAAATATGGGGGTGACATACTAGTATATAGTTTAACTAAGGTACTAGGTAACGTCTGGGAATCAGAGACGGTTCATCAGACTGGGGTGAGTCACTTATCATACCAATATTCAAGAAGGGAGACAAGTCCTCATGTGATAATCATAGAGGAATCAGCCTGACGAACATAGTCTCTAAAATCCTAGGCTCAGTAATCATGCACAGACTAAGCCGAACTCGGGAGGAACAAACGAGGGAAAATCAAGCGGGCTTTAGGCCAGGTAGAGGGTGCATAGATCATATCTTCACTCTCCGACAGATCCTAGAACATAGACACACTTTTAGGCGTCCGACAATTGCCATATTTCTTGACTTGAAGGCGGTCTTCGACTCCGTGGATAGAGAGGTACTATGGCAATGTTTGACTGTGAAGGGAGTGCCCAGAAAGTACATTGCACTAATCGAGGCACTCTACTCAAACTCACGTAGCTGTGTAAGGGCTTATGGGGAATTGTCATCTGAATTGTTAACAACCAGTGGTGTCCGTCAAGGATGTCCACTTTCCCCATTCCTGTTTAACTTCATCATAGATATGCTAATGGAAGTATCCTTAACTGAACTTGACGAATTAGGAATCGACTTGTTACCAGGGAATAGTCTTATAACTTAGAATACGCAAACCACATAGTCCTGTTAGGGGAGGACGCTGACAAAATGCAGAGTCTTCTGAACACCTTGAGCAGCAATCTTTGTATGTTTGGCATGCGATTCGCCCCTGTAAAATGTAAGATGCTGCTACAGGACTGGACTACGTCAACTCCTAGCTTAATGATAGGGAGTGAAGTGATAGAACATGTTGACCACTTCACCTATTTGGGAAGTTGTATCAGCACCAACGGATTGATTGGTGACGAAATCTCAGCACGGATCCAAAATGCTCGAGGTGCTTTCGCTAACTTACACCATCTCTGGCGTAGGCGTGACATCCGGCTATCAACCAAGGGACGTGTGTACTGCTCAGGAGTTCGCTCCGTCCTTTTCTATGGCGGTGAGACGTGGCCATTGGGAGCGGGAGACATGAGGAGATTGTCTGTTTTTGACCACAGATGTTTACGATCTCTTTCTCGCGTTAGGTGGCATAATAAGGTAAGTAATGTTGACGTTAGGCGTAGAGTATTGGGCAAAGAGGGAAAATCAATCGAAGAGACTATAAAGTTACATAGATTGAGATGGCTAGGTCACGTGCTGCGCATGCCTAACCATCGCCTCCCCCGACGGGCATTACTAGCTGATATAGGTGCAGGTTGGAAAAGAGTAAGTGGTGGCCAAACAAAAACATGGCATCAATCAATCCACGAAATCCCTGACAGTTAAACTGAGTCAGGTAGGGAGATGCAGACTTCCGGGTTGTTTGGGGCCCTCGGGACTCTAAGAATCAATGGCTGGAGACAATGGGCGACATGGCTCAAAATCGTTGTCAATGGCTTACGCAGATGTATTCAGTCTCTGTAATCTTTCATATTCCTTTCTACCATTACTCATTCTGTTTCACTCTTATACTTGTCAAAACTCTATTGATTCTCTTCACTCATTTTCTTGTCTACCTTTGTGTAGTATTTGGAACGTGGCAACTCGAACTGCTGCAGTTCAGTGCCAAGTTCTATGTTGAATCTAGCCAGTCAACAGTGGCTGACTCAAACTAACTGTCATGGATTTCACTGACTGATGAAGCCATCTGTTGGTTTGACCACACCACCAGCTGTTTTCCAACCTCACCCATCCTAATGTCAGCCGACTAACATTGCCCGTTGTCGAGGAAGGTGGTGGCATGCGTAACACATGTCATAACCATCTCAACTGACGCATATGCTTCACAACCTTGTCAATTGACTCACTTGACGCCTAACCTTAGTATTGCTCACCCTATGATGCCAACTATCACGGGAGATAGAACGCAGACATCTATTATCAAAGATAGCTAGCCGACCTTTTCAAGTCTTCAACTTTCAGTGGCCATAAGGACGGAGCGAACTGCTGAGCAGTACACACGTCCCGTCCTTTGGTCGACAGCCGGATATTATATGATCCCGCCGATCTATTAATTCGGTCATAAGATAACAGTTATTTATAAATATATATTGTTTAAAGATAACATATTATTTTATGCACCAACATACCAGTTTTACATTCATCTGAAATAGTCACCTGATCAATATTATTATAATAAAGATCACCAGGTTTAGCATAATAATCATCTGGATCCTGTTGTGCCATTCGACGACTAGCTACATGATTCCATAAGAACGATTGATAACTATGCACATATATCTGACGAAGATTACGAGGAAGCTACAAAAAAAATCACACCCAAAGATTGAAAAGTGGATTTTTAACGGTAAAAAAAAATCAATTTAATACACATATAATAAAAGTTCAATTCACTTCAATCGAGTAAACAATGCTTCTCTTTAATGGAATATTTTTAAAATAAATTTTATTACAAACGGTGATCAGTTAGAGAACTATCGAAAACCGGTGAGTATTGTTTGTATAAATTCAATTACTCGGTTAAGAGCCAGACTTATCGTGTGAGGGCTGAAGATACTACTCAACTACCCAGGCTAACGTAGGTGGAGCGGGACTCAAACCCGTGATTTATCGACCGAAAACTGAGTGTTTAGACTAAGGAGTACTGGACAAGCTGTCTCATTATAGTTTGGGGCTTTTCAAACAGAAAGTGCTTACACCACTAAGGATAGAAAGCAAGTCTCTTCAGATTGTGAAGGACGTAAAAAATAACCAGGACTCAATGACTGTCAGTGGTTCTTTAACTGAGATCAATAAAATCCTTACAAACAAAAACTTGAAATATTTTTAATTCTAACTTTTGGTAAAAACTGAACAGCAGACTCGATATGTGATGACTTCCAGTTAAAAAATTTTTTAGTTAACATTACAAAAATGTTAATTTACATGCAGTAAATTTAACGATTCAAAGCAGACAGAATCCGAAAAGTTAGTGCGAAATAAATTTTGATCAGCCGGCAGAAATGAATTATGTCAGGTAAAATTTGCAATGAAGAGATAAATGCAATGAACAGTTGAAGACAAAGAAGCAACTAAGGGGAATAGGCAGTTAAGGTTATTGTATACTTGCATATAATAATGAGTATCACTATTTATTTAAATTTATCAATTGGATTAACTAATTTGATTTTCTCATGTGAAGCACTCCTTGATGACACTTAGATGCAAAATTTTCATCCTACTGAGAGAAACGACCTCAGCTTTGTGCTAAATGCCTTCAAGATAATCACTGTACAACATCTTCTACGCCAAAAAAAAGAAAATCAAAATCTTCAATGTTTCACCTTCATCATCATGCTCAATCCGGAGTTAAAGAAACGCACTATAGACTACTTCCAGTTTTGGATAATCTATCTTTATTCTATCGAATTAAATCCACTACATGTCACTTCTGATGTAGACATGAGATCCGGTTATCGATCAAACGACATGTCTACAGCTCAGCAGTCAGCTCTATCCTCCATTATGGTTGTGAGACATCGTCATTGAAACTGGAGGATATGAAAAGGCTAGCTGTTTTTTTATTGGATACTAGTCTGTAACTAGTGTGTGTAATGTGTCTAGTCCTCTCAGTCAAGTATGCAATGTGGCCACAATGCTAGGTGGCTCGCCATCACGGTGCACTGTGAATTGTTGGTATCAGATGGTTGGAGGCAATCGACAGGAAGCCTTGCCTTGCTAGCTGTCTTTGATCATAGGTGCCTGAGCCCGTGTTAGGTCCTGGTGTAACAGGGTGAGTAGTATTGGGGTTAAGTATGAGGTGCTCAGTAAGGAGAATAAGTCAATCGATAAGATTGTGAAGCTACATAAATTGAGATAACTAGGAAGCGTGTTACACATGCTGAGCCGTCACCTTTCTTGTTGAGAAATGGATTAAGTTGGAAAAGAGTTAAGGGTGGTCAATCCAAAAAGTCTTTGACAGTCGGTTTGAGCCAGCCACGTACGGGATTCTAAGAACCAATGGCTTGAGACTGTTGGTCATATGGTTGAAAATCGTTCTCAGTGGAGCAGATGTATTCGCTCTCTGTGATGCTCCATATCCACTAAAAACCGTCATATTTTTCTATATTACTATTCTTTCTCCTTTAAAATTCTGCTCGTTATAGGTCCTTTTAAATCTCTTTCCTCTCTCTCTTTGTTTTCTACCTTTGTGTGCTGCATGAAGTGTGGCAACTTGAACTGATGCGCTTCTGTGTAAAGTTTCATGCTGAAACTCAGTCAGTAAGCGGATGTAGAAAATCCATCCATTGTGTAAAACATTTTTTTAGTGTCTAGTCACAAAATCCACTTTAATAGTCTGTTTTTCAATTATTATTTCAAACAGCCTTAAGTCAAGGCTACTAAAGGTTGATGGAAGCACTTTAGATTAGTCACATGCCTCTTAAATTGTGTACAGAAAACAACTTTTGTCCTCCCTTGACCTATTTAAATATGATTGGTTGTAAATATGTACTATTATTCCATATAACCTAATTTGAAATTAATTAATTGTCAGACATTTTTATTATTGTATGGAGGATTTCATCATGAACTGACATCAGTTAGAGAACGACTGGAAAACCTGGGAGTACTGGACAGCTGTTTCGTCCTAGTTTGGGACTCTTCATCAGTGCACACTCACCAGGGCTCATGATGAAATCCTCCATGCAGTCAAACAAAAATCCCTACAAAATCAATATTTGAAAATTTTTATTATTGTCAACGATGCTATGCGATCGTATAAAAACTACAAGATGATATTGTCATCTCACAGTATTGATTTTCTGGATGACTTATTACTAATTTATCACAGATGGACTGTTTCAAAAGGTAGAGGAAGTAATTCTTGTGCTGCTTACAACAATACAAAAAAATTCACAATCTCAGTGAACAAATCTGTACCCAGTGTAAAGAATCATAGACTGAAAGAAGGAAAATGATTGTGTAAGCATAATTAACACCAAATCAAACGTGAGGACAAATACTAGCCGATGACACTGGCTGGAGGTTGCGCTTGATATCACAAGTTGATAGAAATTAGAATTCATGGGTGATTGGATTCCGTCCCAATGACTGAATGGTCAAACCAGTTGGCCTTGTAACTCCTGTAGAGAGATAAGGTTAGATTCCCGGTGGAGTCATGGATACAAACTGCTGGAGAATTGCAAACTAGGACGAGACGGTTGTCCAGTACTTTCAGGTTTCCCAATGGTTATCTGACCGATGTAATGGTCTAATCAATTCTGTAACCACTTGGTGGTATATGTGCAACTCACAAATTTAGTCACTATCAAAATATTAGTCACAATCAAAGTTGTTCGAAGTGATAATGTCACATATACTTATACAGAATTCTAAATTAACAAAAATAAACAACGTAAATAAATCAGCTGGTGCATTCTTGCATATATAATTTGTTGGTTTTCTGATATATATATATATATATGCTTCAGGTTAACCATGGATTGATATCATTTAGAGAACCATAGACAATCAGGGAGTACTGGACAGACAGCTGTTTCATCCTTGTTTGGAATTCATCGGCTGTACCCATCCACTCGGTTTCGAACCCACGACCTTCCGGTTACAAGGCAAGCTCGTATGCCATTCAGCCACTGGGACACGATTCAATGGCCAGCCCCATGAATTCTAACTTCTACCAATTCGTGATTTTAGCGCGATTACCAACCAATTTCATCGGCGGGTACTCCATCCTCACCCGTGACTGAATGGACCTCATTGGTCACGAATTCTTACTAGAACTCTAGGCAACTTCCTCCTGTAGTTAATCACTAGAGAGCATCAGATTCACGGGCAATCGAATCGGGTCGCAGTGGTTGAATGGTATACGAGGTTGCCTTGTAATCGGAAGGACCTGGGTTCGAAACCCAGTGGGTGAGTGCCGCCGATGAGTCCCAAACTAGGATGAAACAGCTGGCTGTCCAGTACTCCCTGATTGTCTATGGTTCTCTAACTGGTATCAATCCGTGTTCTAACCTCAAACATATATATATATATATATATTAATTGCATATACGCTGGCAGGTAATATTTGTTGCGTGTCACCATATTACGTTTCAAGTATGAAAGCTGACAGAATTGATTTTTACACCAGATAAAGTAAGTTGGCTAATTAATTCTTTTCTTTGTTATTCACTGTGTTTAGTATTATTTTTGGGTTATAGTTTTATGAAAACAGTTCTATTAATTATTTACAACAGTGGTAAGTAGTTAAAAAAATTCCTACACGAAATATAGGTCGCAAGAACTTTTGTCTACAATGGCAACCACTACTGAATGAAAGTATGATGTGACGGACGTGAACTATAAAATGCACAGTGCTCATTAAACTCATTAAATCCATGAGTGCACACTTGATGATACGGCTCAAAAACTTTTGATGTGCTCACTCCTTATCATCTTGCAAATTTCGGAAATTCTCATTCATTTCCACCTACATGTTCTTTCTTTCGTATATTCTTGACGATTGTAGCTTCGTTACATCTTCTTCTCATAATTTTATGTTCTTCCGTGTTAAATGGTATAATATGGTAATATTGAGGTTAACAGTAGAGTACTAGGTGAGGAAGGGAAATCAATCGATGAGGTTGCGAGGTTTACCGATTAAGATAGCTAGGACAAGTGATGAGCATGCCAAGCCACTGCCTTCTTGGTCGAAAAATGGATTGTGAATTGGTCAATTTACATCCTGGCATCAATCTATAAGGTCATTGATAGTTTAACTGAACCAGCCACATGGGGAGGTGTAGACTGCCTGGTTGGGGACCTCAGGATATTAAAAACAGAAGGCTGGAGACTGTTGTTGATATGGCTCAAAAGAATCGCAGATGTATTCACTCTATTCAATCTCGCAGATCCATTGTATCTTCATGTTTCCCTCTGTTACTATTTTTTCTTCCGCACATTTCTGCTCACTATCGCTAATCTCAATCTGGTTTTTCTTTTCTTTCTCTATCTTTGTGTGTGTGCTGCATGGAATGTGGCAGCGTGAAGTGCTGCACTTCTGTGAGAAGTTCTGTGTTGGAATTCGATCAGTCAGTCAGTTTTTCCGAAGTGCAGCAACTTTAACCAATGCACTTTGTGCAGAATTCTACATTGTTAATTCACTTCGGTTAAAAGAACTATCAAAAAAACACATCCCTCTCTTAAGTTAAACTTCTCAGGAATTCAGCATTATAAATTTGTCCTCTAGTTATCGATTTTCATGCGAAATGAAATGCGCCAAACTGTGAGCCACATTTATTGTGATAAGACTGATGATACTACCCAGTTGCCTAAGCTTCAGTAGGTGGAGCGGGATTTGAACCAGGGACCTACTGATTGGAATTCAAATTCGTAGGTTATAACTTTATAGGACACAATAAAACTGGTTTCTTGATTTAAAGCACTAACTCCAGTTGGTCAACTAAGAGAATTACAAAACAAACATTCAGTAATGGAGAGAAATACTGAGTATCAACTTGAGGCATATTTTTGCGACTATCCTGTCTGTTAATATAAGAGTGAAACCTGAGTATTGTGCTGAACATAATTTCACATTGTATTCAGTTAATAATACTGTTCCGCTGTATACTATCTTAAATAAACCTATCTAATACGTTGAATTATGCGTCGGTGGCATAGCGGTTAGGACGCTCGCCGACCATGCACATGGTCCCGGGGTTCGATCCCCGGCCGACCCACTCCTTTACATCTCTAAGCCAAAAATAATGCTGGTGAAGAGGAAAGTTTGGGCATGAGGCTAGCAACCCCATCCTGTAAAATAAACTCTGCTACAGAAACTTCAAGCCACTAGCTTGAAGCCTTATGTTACACTGGGGAACGTGAAGGAAAAAAAATACGTTGAATTAAGTAAACGAAAAATGGTCAGTTGACAAACCACTTTTTAGAGGTTTGTGTAACCGTCAATTTGCAATGGTATCAAAGTTTTATTCTAGCTTCAAGTGACCAACTAAAAAATTCCTGAAAATATCACTATTATTCAAATGAAAACATCTATAACTTTGGAAACGTTAAAAGATAGACAGTGCGGTTTCATGTTAATAACATCTACTCCAACGAGATTATGTGAAATAAAAGCTAGAACATAGTTATGCCAAATCCTATAATGTGAGCATATATGGTTAGCCTGTCATCATCACTCAAAATGCAGTAATAATAAAAACCGATTAGAACAAAACAATTTTGTGTGTGTGTGTATGCACTCCAATCACAGAGTTAATAGACTTACCATCTGTAGAGCATTGAGGGTTTTGCCATACTTTGCAATACCGAATAACAGAGATTTTTCTATGCTCAATGGACACTCTTCAGCACACCCATTAGCATCACCAGATTTTAAGTATTTTTCCTTAATTTCTCGAAGGAAGGGCAAATCTATGAAGTTATTCTAAATAAGTGTGGATATTACCTGCAGAAGTTGGTTTCAAGATTAGATCAATGGCATTCACCCAGTCGGAACGAATGAGATATCTGAATACAATTAGAAACAATGATACAGTTAGTACAAAATGATTGGCTGAAATACAATGATCAATCTACCATAAGCAATAACTAACTTGACACGATGGTCGAGATTGTACTTCGCAGTGATACACCTGGTCACACAAGTCTGAAGGATGTTTTTTGATGGTCCTACCATATCGAATACGTAGATCAGACAACAACTAAACCAAGAACAGACACCATCATGCTGTAAGTTGTTCACACTATGATGAGTGTCTGACGGCGAAGTTGTACTGCTGATGGATAGAGGTGTGGAACCTGTGAAATATTTTCCTCAAGAGAGATCTTAAAACCAACTCTGCTGCCTTCTGTTTTTTGGAGAGCAGTAGTTAGAAAAGGTTAGTCCCAGAAATAGTACACTTCGGGCTTTCCCCACGGTGATTTGTAGCTGACAATAAACTTTTCCATACAGCTAGAACTTCACAAATTCCACCTCCGAACAGGTTGGCCTCTAAGATATCAAAACACTGATTCTTTTTGACTTTAAGATATTTGAAGAAAGCTGTTTCCATATGGGCAACTGTGCAGTCTCAACTGCCAACACCCCTGCCTCCCAATGTTAATACAATTTCACAGTTTAGTTTCTTTTGACTAAGTGTACTATGCTAAAGAAGTATGACAGGGAAACGTTGTTCTTGGTCTCTTAAAAGTACTCTGCTCACTTCACATTGGTGCTTTTAACGTTCAAATTCTATGTCAAACTCAAGAATAGACATCACTAGTCTAAATTTTGACACACCTAGCTTTGAATGTATGTTGTACCTCTGAAACACACACACACACACACGACCCAAGTATTACCACTCCCATAACCAAATTTAGCTAACATGGGCAGTCTGTAAAATTAAACCTACTGGTGCTAGGAAATTCTTTGGCCAGTTTTCTTTGAAGGAGATAGTCCAATAGCGGGAAACACACTGTACAGCTGGATCTCAGTTGAACCTATGTACTAGGTTAACCCACCTGTTCGACCTACGAAACTACATGGCTTGAGAAATATAAACATGTGTCAGCAAGGTCTGACAGAATTCTAATCATGTGACTGACTGACTGACTGGTTTCAAAGTCAAAATTCGCACAGATGTGCAGCAGTTCAACTTACCACACCAGCCTTGTAGCACATAATGCAAGAGAATACAGTAAAAGGAGGTTTAAAAGACAGATAAAAAACAGAAGCGTGAGTGAAGGAAAAAGAAGAGTAATGTGGGATAACAGTAGATTTTTACTAGATATCACCAATCACAAAGAGTGGATGCACCTGCACCAGCCACTGAGAACGATTCTGAGACAGCCATATCACCAACTGTCTCTAGCTGTCATTGGTTCTTAGCATCTCGAGCACCCCAACTACACAGCAGTCTACACCTCCCTCCCAACGTGGCTGACTCAAACTAACTGTCATGGATTTCACTGACTGATGAAGCCATCTGTTGATATGACCACACTACTCACTTTTCCAACCTCATCCCTCCTTTGTCAGCCGACTAACAATGCACGTAGTCCAGGAAGGCGGTGGCTAGGCGTGCATGCGTAACACATGTCATAACCATCTGAATTGACGCTTCACAACTTCGTCTGTTGACTTACCCTCCCTACCTAGCACTCAACGTCTAACCTCAATATTGCTCACTCTGTTATGCCAACTATCATGGAAGACAGGACGCAGACACCTATTATCAAAGACAGCTAGCCGGCCTTTTCATGTCTTCCACTTTCAGTGGCCATGTCTAACAGTCAGTCATAAAGGAGGACGGAGCGAACTGCTGAGCACTATATACGTTCTTTGGTCGACAGTAGGATATCACGTCTACGCCAAAGATGGCGTAAGTTGGCGTATGTCAAACGGGCCTTGGGTATCCGTGCTGAGATTTCGTCAGCCATCAACCCGCTGTGGCTGATGCAACTTCCTAAATATGCGAAATGATCAACACGCTCTACCACTTCACTTCCTATCTTTAAGCTAAGGGTCTATTTAGTCAAGTTCAATCACTTGGAAAAAGTAAAACAGGAAAATAAAATTAGATTGGAGTTTTAGTCTTTTGAAGTAAAACATAGGAAGTACCCAATTCAGTCAGATGTTTGGTAGAATATATAGTGATATAATATCCTACAGAGTAAATAAACATGACATACTTTCCAATTTCAAAACTTCTTGACTGTGAAGAATGCCCAAACCTCTGTAGACCATAATAGTTCAAGAAACCAGTACATTTCCACGCTTCAACTGCGTCTTGAACAACTGTTTTTATTGCATTTACTGACCTATAAATGGTAATTCATTACAAAGTTGATAAACTAACCTCAACACAACCACAAATTGATTTCCATCCAAATCTCCCAAGAAAAGAGGAGACGAAACATATGAAAAATTCCCTACACGTAACCCGTATAGTCGACTGTTAAGTGAAGACAGAGTTTTTGAATTGATGCTACATACAAAACTGGTTAATTAAAAACAAGTGAATACCCCTTTACTGTAACAAATTGTGTAGTGATCGCTCGACGATCTTTAGTACCAGCATACGTAAACATACCAGGCCCAACACTTCAAAATCAAAAAGGAGTAACTAGAGTAAACATACTGAAGGAAACGACTCAGCAGTTGAATAGCACTAAGAGTGTCTTTACCCTCTTTGTACAATACAAAGCGACAATAGGGCGTGCTTTTATTCATGCCTTTGGCGTTTCCTCTGGATCTTCGTGAATTTTTAGCTAAATATAATGGTGATAACAGTTATTGCTTTAGATACTGACCTTCTGGATGATTTTTCCTAAATACAACAATCACATTTTGATCATCTTCTTTTACTGTGGTGCTTTCCAAGGATGGGAATAATTTACGTACCGCCTCATGAATTTGCGTCCTATCCGTTTTATTATCAGGGGCCTGGCTTATAAATCATTAGGTATTATAACTGGCGTACTTTGATTTTTAATTTTTCAATATCACCATGATCTAAACTTTGAAGTTCAGATAAGTGATCGCCCAGTTTTTCCTCTATATTAAAATCAATAGCCTAAGAAATAAATTTAAGCTCTCAGAATATACCTCTGGAACAGGATCTGGAATAGGCTCTAAATTTGTCAATCTGGCATATGTGCAACCTTTAAATTCCCGAACGATGAAATCTTCCCATCTATAGAAATGTACAAACAGCAAGAAAAAAGTGTACCTGTTTTTCAATACTGCTTCGAAACCTTTGACCGATGGTCGTACATAAGCCGTAATTCCAACTTCTTCGGGTTTAAGCACATCTGTTTCAGACTTCAAATTATCAGCTTCTGATGTGCATAGTTTAGGACGTTTTGAGTCCATGAAAACAGATGAAATGTTTAAGTTTCTAATATTGGAAAAAAGATTATGGAGCGATGCGGTTAATCAATGTAAATAACATTTGCTAAACTGGAAAATTATTCAGGAAATGTAATAGAACTGACTGCTATGGAATTATATGAGAACAAGTTATGTAATAGTTTTTAAACCGTTTCTACGAACCAAGACTATTTCTACATGTAAAATGCATATGCAATTTCATTGATCAGGCGAATGAGAAACGAACTACTAGTTTATTTATTTAATTTTATTATAACTTGATTCCACACAGTACTTTTGGTACAACTATGGAATTTTCAGCACGTGATATCGGTAGCCCAAATTTAGCAGGCAGACGATTGATATCAGATGTGTCGGCCGGAGATCGAACTCCGGACCGGGTGCATGGTCGGCGACCGTCCTAACCGCTGTGCCACCAACGCACTAGTAGAGAAGTAGTACCATCTTGGCAAATATTAAATAGTTTCTGTCAGTTGAAAATAATACGAATATATGAAATATGCAATAATCTACAAAGTTTCCTGAAATATATCAATTAAGTTATCAACCTACTCTTTCATTTTACTAGACGTAGCATGTTTACTCTGGAGTGGAATTTTTTGCAAGCTACTCATCTTTCTATAATCTACATCAAACTGAAATCCTGCTTACGGATATTTCCAGTGACCCATCTACTTCAGCTCACAATGGTTGTACGATTTCTGATGAATTATTTTAGCAACCCAATTAAGTTCCCTTCACGTTTATCGGTTTAAATATTAACCAGACTTCAGTTTTATGAATAGTATGTGGGAGTTTCAGACATCTGCTTTACGTATAACAACGGTGGAGCATCCTTGAACACATTATGTTCTAAATACGTCACTATTCGTTCCTGGAGTCCCTCTGACCTCCTTCAATTCCTCATTAGATATGGTGCGACAAAACAACCACCTTTTATTTTGTTATCCTCCAGAAACAACTTATTCTTTTTTCTGCATAAATGAACCAGTTTGCATTCAATTCTGTCTATGATCATAATTCTGACTTCAGCAAACTATGCCATCCAAATACCTCGACCACACCCAAGGTACATTTCAAAATGTTTATAAGGCAATATATTTTGCATTTATGCCTGCTACAATCATTGTTATTCGGGATCTCCTTTTTATTCCTAGTACGTCTATAAATTTGACAATTTTAATTGTATCCCCAATACTCTTCTCCAGAATTCAATATGCATTGACTTGCATGACTCGCTTCCAATTTCGCTGAACACAGTCAAAAGGAAGATTAACGTATGCTAAAGTTTAGAATTCACAGACCTTCAGGGGAATGCGAAGTTATGCTTGAAATTGATATTCAGAAGGCGACGGAATGTCATCAAAGGTCGGTGGGTGACACACTAATAAAAATATTGTACTTCTGAGAATGTATTTAAGTCTAATCCTCTGGATAAAGAAGTCATAACCTGCAGTGAACTGGAACTCATAATAATGACCAAAGATAGTACTTTACTAAATGTCTTACATGAAGACTGTAGACATTTATGAATAACAGTTTAAACCCAAAACAGGGATATGTTAATAGTGCACTGTTTGCTGAGATACTGTGTGCACTAGTCAACATAACTGATTTAAATGTATCTTTACTAACAGCGAAAATAAATAATACCATCACCTCACACATGTCTCTTAGAGTGCAGTGGATATGCAAGTGAACATCTGCTTACGTATATTGTGGTAAGGTACAGTTTGCATTGCATTTGCGATATAACTGTTTCCAGTGGTCAACATGTAAAGTGCGGTGGCCTGTTTATTGTCGCTAACTGAATATATGCATGCTTTTGGTCAGGAATTTATTAGTCTTCGTTGAAAGAGTTAAAAAGAAGCGTGGAAAGGTGCACATAGTTGGATGAATAACCTTAATTTTTACACGTATAGGCGAAATTGAAGCGAGTACTCATTGGATGTTACTGTCATAACTTATGATTATGAAATGTAGTAATTCAGTAGCGCTAACTGTTTTCATAGGAACAATTTTGTAAACAGACTTGTCCATACTGCTAAAATACCATGAGGCCACACATTGAGGGAGAGCTCCTAGCAAAGACACCCTATGACTTGATGATATTGGACGTAAACGTGAAGTAAATGTAGATCGAAATTTAACAGTGGGAAGACTGTTATGAGAATGCACAATAACTCTATGATTTCACTATAGTGAATGCAGTGAGGGCTTATTCGAGAAGTTATTGGTCCTTCTGTCCGAACATCACTTCTACACAGTGCCATCCTAGCTACAGCCAGGCTAATATTAATTATCATTGAGGATCCTCCAGTATGCTCCATAGTTACTCAACATAACAGTCAAAAATGAATATCTAAGCTTTTAATGTCAAGATGGATATTCGTAGGTCAACTTACAAGGAAGAAGTGCGGGAAATATGTACGTTCGGTAAGTACGAGTTGCCTACGGATTTAAGTGCTTACTAGAAAAGTATCTCAGTTTAACCACTGAAACGGTAGTCTATATGAAAGTACTGAAGATGTGCGAATCAGATAGTTTAGCATTTCTTTAAGGAAGATATCCAAATTGACGTTTACCAAATGTCATTAAGAAACACAAAGTTCCAACACTTAATAGTAAGTTGAAATCCATTACTGACCACAATGATTGGTAGGATGATAACGCCCCCAAGGTATGCTTAATCTAGTTTTGGAACCGAAGCTGGCAATGCGGCATATGCTTTATGGAACACCAATGCGACTGCCAAACACTAACTGTCCCTTGAGTGAGATTTTCACATTTGATGCACTTTAGTGTGAGTAAAATTTTTACCTATTATCATTAGCAAATGCATCCGCCAAAAGGTGTGGTGCGGAATCGATTATAGCTTCTAAATAATACTTCTATTATATAGTGATGGACCGGACATGAGATACAGCTACAATTAGTTTAATTAGTTGAACACACTAGTGTATAGCAGCACATGTTGGACACTCATTTTACATTTTCTCATGGATTCCGCGAAGCACAGTTGCCGAGTTAACGATACCACTTACTTTCTAAATAGTTATCGTCTGAAAACTACTCAGTAAAATAAAATGAAGTGCTACTCATACAGTCTTCTGGTCAACGAAGCCTGTTCCAAAATGTGTGCTTGTATAATAATATTTGCGATTTGTTAGACATTGACGACTTTGATGAATAATGCGTCAGTGAGGGAACTTAGTTTTGTTTACTTATGTTGCGTAAAAGCCTGAGTACATTTGCAATTTTACTTTATATAGTTCGTCTTACTAATATATATTTTACTACGTTAAATAGATTTCACGGGACAAGTACGCGTGCAACGTAAAATACAAGGTTATTTGCTATATATGTAATGTCTTTCATCTTTCTTTTATAATCAGGATTACAACCGACAGATTGTTAACGTTAGTGGCTACATAATACTTCATTTTTCAAACCAAGTACATGAGAATAATCAAACACTATAGATAAATAAAGCTCTCTTGCTTCCTGAAAGCTTCTTCGAACTGTTAGCCAATGTAATGAATGAATCTAGAAACTTCAGTAAATGGTTCAGAATAACTATAACCTGGAGATTAAGTGCACATTTATCTCATAAATTCAATAAAATGATAGGAGGGAAAAGCTTCTGGTATTTAATAGTAGTTCACAGATGCCAGAAATTTACATAATTTCACTTTACATTGCGAGGTGCAAACAGTACTTTGACGAAATATACCCAATCAAAAGGATATGACTATGAGAATAACGAAAGTGAGAAAGTTATGATTTTCTGGGAGAGGGAAGCCTAAGGAAAAGTGTAGGAAACTTTTCGATTTTACTAGAACTCTTCGATTAACATGCTCCGTTGTTTTCTCATTTGTCACGCATAATTCCATCATCTACTCTTGGGTACTCCAGATGTCAGACAAAAACTTTTCAATCTAGTGAGTTTCTTTTAGGGGTTTAATTAACTAATATCCCATGAAGACTATTCATTATGTCACCCAGTACTTTCGTTAAAATTACGTTACACCCATCTTAGCAAACCTTAAAGTCCTAAAAGAGCGATTGGTGGCGATTTTGGTGCAAGGTGCCGTGAAAATTTTGAGGAAAACCTTTGGATTACCCCGAAACTCCCAAGTAGTAACAAAAAACCCCTACATTTTGCAGGGCAAAATTTGCAGCCAAAACCCTCAGATATTACTATATAACTACTAAATGAAATTATCATTCAACAGGTTGATAAGTCCAAGTAGTTGCAGTTTTTAGAGAAGATAAAATCCGGCGTACCTACATCAAGTTAAACGATATATAATTTTCACGCCTAAATGTAGCGCAAACAAAATTTTACCCGCCTAACTCTGAATGTTCAGCACACATTAATGATTTAGATTTAGATTCAGATTATAAGGATAGAAGGCTCTTGTTGCCTATGTTAATTCTCGCGATATATATCTCTGCAGAGATCCAGTTTGTCTTTGAAAGCGTTCACCGATGGAGCTGTTACTACTGAATCAGGTAAGGAGTTCCAGTCGTTGAACACTCTGTGAGGGAATCTAAACTCCAAACGTATTTTATTCGACCTTTGTTTGAGCACCTTCTTCTGGTGACCCCTTAAATGTATCCTAGAGGGAGAGAAAAGGTTTGAGAGGTCAATCCCTAAATCACCCTTGAATATACGGTAAGCCAAAATTAAGCCACCTCTCCTCCTTCGGTATGATAATGGGAAGAGATTTAAATGCTCCATCCTCTTATCATAAGGAAGGTGTGAGATACCACTAACTAATTTTGTTCCTACCCTCTGTACTCTTTCCAGGATATGTGCCTCCTTTTTGAAGCATAAACTCGCTGCTTGTATGCAGTACTCTAGATGAGGTCTGACATATGTTGCATAGGGTACTTGGAACGTACCCTCGTCTACTCGTTTGAAAGCCCTTCGAAGTGCCTATAGCATTCGAAAAGCCTTAGCTGCGGCTCGATTACAATTGACCGTTGTTTTTAAGTCATGGCTTGCAATAATTCCTAAGTCCTTTTGTACCCCAACATCTGCAGTTCTGTGTCCCCAATGGAGTACGACGTGTAAGACTTCTGACCTAGGTGCATTGCCGCGCTTTCCTTGGAATTAATTTCCAGATTCCAAAGGTTAGCCCATTCGGCCAATTTATCTAGATCGTTTTGTAGTACCAACCTGTCATCGTTACTACTTACAGTTTTCCATATCTAAATATCGTCCGCAAATAGTAAGGAAGATGAGGTAAGAATTTTTGGCACTTCATTTGAGCATACTAGGAATAGCAGGGGGCCAAGTACTCCACTTAGTAGTGCTTTTCACCCTGACAGTACACCATTAACCCTTACCTTCTGCCTCCTATCCATCAGGTAGTCACTAAACCACTCACATAAGCGGTGGTCTAATACAAAACGTTTAAGTTTACTAAGAAGACCTAAGTGGGATACCTTATCGAATGCTTTACTAAGATCGATAAATACAACGTCTAGTAGATGGTTTTTATCCCTGGCCTCGACCTAATCTTCCCTGTCTAACAGTAAGTTTCACAAGCAGGATCGTCCTGGTCGGAATCTATGCTGTTCCACTGCCAGTAAGCCATGTTTTTCCATATGAGCTAACAGCTGGCCTCTTATGAGTTTTTCTAACACCTTTGCTATAATGCAGGTCAGACTTACAGGCCGGTAGTTAGATACTAACTGCCTGTTCCCATCTTTGAAGATGGGGCTTATAAAAGCATCTTTCCAGTCCCTGGGTAGCCTAGCCTGGGTCAGAGACATTTGAAAAATCTCCGTAAGTGAAATGTATATCATATCCGCCAAGGAGATTAGGAATCTAGGGTGAAGTTCGTCTGGTCCAGGTGATTTACTTGGCTTCAGCCTAGATAGTAGTTTGAGAACCACTGCATCCTCTACTGCAATTGTGGGCACTTTAGTGGCTACATCAATGACCTCGCTACACCCCTGAGTGGTACGATTGGGCGAGAAAACATCACAAAAGTATTCGGAGAGCTTCTCAGCTTTTGTTTCGTCTGACTCGGCAGCCTCTCCAGTGTTGCTAATGAGGGACAGTATGCCACTGCTTGTTGTAGTCCTGCGTTTGATATACGAGAACAGTCTTTTTGGATAATGCACACAATCCAGTACTAACTATCTCTCTGTGCGTCGGTGGCACAGTGGTTATGACTCTCGCCGACCATGCACATGGTCCGAGGTTCGATCCCCTGCCGACGCACACCCGATATCTATGGTCGGCCTGCAAAATTTGGGCTACCGATATCCATGCTGAAAATTCCATACTTGTATTGAAAATACGGTGTGGAATCAACCTGTAACCAAAAAAAAAATAATACTCTATACGACATTTGTCAATCTCATACTTGCAAAGGTTTCGAACTTTTAGATATTCTACCCGAAACTCATCCCTCCCAGTCACAGCAAACCGGTCCCATAAGTTCTTTAGTTTTCTTAGTAACCTCCTTATTTCATTACTAATCCAAGGTGGTTTATGAGATAGTTCTCGGGGCGTAGACCAAGGTACAAAGGGTGCAGTGACACAATCTAGTGTATTCCTAAATCCCATCCAAGTCTCCTCGACAGTCTGGTGTGTGTTAACAGATCAGTCAGCTAGGGTTGCTGCATTTCGGATTGCAGGTATATTCGCTTTCCAAGCGTTTGGTTGAGCGGCTGTTGACCTATGTATGACGGCCTGGATCCTAAACATAAAAGTGATAACTATATGGTCACTACTGCCTAGGCATCTTAAGTCACCAACATCCTCCTTCTGGTGTGTTAGCACCAAGTCTAGAACGGATGGATTATGTTCAGGGTGGTATCGTGTTGGTGCATCTATATGCTGCACAAGTGCTCATTCAAGTGCTGCCAGTATGGGTTCCCTGTTGAAACGAGTGTACGAAGTAGTTGGTGTTAATTCCTCCCAGTTAATATGTGGGGCATTAAAGTCACCTACTATTAGACATCTGTTTCCATTACTCCACGTCCTGAGGTGATTTAGGACGAAATCTTCGGCTTGGCTGGCAGGACTTCTATAATTAACCCCAATTGTCACAGTGCCCTTGTTCAAGTTAATGACACAACTTGCGTCTTCATTGGTGCCGCTGTCAGGAGCTTCCGAAAACGTTGATCTAATTCCTACGTCATCCCGTATGTATAGAGCAACCCTCCACCTTTCCGATTACTTACTCTGTCTGCTCTAATGCAGATGTACCCAGGTATGAGTGGAGTTAAGTCCACACCCACTAGCAACCATGTTTCGGTGATAGCAATCACATCCGTCTGTAGTTCCTCAGTCAACACTCGTAGTTCTGGAAGCTTATTCCTAAGACTACAAGCGTTTGTGTAGCATACTGAGAGACCTATGTGTTCACTCGACTTATGAACAGAGGTCTGGGTAACATAGGTTTCCGAGACCTCACTACCCGAAAACCCAACAGTTTGAGGTATTTTTCACCTTTTTCTAATCGGGCCTTTAATTCAGCCACAGCTTCTCTTCTCCTAATTCTATCTTCCAGAGGTCAGTTTGGCCTATTTATTATTTTTTATTCTTGATCTTGAATGCATTGTTGAGAATAATAGTTTTCTCCATCTCGTCCCCCAGCACTACCTTCAGCAGTCGTGGTGAACTTTCCGTTGCATCGGCGATTCGTTTACCGATTCTGATGACTTTCCTTATGTGAACACCATTTGTTTTTTCCGGAAGTATTTCACGGATTTCGAGATCGTCAGCATGTCGAGCAGCTGGATCTACCTTCTTCGATTCTTCCAAATTCGAAATTACTATACTGTAATTTGAGTCCGAAGGCTTAATCTTGTCAGTGTTTACGGCCGTTGAGACCTTATCACTAACCACAGTACTTTTCTCTTTCCTGTGATTCTTGAGCTTCCTACTCTTCGGCACTAACCAGGTGGAATCAGATGGTTCCACTTTACTCTCGCCGCAGTTGGAAGCTGTGCGTTCACCAGACACGCAACGCTTCATCGCTGTGGTATCACCCTGCTGTCCTACAATATTGGCACTGTTTGCCCTCCCAGGTTTTCGGGGCTTTTTGCGTGCTATTGCAGACTGCTGGGCACACTTTACCTCTGTTGCTTCTTTCGAAGCTAGGGGATGTGGTTCTGCCTCAGTTTTATGACTAAGGCCAGAATCCTCGTTTATAACATCTGTACTGGTTGCTCCATTTTTCCCCTCATCAGAGGTTTTTGGTAAATTCTTGGACATGAGAAGTCCTACGGCCTCTTGGATGAGGACATCCAACGGGTTTGCACAAAATTTGCACATCCAAGGAGATGACGGCTTGCTGCTTCCCCTATAGGCTGGTGGTGATAAGCCAGTGCAAACTTTATGGAACCATAGGTTGCAGTTATCACACTGCATCCCATCCTCCACCGGAAAGTGGCAGTCCGGTCGTCCACAACTATTTGTGGGTCTCATGTCAGTATAAGCTGTTTAAGTTACACACAAATATGTATACAAATATATACCTAAATACAGAGATATAAAAACACAAAAAGTCACAAAAGTGCACAAAATAGACACTACTTCAACTAATTAAACCAGTTAAAGTAAACCAAAAAGCTTCTGATGCGATTTACACAACAAAAGCAGAAGTTACTTCACAACGTAAAAAATGCCACTCTCCTTTTCGGAGCGCGCGCGGCAAGGTGAGAAGCGTGTGTCTGAGGTGGGCTAAATGTACATAAAATATTACCTACAGGACAAGAATGTATTAATCATTTGATAGAGGTGAAATTACTCGTGTACAATACCAGGTAAACTGTGTCAAATATCAAATATCATTTTACATATTTCAGATTTATTTCAGATTTATTGGTTGAGGATAGAAGGCTTGGAGCCTGTGTTAATCCTTTTCTGGTAAATTTCTGTGGTTGTCCAAACCCTTCTTGAACGAATCAGCTGAGGTTGCAGACACCACTTCTTCTGGGAGTCGGTTCCAAGAGTTTATGACTCGGTGTGAGAACCAGTACTCAACAGCAATATGATTTCTTCTTGGCTTTTGAACTCTCCTTCTATGTCCTCTAAGGTGTTCCGACCTGGTGGGAAGGAAAAGAAAGAACAGGTCATGTCCGTAGTCATTATTTAAAATTTTAAACATTGTGATTAAATCTCCTCTCTGCCTACGGTATGGCAGGGAGAGGAGATTTAAACTGTCTAGTCTTTCCTCGTACGATAAGTTAGTCATGCCATGAATCATACGTGTTGCCTTCCTTAGAACCCTTTCTAGAATGTGTGAGTCCCCTTTTAGACAAGGGATGGCGGCCTGGATGCAGTTTTCCAGTCTTGACCTCACCAGAGATGTATATAAGGAGGTGAACATATCTCTGGTGATTCTAGTGAAGGCTCTACGAATTGCCCATAAGGAACTGAAACTACGTGCAGCCACCGCGCGACAGTGTGCTGTAGTTTTTAAGCCGTGGCTAGCTATGACACCTAAGTCTAAGTGAGTCTGAACTGATGGAAGTGTAATTCCCTCTAGTTCATAAGAGCTCGTGCTTGCTTGTCCAATGCGCATGGTTGCACATTTTGCCACATTTATCGGGAGTATCCATTCTATGGACCACTCTGATAATTTGTTGAGGTCCTCTTGCAACGTGGACGTGTCACTGTTGCCCTTCAGCTCTCTCTACATTTTTAAGTCATCTGCGCATAGGATCATAGGGAAGTCGGTGAGCAGAGATAACTCATTGATATACAAAATAAATAGGAGAGGTCTGAGTACCGTGCCTTGTGGCACTCCGCTGCGTACTGCTGTCCAAGAGGAGAGTTTCGAGTTGATCCTAACCCTCTGCCTCCTATCTATGAGGATTCCCTGATAGCTTGTCCTGCACAACGTCGGAACGCGACTTAGGTTTAGCTCTAACGGAAAAAATGGACACAAGCGTAAATTACACGGGGGATGTAGCGAGGGCATATTCGGTCAAACACTGCACATAAATAGGTACATCCACTCCTGAGCTCTTTGTGAGGTTGTACAAAACATACGTCAGACCACACCTTGAAGTGAATATAATCATTGCACCCCCACTGCTTAGGGGAGACCCTAACCTCTTGGAAAGGGTCCAAAGATGGGCGAAAAAGGATGGTCTTCGAAATAAACCATATGCTGAAAGGCTAAAGAAATTAGGCTTATTCACACTTAGGTACCGTCGGCTTAGGGAGTACCTGGTTACTGTGTACAAGGGAACAAATGACCAGAATCACCCAAACAAAGGTTTTCTGCCATTGAGTAGGTATAGGCTCCCTCGTGGGAAATCCTGGAAGGATAGCTCACCAGGTGGCAAGGACCCGGGTGCGCCTCCACTTCTTTTCACTGTGGGTTTGCAGTCACTGGAATTCCTTACTGGCAGATGTAACTATGGCACCGTCTGTGGACGCCGTTAAGCGAAGGCTGGACAAACATGCATCGACACAAAGACTGCATCCAAATAGCCTATGCCCTTTAAATCGTATACACCATTCAGGGGTAGACAATTAAACTTGTCGTTTTACTTCTGTACATCATCTCCCATCTTACTCTCCTGACAACTTTAAATACACCTATTATTATTATTAGCATTATTACCGATATATATAATATATATATATATTATTCTTCAAATTTAATCAGCTGACTGTTGTTACGTTTTCTTATTCTTTCTCTGTCTGTCAGTCTGAATAACTTCACTAATTATTTCTGTTATTATTATGGTCTCTTTTCTTTTGACGATGATACCGGAGGACTAACTAGTGAAAGGATCAACTCCATTCACAGTAGTAACAGTCTTAACACACCTCATACTGCAAACCACATATAATTAAACCCTGCACTGCTCCTTTTGGAGTCAACCAAGGCTACGACAGTCGATTGGCGGGACGAGCTACGCGGAAGTTTACCGAAGATGAGGAACCTATACCTCACAATCAAGAGGCGAGGACAAAGAAATCAAATTGGTTTATACTAGCTCGTAAAGTCGATGTCGGATATTGAATGTTATGTCTAAGGATAATACCCTATTGTTTGAGATCAGCATTCGAATTTGACACTCATATCTGAGTTCTGTGACGCAAATTCAAAATTTAGTGAGCTGGACACCAAAATACCATTCGAGAATGCAATTATCAGGGAATCAGTTTGAAATCGTGAAAAAAACCCACTGAAAGTGGGTACAGACAGCATTCAGCTTTTATTGACTATCTTGACACCTATTGGTCTGTTTTCCTTTTGGTGTGTCTAGTTTCGTTATTGGCCTGTTTTCACAGGGATTGGTAGGACCAGTCTAACAGGAGGGCTTCAGATATTTAGAGTGAGAAGAACTGTATAACGTGCGAACCGTAACAGATTATGCAGCCACGTGAAATAGTGACAAGAACTCGCAACTAGACATGAGGCTTGTTTTTAAAAAGCGTTTGGCAGTGTCGAAGTAGATGAGTCATGGCATTGTGTGAACTATTACGAGGTCAACAGATGTCGGCACTTACGCAAAGTACGATACTCGCAAGTTCAAGTTCTCATCCCCAAACTCTTATAGTATTTGTGCTGCCCAAAATAAAGAAGAATCATGACATCAAGTTGGTCGTCCAAATTAAGAGATATATTTTGGGATCAGAATCGTAGTGCAATGATTATTGCCTAACTGGCTAGAGAGCGTGAACGAACGAAATAAAATATTTACGACGACAGTGTTCCAAATGGCGTGAATGCTTGTCGACCACCATCAGCCTAGCGATTCGATTTAAACAGTAGAGTTCAGCATCCAATACTGAGTGGAGAATGATGCAGACTAATAATTTCGGGGAGTTGTTTTCCGATACAATCTGCCGCCATCTATGCTGTTTATATTGTGTATTATTATATTATTATTGTTCCCTTGGGTTCCTAGTGGAACATAGGGCTTCAACTGCACGCCTCCACTTGCTTCTGTCTTCTGCTGTTCTTTTCACTTGCATCCATGTTATTCCATACTGTTTCAGTTCCTCATCACACGATCTTCTCCATGTCACCCTTGGACGTCCCACTCGCCGCTTCCCTTTCGGGTTCCACTCGAGCACTGGCCTGACGCGCGATGTCACCCAGCGAGTGGCCTCCTCAGCGAGTGAATGTCCAATCCATCTCCACTTTCTCCTGCATATTTGTTGGGCGACTGGTTCTTGTTTCGTTTGTTTCCATAGTTTCTTGTTGGTGATTCTTTCCGGCCATCTGATCTTGAGTATAGAACGAAGACAGCTGTTGATAAAGGTCTGCAACAGGCTGTTGGAAATATTCTTTGTGACCCGCCGCTAAGTTTCTGATCCATCCGTATAGAAGAACTGACTGACTTGACGTTTGTATTGAAAATCCGAATCATTTTGTTGTTGATGCAGGCTGAGTGACGAAGATTTGCAGATTGGTTTCAGGTTGATGAATGTGTTTCTCGCCTTCCCGATTCTCGCTTTGACATCCTCGTCCGTGCCATATGCCTGTAGTTGAGACAATGCTCCCTAGATAAGTGAATGAAGTAACCTCTTTCAAATAGCTCCCGTTGATGGAGATTGGCGCTGGATGTTGCTGCTGTTGTTGTCGTTGTTGTTGTTGGTTATTTTCATAACCTCCGTCTTGTCTATGTTCACCTGGAGTCCTGTCTTCTCTGGCTGCTTCTTCGACCAGTTTGTCGGTTTTCGCTTGTAAGTCTTCGATTTTGTGTGACATCAAACATAAATCATCCACGCGCGAAATCCAGGTCTTCTAGGTTCTTCACGTCGGTCCGGGATATCCCTGTCTTCTCGTTTCGCACTGTTCGACGCATAATTCAGTCCACCACAATTAGGAATATCATTGGTGATAATAAGCACCGTTGTCTGACTCCTGTGTTTACTCCAAACGCCTCGCTGAGTTTTCCGTTGTGGATCACTTGACATGTGCCGTTGTCGTACAGCTGTTGAATAAGGTTGATGAATATTTGGGGTACGCCGTAGTACTCGAGTAGTTTCCAAATTACTTCGCGGTCAACGCTGTCGAAGGCCTTCTCAAAGTCTATGAAGTTGAGGTAGAGGTTTGATTGCCATTCCATGCTTTGTTCGATGATAATGCGTAGAGTTGCAATTTGGTCAGAACATGATTTGCCTTTCCTGAATCCAGCTTGTTCTGGTCTGAGTTCTGTATCCAGTGCGTCTTTTATTCTCTCCAGGATGATGCGACTCATGGTGTAACTGATTTATAATTCAACCGAATTACCATATTTGATTAATGAGTGTTTGAGATGATTGTGTTACGCACATTTCTATGGGAAGAAAGGATTGAGGAAAAGATTCTGCTTCTAGGTTGTTCAAATACATTAAAATAAATGTGTTGAAATCTTTGTTAACTCATGATATTTGCCCTGGATGGCTTAGCGACATTTAATGGCATAGGACATTTACGGAGTCATTAAAAACATAAAACTGCTTCATTTTTCTGCGCATTCCTAAGAACGAATCTTTTAAAGAGACCTAGGTTAACCATTTACTGAAGAAGGTGGGTAAGAGCCGGTTAACAATGAGAACGACATGCGTAGCAAGGTTATTTTTAAAACTGTTAGTGGCTGTTAGAAGTCTGTAAGTATTTATTAATACAAATATTTTTATATTCATGAAGCAATGCGTGCATTGTAATTCTTGAGGGTGAGGATATACGCTGCTGCAAATAAAACTCGCCGCGCTTTCACCGCGTATATTTCTTTAGGTAGAGCGGAGGCGATCAGTTACAGTTTGAATTTCCTCAAGTAATTGAAGAATGTTGTGATCATATCAGATGTTACTTTTAGCTGTTTTAAAGGCTCCTCATCAAAACACATCCGTAGAAATCTGAGTGTGGGTGAGGATAAAAGCTGTAATGAGGCATTTTCGCGCACAGTACAGCAAACGTGACAATAGACAGTACAACCGTTTATAAAAGTTGATAAATCACCTGTAAAACAGATAGGTATGATATCTGTTGTCATCACACCATTCCTCTAACCAATTAATACGAGATCAGATAAAACCTGTAGAAATTCAAATTGTAAGTGACCGCCTCCGTCCTACATATTAAGTATATTGGGACGAGAGCACGTAACTTTTATTTGTGATAGCGTACATCTTCACTTTAATAAAACGGAGACAAATCTTCGATTTAACATCATGCGTCTATAGAGGCTGAGGGTGTTGACATTCACGGATAGTACGATGCATACTGAAGCAAGATCTTAAACCCACAACTTCTATATTATTCCTTCCGCGTAGACCAGAGACAAAGCGAAATACCAAACTGATCGTCCAAAATACGAAGTATATTTCGTGACCAAACCCGTAGTGAGAGGATGATTGCTTTACTAGGTAGGAATCGTGCATAAACAACCGAACGTAGCACGACAGCGTGCCGAATGGTGTGAGTGCTTGACCGGCAGCCTTCAGCTAAACAAGTAGACTTAAACAGTGAGGGTCAGCATCCAATATTCAATGATGAATGATGTGGCTAATAATTCTGGGGAATTATCTGCTACTACAAGTTCTTTATTTGCTACAGACTGAATTCTACCAGTCAAGTTTGCAATGTAGCCACCATGGTTGGTGGCTCTCTACTACGTGCACTCCAATCATCTAATAACAACATTTCTAGGTACACCGTGATGGAGAACCACCAAGTATGGTGGCCACACTGTAAACTTGATTGATAGGATCCAATCTGCACCAAACAAAGGACTAGACGCATAACACTAGTAAGTGTCCAATCAAAGTATTTGATACACTACCACACGCGGTCAATCGCTAGCTCAGATAGCTCAGGGTAACGTCTCCGACTACAGCAACAGGTGGCCCGGTTTTGAATCTCAAAAGGGACTTGAGTTCCTTCAAGGATGCAGATATGCCTTTCTGACTGGTGGGCGCCAACAGTCACAAGACTTGAGTTAAAGGCTTCGTATCGATTGCCTCCAACCATCTAACAGAAACAATTCCTACTAGAATGATGGCCGTACATTTATACAACACATTTTATATTTCTGCCTACAGCCTAAAAATGCTGAAATATATGACAAATGCGTATATATATATATATATCAATTTGACAAGTTGTTGTTACTTACAGTAATAGATGGCATCTGTCCATTATAATATAAAAGAGTTGAAATAGAGGAAATTGCAAAGAATATTGACAACAATGACTACTGATAAGATAATCACTTAAAAATTACTATTCAGAGAAAAGAAACTTTAATTAAAATGACAAAGGATTTTAATAAAATTATAAGAAGTATCATGAATTGCATAATACTGACTAGTGAACTGGTAAACTAGGCGAGGTTAACGTTAACATACAGGTTATTAATTTACACTGGCACGAAGAATAAGCTGTTTAAAAGCCAAGGTGACAGGTTATGTTTGGATGTACATAGATTTCATACATATTTGAAAACCATGACTACCAAAAGAAAAAAAAAGACTGAAAGTGGTACGGTTTTTCTAGTTACAGAGTAGTATTTTCAGCTGATGATGACTTTGATAAAATACTCTGTGTTCTAAGTTATATTATCATCTAAGTGAGGTTGAACACATGAAGGCCTGGAGAATGTGAACTGCCATCATTTTTGACAATGAGTTCTGTGTGTGTTTTGTCAAGAGATTTACGTAACTATTTTGAATATATAGTGTATTGTGCTGCTATATTTTGATTAAACTAGCGTATACGTATATTCTAATACTTCTTCTCGTTTATAATTGTGTCCTAACGTTGTGCTTACTCGACACACATAACGTAAATCAGAAGACACTTGAGAAGGTATAGGAATGTGTATTCTCGCCGTAATCAAAATTCAAAACTTGAGCGAGTACAAATGTATCAATTGTTAACATGCAAGATTTAGAGTAATAAACAAATCGAAGTACAATTACACAATGAAAGTATAGTACGATGATGAGTAATAAAATGGGTCACTACAGTATTACCAGCATGGTTGATGCAACCTGATATCCCACTGACTGCGGTTCACAGCTGTTCAACGTTCTGACACCAGTGGCTTGTGACCTTTAAATAAAACTGTAGACCATGAAACTGACGATGCGACGCGTCAATACGTATTATGAGCCAGTCCGAATTTTAGTTGACCTCATGCATTTTGATTTACTGTATAGAAGTCATTGAGTAGGTGATATAAACTGCACTGTTTTATGAAATCCATCTGCTACTTGCTGTGGTTTGTATTTGCTTACCTAATTAGATCGCATTTGCATATCAGACTAACTACTACTATCCTCTAGCTTTTCTTTCAGTTTGTATACAAATGGTTCATAGTTTTTATAACTGAAAAAGAACAACACAACCAAAACGGAATTTAATTCACTTAGGCTACTAATATCAGTGATCTTGGATATCTGGTACGTTGACTGGTCATCTTCTTCACAACAATTCAAAAATGCTGTTTTGAATTATGCTGAAAATGGAGTTCTGAATTACTTCTGACATTCATTCATTGAGATAGTGAACTTAGGTTTACCTTCTGATTATTTCTAGAGTAGTTTAACTGAAATAGGATTATAAGACAGGTGAATTCTGTGTGACGACTGATGGTATCTGGAATGTTACCAGGTTACTCAAATAGATTAGAATCAGTGTCCAAATTCATTTTCATTTATAATCCTATGTGTCTGAATTGCTTAGCAATATGCTGCATACCGTCATCCCATTGTGAGCCAAATAAAAAAATTCACACAAATGTGAACAATTCATATCACTCTGAAGGTAGTCCACAAATGGGAAACTATGATGGAAGTATTTTAAGGTCACGATTTAATGATGATGGCTAGTAGTGGAATCCAGGATGCATAGTTCTTCTTTCTAGGGATTCATAAGATGATGCATGTTCCCGCATCTCCAAATGGTGACGGTGTTCCCAATGAAAGTCTAGCACACCACCAATTGTTTAAACTCCAGGTACATCCAATTGATGAGTCCCGAACAGGACGAAATGTTCATCCTGCATCCCCCCAGTGCTAGACACTACCAACCAAATGACATCATGCTGACCATCATGTATTATTGAAGCATTTGTATCAGGATCAAACATATTGACAGAAACCGAGAATTTCGGTCCAACGGAAAATTCAAATTAACCTAAATAAACTCAAGAGAAATATTTCATGCCTGGGAATGAGATTTATCAGGTGTTGTGAAGAAATTTTAACAACCTTTTTAGTAGGTTTTCAACTGATTTTCTTCAGCCATTCAGTAAGAAACAGATAAAACATAAGTGGAAACAGCTTCTATATTGCCACATGCATTCACCTTCGGAATGAAGCAAAGGATCTTGTGAAAAGTGAAATATTCTCTGGACATATTTAAAAAAATGCTACTGTCATTTTATTGTAGTAGTATCGTGATGGTTTTGACTAGTTTAGTCAAACAGAAATATGTAACAGTAATAAAGCAGTGAATTATATTTGATGAAACTGCTGATGTAATACAGAACCGACCACTTCCTTATACTCCTCTTATTTCAAATAATTAACTAAAAAGGAACATAAAAGTGGAATGGTGACATTAATCTTGTGGAAAAAATAAAAATTGAAAAACCACCGCAATAAATGAAATATAAAAAGTAATATTTTCTTTCGAAAAATAGATAACCATTAATTCTCTATTTCAGAAACTAGAATAATTCCTCCTTCTCGAAAAACTGTGTTTAAATGTAGCATTTTCAAGAGTTGGATTCATATAATCAACTGAGAGTTCAACAAAGTTATGATATATATATTCATTATTTGTTTCAACCAATTCCTATTCATTAGTTAATGACAGAAAAATTATATTCTGATAAATATTAACTTTATTGATCTATTGCCAGTGAATTTAAACGGAAGTTTTGAGTTTAATTTGTAAAAAATTACCATTTAGAATTCGCTGTGGATTGATTTATATTGGTCTGAATTATTCGGTCTCAGTTAACATGTCGATTCCTAGTACAGTCCCTTTTGTGATGCCATGAGGTGAATATGAAGTCATTTGGCTGACAGTGGCTGACAACAGAATCCAGGAGTCGCGTTTCATCCTTTTTCGATTCATCAGCTAGCATTTGAAACGACAAGTGGTCGGTCAGTCAGAATTTGAGTGAAAACACCACCACTCACTGAAGATGCAAATTTATTCACCTGAAAAGTTTCAGAACGGATGAAATGCTCACCATGGATTCCAATACTAATCACCGTAAACCAAATGGTACCAATGATTTTGAAGCTGTGACATGACATTATCACGGTGTAAATTAAAACAAAAATAATGGTATATTATTATTATTATTGTTCCCTTGGGTTCCTAGTGGAACATAGGGCTTCAACTGCACGTCTCCATTTGCTTCTGTCTTGTACTGTACTTTTCACTTGCGTCCATGTTATTCCATACTGTTTCATCTCCTCCTCACACGATCTCCTCCATGTCACCCTTGGACGTCCCACTCGCCGCTTCCCTTTCGGGTTCCACTCGAGCACTGGCCTGACGCGCGATGTCACTCAAATAATGGTATATTGAAATTTAATTGCAGAAATAAACTGTATAATGTGTGAATTAAAGGTTGAAAATAGAATAGAATCATTGACCTATGAGCGAGTACACTTCATTACAAGTTTTCAATCAACAAATAGCTACCGTGAATGAAAATGTTATGTAAACTTACTTGTGAAATCAGTAATTAAATGGCATGAAAGAAGTTATGCAATAATCATAAGATAAATATAAATAAGTGATAAATATGTAGGTCATCAGTTAAAAAAGAAAAATATAATTTTCTGTATGTCAGCTTAGTAGCGAAAAAAATGAACAAACATTAAAGAAAGTGTAATCATCAGTAGATCGATAAAAGTATGTAATCCTTTAAAAAAAACTGCTTTCCCATTTTCTTTATTTTGTAATTGAGAGCATATTACCGTGGTTTCTATTAAAGACAGAAGTGATCAGATACAGAAGTGTAATTTAACTGACATTAATCATTTTGTGAAGTCTACTACTGAGTGAAATGAGTAGTACATCAACAAGTACTGAAAAAAACTTCTTTTGACATATTGTAAGGTAAATTATGAGTCTTTACGTTTGTCAAAAAACAAATAACTAGTTTATAAGTCACATAACTTTAATCTGTATGACAGAGAAGGTAACCAATAGAGTTGTAAAGCCTTATTGCTTGGAGTGACTCGTATCTATTCCTTGCGTAAACGAAAGTGAAGTTCACAGGAACAGGGTGAAGGATAATTAGAAGCAAACATAGCAGTCATACATGATCTCTCTGACTAGCGATGCGATATATACATGCAGGTGCAGGCCACCTGTATGAGACACGTGTGACATTACGATCCTATGGTTATAAACTATCCATGATGGAGAGAAAATTGTCAATCAAAGCAGTGAAGGTTTATGTACTGTCTATTATTTTGAAATTGGACACTTTTTTCATTTAACTTTATTCACCTGTTTTCTCGCTTTTGGTATTCGTTTTCCCATATTTTAGTATTCTTTTCTTTTCATGTTCTGTTTCTTCCTGTGAACACTTTCAAAGTAAAGTGATTTGAACTAATGGACACTGCTGTTCACCTGTTAGTCATTTTGTACGGAAAAAACACCTGTATCTATAATCAGCTTAAATGCTAAAGATTCCTTTTCAAAAAGAGAGTGGAAATCACTCAGTAAAGCGGATTTAAATGTTTATGACTTTGAATAGATATAATTTGTTATATGCGTTAAAGCAACTTCGTTTAGTTGAACTCGATTACGTAAGGATTTGCATTTCATTATGCTATAAGAATATGGTTTCACTATATCCAAAATATTACTAATTCTTCATTTCATATCGATTTAAATGTTTTATGTATTGCCGATCGGTATGAACAGTTAGTAACTAGATGCATTAACTACTAAAGATCACTAGCTTGATCACAGTGATCCAAATATTTAGTTAATCTGTACATTGATTGCTCGATTTGACCCTAATAGTGTACAAGTAAGATCCTAAAACTTCTTTACGTTTTTTTAAACGTATCGAGATGCTGTGATTTACTGACATTCACAACGTCAAACAAAAAGGCATACTCGAAGTCATATGAATGTGTATAATCAAAACGGTCAAATTCAGAAGTTGAGCCAATACAAAGCAATCTTTAGACAGATAAACAAACCAAAGTTCAATTACATAGCGAAAGTATATTACAATGATGAAATATAGAACCGGTTATTACATGTTTACTCGTCTTCAGAAGAAGTCATCAGTGATGTATCTACTTCACTGATATATTAAATTTTACTCCTGTTACCGAGATATAATTTGTTGGAGGATTTCATCACGAGCTGACATCAGTTAGAGAAACATTGGAAAACCTACAGGAAGTACTGGACAGCTTTTTAGTCAGCCTAGTTTGGGACTCTTCAGCAGTACGCACCCACCAACAAGGTTCGAACCCAGGACCTTCCTGTTACAAAGCTAACGAGCTCGTAGACCATTAAGCCACTGAGACCCGATCCAATGGCCTAATGGGTTCGAATCCTGTCGGTGGGTGCGTACTGATGAAGAATCCCAAACTAGGCTGACAAAACATCTGTCCAGTACTCCCAGCTGGTTTTCCAATAGTTATCTGACCGATGTTAGCTTATGATGAAATCCAGAAACCAAACCTGCTTTATTTCGGATAAATTCATCAATAATTACAATGTGTGTGGGTCCTCAATCATTTAGCACAGTGACAACATCTCTTGAATTAAACAATACCGTATTGACAATGATTGATATATGACGTATCCTTAGACTTACAATCAAATGACCAAGCAGCATATCTAGTCCACTTAACGAGATAAGAAGTCATCAGTGGAATAGTCGGTCAATAATGCTTCTGACCTTAGTTATTTATTTCGAATTCATTTATCCGTCACTGGGATATGGGACACACATATTGTTCGCAGCAGTCAATAATACACTTTCTTTGCACAGGTTGAAGTAGATGGAGCAATATTTAGTCCCAAAAAACTATTGGTTTTACGAGTTGATCACGGGCTGATATCAGTTAGAGAACCATTGAAAACCAGGGAGTACTGGACAGCTGCTGTTTCATCCTAGTTTTGGGAATCATCGGCAGTACGCACCCACTGCTACGGTTTGAGCCCAGGACCTTCCGGTTACAAGGCAAGCCAGCTCGTATACCACTCAGCCACTGGAACCCGATTCAATGGCTCATGAATTCTCACTTCTACCAATTCGTGATTTTAGCGCGACTCCAACCATTGTCGTTGATGGGACATCCATCCACAAACGTGACACCTAATTGGACCTCACTGGTGACGACTTCTCACTAGAACTCCAGGAAGCTCCATCCTGTAGCAAGTCACTAGCGAGCATCAGATTAATTTTCTATAGTTTGGTTTGTAAGGATTAGTCGTGACCAGTGAGGTCCAATTAGATGTCACGTGTGTGGATGGATGTCCCACCAACGACAATGGTTGGAGTCGCGCTAAATCACGAATTGGTAGAAGTGAGAATTCATGAGCCATTGAATCGGGTTCCAGTGGCTGAATGGTATACGAGCTGGCTTGCCTTGTAACCGGAAGGTCCTGGGCTCAAACTGTACTGCCAATGATTCCCAAAACTAGGATGAAACAGCAGCTGTCCAGTACTTCCTGGTTTTCAATGGTTCTCTAACTGATATCAGTCCGTGATCAACTCGTAAAACATAACTAACCCTTACACACCAAACTATAGAAAATTATTAGTTTGCATTAAAAATTTCACAAAAAGGATGTGTTATGATTTTACTTCTAATTAGAAATACATTTAACTGAGCGGTACTTGTAAACAATGTATCACTTACCTAGACCGAAATAGCAAATAGTTTTCGTGTTAAGTTGATAAATATAATTAAAAATCAAATCTTATCTATTATTTTCAAATGTTTTTTGTCTTACTGATAGCTTCGATTGAATGAAATTATTTCTTTTTTCTTCAGAAAACAAAATCATTCTTCGAGATTGTGATTTTTCAGTTTAATAATTCACAGAAATTCTCAAATTTTACACAAATCACACACCTACGTACATGCACACATACAACACACACACAGAACTATACACTTGGAAAAAAGGCCATTTTATAGTTGAGAAATTCAATTTTTATAAACACAATGGTAGGCATTAATATATTATATTAGTATTGACTGAAAAGTATGGGAATATTATTATTATTATTAGTTTTTGTGACACTTTTATTTTTCTGTCGATTAACTCATTAAAATATAAAGGACTAAAGTTCAATGATTTTAGTTTAGGTCAGGCTAGACTAGGCTAGGCTAGTCATTTCACCGTAATCTAAGTTGAAAAAGAGAAATTTCAAAAAAATAAATATGAAAATTTCGTTTTTATAATAAGCTGGTTATGTTGAATACTTTTCACTACGACTATACAGACTAGCCAATAAGGTGGAATAAGGTATTGGCATAGTTTTAAATTAGTCCGACTTAAGTTTATGTGAAGTATTCGGAAGCGTCAAGTCAGTTCTTCTATACGGATCAGAAACGTGGCGGGTCACAAAGAATATTTCCAACAGCCTGTTGCAGACCTTCATCAACAACTAACTGTCTTCGCTCTATACTGAAGATGAGATGGCCGGAAAGAATCACCAACAAGAAACAAACTATGGGAACAAACAAAACAAGAACCAATCGCCCAACAAATATGCAGGAGAAAGTGAAGATGGATTGGACACTCACTGGCTGAGGAGGCCACTCGCTGGGTGGCATCGCGCGTCAGACTAGTGCTCGAGTGGAAGCCGAAGGTGAAGCGGCGAGTGGGACGTCGAAGGGTGACATGGAGGAGATCGTGTGAAGAAGAGTTGAAACAGTATGGACTAACATGGATGCAGGTGAAAAGTACAGCAGAAGACAGAAGCAAGTGGAGAAGTGTAGTTGAAGCCCTATTTTTTACTAGGAACCCAAGGGAACAATAATAATAATATTCGGAAGCGACTTTACACATACAATCTTTAGTTATGATTATTACTATTCCTTGGGTTCCGAGGAGAACATAGAGCTCTACCGGCACATCTCCAGTTCATTGCGTTCCCACTAGTAGTCCTCTCTGGCTGGCTCCATGATTCCTTTCATTTCCTCCAGCGCCCAACTCATCGTTTCTCAGCTGGGTTCTGCTCTAAGGCCTGATGCGGGATGTCACCTAATGGTCTTCTCAGAGTTTATCCAATTCATCTTCATTTTCTTAAGCATGTTTGTTGTTGGTTGATTCGTTTCTAGAGTTCCTTGTTGCTAATTCTTTCTGGCCATCTGATCTTCAGTATGAAGACAATGAAAGCCTGCAACATCCAGTTGGAAATAATTTTCGTGATGTGTACACCAAATCTCTGAACAATATAGAAGCGCTGACTGGATATTACTGTTGAAAACCCAGATGCTGTTCTTTAAACTGACTGAAGTAGATTTCCATACTGATTTCAGATTAGTGCAGGTCTGTCTTGCTTTCTTGATCACGTCTGACTTTATCATCTTCATCCTTGCCTCGTGTATTTGAAACAATGCTGCCTAGGTAGGTAAAAGTGGTGATTTCCCTTACATTTGTCTCGCTGATGATGATTGGTGCTTGCTGTTGTTGGTTAGCAATTCTTATCACGTTTATCTTCTCTCCGTTTATAGGGTACTTAATATGATTCCAATTATAATACTATACTATATCCACGTTTTCACGTTTCAGGGTGTGCTAACGCTGTATGCGACTAAATAATAAACAACGTGCCGTCAAAAGACACAAGTGAAAACATGAAAAGATATTTAGTTAAAGAAATCAAATTTAGAAGAGCGCGAGGAGAACGTAAGTGTGCGAAACCACGCAATCCCTCTCTCTCTCTCTCTCTCTATATATATATATATATATATATGGTGCGTCAGTGGCACAGCGGTAGAATGCTGACCAACCACGCAGGTTGTTCAGGGTTCGATTCCAGGCTGACGCATGCCTTTACCTCGCCAAGCCAACAATAAGACTGGCAAAGAGAAGCCTCCAGCTTGAGGCCCTATTTCCCATTGGGAACGTAAGGGAATTATATATATATATACATATATATATATATATATATATATGAATATATAACAAAAACTTGAAGGATCTGGGTTAAGCCGATGATATATGTCTGATTTCACACAAACTGGAAGATATGCAAGTGATGAAAAGCAACAAGTTGGCAGAAGAAGCATCAAAGATAGGACTTCACTTCACGTGAACATAGAGAAAACAGAGGTGACGAAGATTCCTGGCCAACAGCAGCAGCAGCAGCAACAACAACAGCAGACAACAATCAGCCAGCATGAATGGGAGAAATCTGAAAGAAGCAACCCCCTTCACCTACCTAACTATCTACCTGCCTACCTACCTGGGAAGCATCGTTTCAAATAAGAGTGGACGGAACTGACGAGGATATCAAAGCAAGAATCGGAAAAGCAAGCCAAGCTTCCATTACTCTCAAGCCTGTGTGGAGGTCAGCAACACTCAGGATCAAAAATAACATCCGGATTTTCAACTCCAATGTGAAGTCAGTGCTACTTACTATACGGATCAGAGACTTACACTGCGTGTCATAAAGAGCATCTCAAACAAACTACAGACCTTCATTGACATTTGTCTTCGCTCAATACTCAAGATCAGACAGCCGGCCAGAAAAGATCAGCAACAGAGATCTCTGGGAGCGAACCAACCAGGAACCGATTGTGAAACAAATATGCAGGAAGAAATGGAGGTGGATTGGCCATACTCTGAGGAAATCATCAAGTGACATCACTAGACAAGCCATCGCTCGAGTGGAACCCGGATGGGAAGCGGCGAGTTGGTCGTCAGTGCAAGGGTGACATGGAGGAGGTCATGTGAAGAGGAGATGAAAACGTGTGGGCAGACGTGGAGCCAGGTGAAAACGTTGGCGGAGAACCGAACGCAATGGAGACGCACGGCTGAAGCCCTATGTTCCTCTAGGAACTCAAGAAAAAATAATATTAATAAATTTGTTTCTGTGAACATATAATATGGGTACATGAATTGGTTTTATATGCGTACAGTTAGGGTTAATATAGGGGCGCTACATGTACACTTGAAGTCTTCTCTTCGTTGCTTCTTCTGTAAACTTGTTGGTTTTCACCTGTAGATCTTCGAAGTTGTATGGCATATGGGATAAATAATCTTCAGCTTTCAAAGTTAAACCCACCTAGCCCGTTGTATCATATTACAGTAGTCATATTTCACTACTGACACATCGTGAAAACTCTTTTTCGAAGATGACTAGTGATTTTCATACTATCAATCTAAATTAAGACAAATAACCATCTATTCACAGCCAATTTATAATCCCTTTTTTTTCTTCTTGAATCGATCATTTAGCTAGTTAATTCCCAAAGAATTTCTTAAGTTAGTTTGTTACAGATAAATTTATTCATGTGGACCAGATTTAGGCTATTTTAGGAAATCATGCCTTTTGGGAGTGAAAAGAAGCAAGATGCATTTGTATAATTGATATCAGATGACTTGGTAATATGTTCGATTTTCACTGTTTTATATACATATATACACAAGTGTTAATTTTTAGTTCATAGTACAGTTAAACAAAAACTAATAGCATCTAAATGAACACGAGTTTGACAGCAAAGTGCACTGTGATATTCGAAATAGTTTTTGATACATGTCGGACGTTTCTGTTTCTCCTATTTGAGATTCACTGTTAAATTTCATGCATGAAATTCTTAAATCCAACTGCCAACTGACTAACACTGACTACTAGATATCTGTCATGAGTATGAAAAGTGATTCCGTCAGGCAGAAAGAATAAAAATGTATTAAAATCTGTTATTATTCTAACTGTTTCCTTTAATTGCTAGGGGAACATAGGGCTTCAGCCGTGCGTCTCCATTGCGTTCGGTTCTCCGCCAACGTTTTCACCTGGCTCCACGTCTGCCCACACGTTTTCATCTCCTCTTCACATGACCTCCTCCATGTCACCCTTGCACTGACGACCAACTCGCCGCTTCCCATCCGGGTTCCACTCGAGCGATGGCTTGTCTAGTGATGTCACTTGATGATTTCCTCAGAGTATGGCCAATCCATCTCCATTTCTTCCTGCATATTTGTTTCACAATCGGTTCCTGGTTGGTTCGCTCCCAGAGATCTCTGTTGCTGATCTTTTCTGGCCGGCTGTCTGATCTTGAGTATTGAGCGAAGACAAATGTCAATGAAGGTCTGTAGTTTGTTTGAGATGCTCTTTATGACACGCAGTGTAAGTCTCTGATCCGTATAGTAAGTAGCACTGACTTCACATTGGAGTTGAAAATCCGGATGTTATTTTTGATCCTGAGTGTTGCTGACCTCCACACAGGCTTGAGAGTAATGGAAGCTTGGCTTGCTTTTCCGATTCTTGCTTTGATATCCTCGTCAGTTCCGTCCACTCTTATTTGAAACGATGCTTCCAAGGTAGGTAAAGGAGGTTGTTTCTTTCAGGTTCCTTCCATTTATGCTGATTGTTGTCTGTTGTTGTTGTTGTTCTTGTCGAGGAATCTTCATTACCTCTGTTTTCTCTATGTTCACATGAAGTACTATCTATGGTGCTTCTTGTGCCAACTAGTCGCTTTCCACTTGTATATCTCCCAGTTTGTGGGGAATCAGACATATATCATCGGCGAAGTCCAGATCCTCCAAGTTTTTTGTGTGAATCCATTTTATGCCTGTTTCCTCATTGCCCGCTGTTTCTCGCATTATCCAATCTTCTGCAATCAGGAAAATCATTGGCGATAGTAGGCAGCCAGCTTGCTTTACTCCTGTCCTCACTTCGAAGGATTCCGTAAGTTTCCCGTTGTGGATTACTTGGCATGCAGCATTGTCGTACAGCTGTTGGATGAGATGTATAATTGTCGGTGGCACCCGTTGGTAGTAGCGAAGTAGTTTCCAAATCACCTCTCGATCGACGCTATCGAAGGCCTTTTCAAAGTCGACGAAGTTGAGATAGAGAGGTGACTGCCATTCCAAGCTTTGTTCAATGATGATCCGTAATGTGGCGATCTGATCAATGCATAACTTGTTTCTCCTGAATCCATCCTTTTCCGGTCGAAGTTTATCATCCAGGTTGGCATGTTTGATTCTCTCCAGGATGATACGGCTTAGTATTTTGCTTGGGATGGACAGGAGCATAATTCCACGCCAGTTCTTGCATTGACTTAGGTCTCATTTCTTTGGTAGTTTGAATAAGTGTCCTTTCTTCCAATCCTCGGGTACTTTGCCTTCTTTTCACACCTTATCCAGTGGTGGCGTCATCAAGTCCGCTGTTGTCTCTGGGTCCGTTTTCAATGATTCTGATGGGATTCCATCTGTTCCTGCTGCTTTTAGCATCTTGATTGCCTTCAGGACTTCTGATTTCGTTACTAAGATATAATGTCAGCTTTAGTTTAAACGTTGCTACAAACCAGCATCAGTTAGAGAATCACTGAGAACCAAAGAGTACTGAACAGTTATTCTATCCTAGTTCAAGACTCTTAAATGAGATACGCTTATGACTCCATCAGAATTGAAGACAGAATCTGCGGGTTACCAGCCAAGAACTTTTATCATTTAGCTACCGGGTTGAAATCCAATAAGCTATGGATTCGAGATACAGTGTTACTGGAAAGCAGTGTCATCTTTAAGTATCTATTTCATACTTGACATGGTGGACCCCATCTGTGACAGGTGATTATATGGCATACTCCTTTCTTGAAGTGGCACCATCTGCTTTATCCGGTGAGCGTTAGGACATTCCATTAACTAGACGACAATATGATAGCATGATTTTATGAAAATTCAATAATATACGTTTAACTTTTGGACTTAATGTCTCCTTTAATCTATTAGATTGCGCAAATGTCAGCATCAAGCAACATTTTCTGATAAAAATGCAGCAAATGTAACGCAGTTTACGAATATAATGACATCGATAATATGTAGGATAGAGAAGTTTTTTAATGTAAAATTTCGTTTAAAAAGCATATTAGAAATATAACTTGTCATTAAACCACCATAGAAACGGACTACGACGCTACAATTAGCGGGGATGTGCAATAAAGCCACTCCCGGTGACCGGTTTTCACTAGAACTTCAGAAAATTTGTCACGAAGCTAGTCACTAATAAGCTGGGGATTAGTATTAGAAATTTGGGTTTGTCATATACTTAATGGTTATCATCAAGTTGCGATGAGAACCGGTCACCTGTGGGAGCCAAATTATATGCACCTTCTCCTCAACGCACCATTTGCACACATATTCCGTGTTGTGCTACTTCTGGCCTTCACATTGTGTTTCTACGTGTTCCTTTCACGTCTCCCATGTATCTTCACAACTCTGTATAATTTGCTTTCTCTGACACCAAATCTATCTCCCTGCTATTTGGTGTTTTTAAACCGATGAACGTCACTTTGTGTACTACTGAGAAATCTTATCAGTAGCACACTCTACATAGCCACAAGCTGTGGTGAGATTGTGGGTATTCATCAATAGTGTCCTGATTTTTGCTTCTCACTCATTCACTCTCTCCAGCTGATTTTGCTTCACGAAGAAAACTACATTACTGATTAATTTTTTGTTACAAAAGTCTGACATGGAAAGTTTAAAGCCTTTCCCATATACAAAATATAAATCACAAAATGTGGGATACTTATTCACTCATAGATCGATGTAAATTTCTGCATTAGACAACAAACAATAAATAGACTTCATTCAATAGATAGTAGTAGTTGTAGCCTGTATTTTGTTCTTCCCATACGCTAAGAAATCGATACATTCCAGTTATAATCGAACTAGTGTTCATTAAAGCTTTATAAGATGCTGAAAAGCAGTGTGATTCACACGTGATGAAATTTATGATAAATATTAAAATGTTAGATGTCAGTTGGACAGAAATATATAAATAGTATTTTTCTTAAAGAAAGGTAATGGGAAATTCAACTAAAAGTTAATAATACAAAGTAACTGGTATTTATTCGTTTATGCTTAGTTTTGCGTTTAGGAATAGGAAAGTTGATTCAACATACATATACGTAGTTACGGTTATAGTGATGAATAAAGCTTAAGATTATATCGAGTGCGTCGGGGGCAGAGAGGTAGAATGCTGACCAACCACGCAGGTAGTTCGGGGTTCGATTCCAGGCCGACGCACGCCTTTACCTCGCTAAGCCAACAATAAGACTGGTAAAGAGGGAAGGTTGGGCATGAAGCTAGCGACCTCACCCAGTTAAAAATAAACACCACTGGTACAAAAAATTCAAGCCTCTAGCTTGAAGCCCTATGTTCCACTGGGAACATAAAGGAATAAAAAAAATTATATCGAAGTGCAAGTAGAGTTCATTTTAGTTGGCTAGATATTTATAAATATGTATTTCGAGGAAGCAGTTTACCGGATTAAATGAGTAAAGTCTGCGCTTTTCTCGTATGTCAGGAGTTAGTGAGTGGTCTTGTAGGTCTGAATTCATAGTGATACTCTGACTGAAAATTGAACAAAGCACTGAACTCTGTAGACTATAAAGCCTTATTCATCCAGTACTCTGATAAATTATTCTGACAATATGTGTACATATATATGCAGGTAGTTGGGGTTGATTTTTATTTACTTTTAACTAGATGTAAATATATCTCATTCCTGATGGTTATCATTTTATTAACTGAAGTCTTTCATGGGAGATGATGCAGTCAATTTTAAAGTCTTTAAAGAACATTATCCATACTTCAAGTAAGTAAACTGCTGTGATTTTCTGGTGTTTCACTAGAGAAAGCCTTATTAAATGATATGACAACTGTATGGGCATAAAACACCAGCTACTTCTAGCGTTTTATCAAGGCAAATCCAGTCATCTACTAGGTGAAATATCAGACAAGAAAGCTAACTGAAAATGTTTTTTTTTGATTAAATAATTATATGACTGAAGTGTAAATACAAAAATACGGCCTCCCACATTTCAACTACCAGTCAACTACCAGTTCACAGCATCATGGAATAATTGGACTGCCAATATTAAGATAATCAATTAAGAAAAAAGACTGTAACCTTATGTCTCCTCTGACGTCCTTCGTAAGAGAAAGAGATGCCAAGCAAAATATATGTGATGCAAAGTACCTTTAGTACGCCTACTTTGGAATCGTACTCTAAAAAGATTGCTTTGGAGACAGATACTAGGAAACAGTTTAGATTACAAGATGCATAGTTTTTTTACTGGAATACAGAATGAATGATTTTGAGAAATAGTGAAAGACAACTGTAAATTTACGGAAATTAATAACAATTTTAAAATTAATATTTACGAAGTAAACACTGTTATTGTCTAGTGCTATGTGTTATTCAAATTTTATCAATGTTTTGAAGCATGAAAAGGTATTCAGAGGTTTGTGGCAGTGACTTGGACTAATAGTTGGATGGCTGGAGGCAGTCAGCATGAAGTTTTTGATCCATGTCTCGTGCTTGTTGACACTCGTCAACACGGCGTATCTGCAGTCATGAAGAAACTGTTGTCCCTTATCAGATTCGAACCCAGGTGGCCCAGTGCTACAGTCAGAGATGTCGCCAGTGAGGTATCAGGGTTTGTGATTGACTTCCTGCAGCAATGTAATGGATACTTTGATTGAAAACTAGGTAGTAACTAATGCCATGCGTCTAATTCTTTGTTCGCTGCAGACTGAATTCTATCAGTCAAGTCAGTCAGTCCTGAGGTAACGTCTCCGACTGCCAGCAATGAATGACCCAGCTTCGAATCTCAGAAGGATATCAGTTCCTTCAGGAATGCAGATACTACTTGGTGACGAGTGTTAACAAGTATGAAATCTAGGTCCAAGGCTTCATGTCGACTGCCTCCTACCATCTAACAACAATTTAGAGTACACCGTTATGGGGAGTCACCTAGTATGGTAACCACATTTCATACTTGACTGATAGAATTCAGTCTGCACCAGACGAACCACGAGACACATGATATCAGTTACTGCCTAGTGTCCAATGAAAATACTTGGACTATTAATTAGCACATGTCAAATGATCCACAACGGAAAACTCAGCGAGGCGTTTGGAGTAAACACAGGAGTCAGACAAGGGTGCTTGTTATCACCAATGATATTCCTAATTGTGGTGGACTGGATTATGCGTCAGACAGTGGGAAACGAGAAGACAGGGATATCCTGGACCGACGTGAAGAATCTAGAAGACCTGGATTTCGCGCGTGGATGATTTATGTTTGATGTCACACAAAATCGAAGACTTACAAGCGAAAACCGACAAACTGGTCGAACAAGCAGCAAAGACAGGACTCCACGTGGACATAGACAAGATGGAGGTTATGAAAATAACCAACCAACAACAACAACAACAACAACAACAGCAGCAACATCCACCACCAATCACCATCAACGGGAGGGATTTGAAAGAGGTTACTTCATTCACTTACTTATCTAGGGAGCATTGTCTCAAGTACAGGCAGGTGGAACGCACGAGGATGTCAAATCGAGAATCGGGAAGGCGAGAAACACATTCATCAACCTGAAACCAATCTGGAAATCTTCCGCTGTCACTCAACATCAACAACAATATTCGGATTTTCAATACAAACGTCAAGTCAGGCAGTTCTTCTATACGGATGGATCAGAAACTTAGCGGCGGGTCACAAAGAATATTTCCAACAGCCTGTTGCAGACCTTTATCAACAACTGTCTTCGTTCTACACTCAAGATTAGATGGCCGGAAAGAATCACCTACAAGAAACAAACTATGGGAACAAACAAAACAAGAAGCAATCGCCAAACAAATATGCAGGAGAAAGTGGAGATGGATTGGACACTCGCTGAGGAGGCCACTGGGTGAAATCGCGCGTCAGGCCAACGCTCGAGTGGAACCCGAAAAGGAATCGGCGGCGAGTGGGACGTCAGTGCAAGGGTGACATGGAGGAGATCGTGTGAAGAGGAGCTGAAACAGTATGGACTAACATGGATGCAAGTGAAAAGTACAGCACAAGACAGAAGCAAGTGGAGACGTGCAGTTGAAGCCCTATGTTCCACTAGGAACCCAAGGGAACAATAATAATAATAATTAAGTAGCAGTAAGGACTTCAGTTACTACCGAGCCAATGCTTTTGAAAATGTTGTTTTACGCCTTTATTCCCTTTTGAGTAAAGTAGAGAGACTTCAATCTTAGATAGTATCTGTTCTTTACATTAATGCTTTATACACCTGAAAGGAGAAATGTTATTTATTCACTTAGACAGTGTAGTAGTGTCAAGAAGAAAAGACCAAGGAGGCTGAAAGAAATGTTTCTTTGGTATTACGTATTGTACATAGGTAAATTTGGTATACAATATTTTCAAACCGCCATTTGCACATCATTTACCACATCCTTGACGAACTGGTTGAATATAGTCACATTCGATAGCTTCTTGGATTCTGCATCATATGGCAACATTCGTCTCATAGTTCTCTTCTTTGATTGCTCTTTCCAGTGTGCAAAACATATTGTTACTTTTCTGAATTCGTTTCTGATATACTACTTATATCGGATTATAAGTAGCACTCACCACATTAGCACACCACACTGAATAAGAATTTTCACCGTCTGTCTGCATGCTTAGTTCAGTCTTACTAATGTTCATTTGTTCCCTGAATTTGACACTGGCATTGACTGAACTAGGTTCTTATCTCAACCATAAATGAAACCTGACTGAATGTTTGTTTATCTGAATGAGAAGTTGGAGGATTTCATCATGAGCTAACATCAGTTAAAGAACCACTGGAAAGCCTGGAAGTACTACAGAGCTGTTTCATCTTAGTTTGGGGCTCATCGACAGAATTATTATTATTGTTCCCTTGGGTTCCTAGTGGAACATAGGGCTTCAACTGCACGCCTCCACTCGCTTCTGTCTTGTGCTGTACTTTTCACCTGCATCCATGTTAGTACATACTGTTTCAACTCTTCTTCACACGATCTCCTCCATGTCACCCTTGCACTGACCTCCCACTCGCCGCTTCCCTTTTGGGTTCCACTCGAGCACTGGCCTGACGCGCGATTTCACCCAGTGGCCTCCTCAGCGAGTGTCCAATCCATCTCCACTTTCTCCTGCATATTTGTTTGGCGATTGCTTCTTGTTTTGTTTGTTCCCATAGTTTGTTTCTTGTAGGTGATTCTTTCCGGCCATCATCGACAGTACGCACCACCACAATGCTGGGTGATGAAATCCTGCAACCAATTAAACAAAAATCCCTACAAAACCAATACTTGAAGAAGAATTAACTATCTGCCCAGTTAACTGTTCAGTTAATTCAACAGTATCTAATAATATACAAAATAATGTTTGGTAGTGAGTTATTAGGTCTGCCTTTTAATATTAATACTATTATTATTATTATTAAAATTCAGTAGAATGAAGATAACAACGTTTAATTTACACCTTAACAAAGGTTAACACCATTTAACATTTAATCTGCATGTAGATCGTTGATTATTAATAAAAAAAGGAAATAACGAAAACAAATTTTCTTAAATGATCACTTGTTTATTTATTTAATTCAAAATTATCACCCACTTTATAAGATAGATGAAATTTGGTATAAGCTGAAAATAAAAGCAGACATATTCTTAGGTGTTAAATGATATGAATAAATAATAACAATAATAATAATGATAATAATAATAATAATAAATAATAATAATAATGATGTGTAATTCAGTAGGTAGTGTAGACTAGAGACGCTATATTTAAGTGTTATCTGTGTAGACTACAGCTGATAGCCAGCTGTCGGTATTTATCAAGTGAGCATTGCGAATAAGCACTTTTGTAAGCTAAACTTCCTAAAGTTCCATCTGCCCTTCATTTCACCTTTTTCCGGGACAATTTTCGATTTCAAGGAGGGTTACTTTTTATTTTAGATGGATTGTTTTATGTGATTATTATTGTTCCCTTGGGTTCCGAGTAGAACATAGGGCTTCAACGGCACAACTCCACTTTTTCCTGTTCTCTGCTATCCTCTTTAGCTGTCCCTCACGATTGTCCATAATCTTTCATCTCTTCCAACTCGCATGATCTCGTCTATGTCACTCTTGGACAAATGCCCAACTCATCGTTTCCTATTTGAGTTCCACTGGGAGGCCAGTCTGGAGCGCAGTATTCATTCAACAGTCTCCTCGGCGTGTGTCCGATCCATCTCCATTCTCTTTGGAATATTTGTTGAGCAAACGGTTCTTGATTGGTTCATTCCTAGAGTTTTTTGCTGCTAATTCTTTCTGACCACCTGATCTCCAGTAAGGAGTAGGCGAAGGCAACCGTTGATAAAAGTTTGCAGTAACCTATTAGAAATGCTTTTCGTGATGCGTGAGCCAAGTTTCTTACCCATATGGAAGAAATGACTTAACATTTGTGTTGAGAATATGGATTTTGTTCTTTATGCTGAGTGCATTTTAGATGAACAGCAGCTACAGTTAAAAACCATAGACTACTGGTCACAGACAACTGATCATCAAATATTCATCCAATAAAAGAGGACACCATCAAGTTTCTTTTTTTTTTAAATTTTCAAGCTGTATCACATTACAGAGTGTACATTAAGAATGAATCTCAGTGGTAATTGATATTCATTTATACACTTACGTATAAAAATTGCTTCTACATACAACAGTATAGATAGTTTGTGTGGGAAAATTCTTTTCCTATGCATATTAGATGATGTCATGGAGGAGTGGATTAAAATTTTGGCTATTTATAAATTCTAGTATATCACATGATAATTTCCCAGATGGTTGATGACGATTATGATAATTAAAAAAAAATTAAATACAAGCTTCTACAGTCCATTGCCTGCTGACCACAAAAGAAATTCAAGCACACACCCTGTCATTCGCACATGATACACTTGGAGCACTGAGTAGAAACAAACCACTTCGGCCTATCAAAGCACAAATTCTCCTCTTAACTAAAATGAATGAATGAAAGTTAAGATTTATGCTTTAGTAGAAATGCAAAATTCATGAAATATGATGACACATTTTTTTCAAGTACTGGTTTTTGTAAGGACTATGTTTGATTGGTTGGGGAATTTCATCATGGGCTGTGTGTTTACCAGCAGTTTTATACAACCCAGAGATGGGTAAGCAGTGCAGCTTCCAGTGTTTCAGATTTTGTTTTAAAGGGTGCACATCCGGATAGGCTCGAATACCATTTTCGCCCTCCATCCATTTGCTATTAACACCACACACACACACAGTCTCTGATTTGGTAGTTCGATCATGCTAGCTAGATAAGTTCTCAGTTGTTTTCCCTGAATAATTTCAACTTTTTATTTTACTCAAAAATACTACTCATCAGATTATTATTATTATTGTTCCCTTGGGTTCCTAGTGCAACATAGGGCTTCAACTGCACGCCACCACTTGCTTCTGTCTTCTGCTGTACTTTTCACCTGCGTCAATGTTAGTCCATACTCTTTCAACTCTTCTTCACACGATCTCCTCCATGTCACCCTTCGACGTCCCACTCGCCGCTTCCCTTTTGGGTTCCACTCGAGCACTGGCCTGACGCGCGATGTCACCCAGCGACCTCCTCAGTGAGTGTCCAATTCATCTCCACTTTCTCCTGCATATTTGTTGGGCGATTGGTTCTAGTTTCGTTTGTTCCAAAAGCTTTTTGTTTGTGATTCTTTCCGGCCATCTGATCTTCAGTATAGAACGAAGACAGTTGTTGATAAAGGTCTGCAACAGGCTGTTGGAAATATTCTTTGTGACCCGCCAAGCTTCTGATCCATATAGAAGAACTGACTTGACGTTTGTATTGAAAATTCGAATTTTGTTGTTGATGTTGAGGAGTGACGAAGATTTCCAGATTGGTTTCAGGTTGATGAATGTGTTTCTCGCCTTTCCGATTCTCGATTTGACATCCTCGTCCGTTCCTTCTGTGGTTGAGACAATGCTCCCTAGATAAGTGAATGAAGTAACCTCTTTCAAATCCCTCCCGTTGATGGTGATTGGCGGTGGATGTTACTGCTTCTGTTGTTGTTGTTGGTTGTTTATTTTCATAACCTCTGTCTTGTCTATGTTCACCTGGAGTCCTGTCTTTGCTGCTTCTTCGACCAGTTTGTCGGCCGCGACATTATTAATTAACTGTCTTTTTGATTTGCATTTTGTTGTCAGTACTTACAAGTTAGGTAGAGTGCTTATTTATTGGGTAATTAGTCGAACTGTGCGTCAGTGGTTCAGAGGTAGAATACTCGCCAATCATGCATGTGGTCCGGGGTTCGATCCTCGGTCGACGCTCTCCTCAACCTCTCTGAGGTGGTAGTAAGGCCGGTGAAGAGGGAAGGTTGGGCGTGAGGCTAGCAACCTCAACCAGTTAAAAATAAACACCACTGCTACCGAAACTTCAAGCCTCTATCTTGAAGCTCTATGTCCCACTGGAAGCATAAAGGAACTGAATAAATAAACTAGGCGAACTACGTTTACTAAGGGCTGGTAGAGTGTAGCTTATCAACAACACCACCAGTATCTAATAGGTAATTCCTAAAACTGATCAGTTACCAAAGACAGTATCACCTTCTTGACCGATAGAGATTTTAACTAAACACTGTAATACTACCTTGGAAAGTTTCCTTAATATGTGTGGATTCCTCGGGTATAAATTGCACCACAGGGACGAAATCCACTGTTAACCATTTTTAGACCCTTACAGTTCAGCTTACTGCTACTATTACTATTCTCTATTAATGAAAATGTACTAAACGGTAAATAGTGACGTGTCAACTGAGGAATCTGTAAATTCTTTTTTCTTTACTTGGTAAATGATAGAAAAAAAACACCTGAACTTTTAAATAGTTTTCAATTAGCACATAAACGTTAGGCAGAACTTCTTTCTGTCCTTATTAGCCTTTAAGTTCATTGATGACAAAATCATGGTTTTTTTTCTTTTTTAGAACTTAGAAGCAGAAAATCAGTCTCAGTCTGTATACAATAATACTATTCACTGAATACACTTTTATCTTTTAATATTTTTATTTGTTGATGTTTCAAATCTTTATTTCTTGCCCAGTTTATGTTTTATAATATGTGGATTCAAACACTAGCTTACATTTGCAATTAATAGTGTTCTCTGAGCTGGTTGGTTTAGTTGCGGAGCTTTTGTCATTCATCTGGACAACATCTTCAGCGCAATATTTAGCATAAAGTGAAGTGATTTAAATTTCTTCATGAGTGATATAATTGCATCTCCTGGTAACCATCTTTACATATGTATTGACCATTTTCTATTGACTTGGATTTTAAACTTTCTGGTCACCTGATTTACCTTTTATTAGTTGGTATATTTCGTCTATATTAACGTGTTTGTTGATTGTATTTTCGTTTGAGTGCCAGACTTCTAGGAATTCTCTGGCAATTTTGGTGTTTCCTCTGTATAAGATTTCAACATTATCCCAATCAAATTGATGACTATAATTGTCTATGTGCATTGATACTGAAGAATACATATCGTGTCTTTTCACGGCTGAGAAATATCTCTGAAATAACAGCTAGAATATTGAAGCCGCTTGAAATAGATTTGGTACACAAGCCAGTCCAATCACTTCATTCAATAATGTACAAACCGAAAGATCCAACAGAAAAAGGGGATAAAATTAATACCATTTACAAAATAAATTGTATGAACTGTAACAGACATTACATCGGCCAAAGTGGACGTCCCCTCCGAATCTGAATCCAAGAACACAAATTAGCAGTGAAATGGCTCGATATATATTCGTTCATATCAATGCATGTAGATAAATATGGATACCAATTTGACTGGGATAATGTTGAAATCTTATACAGAGGAAACACCAAAATTGCCAGAGAATTCCTAGAAGTCTGGCACTCAAACGAAAATACAATCAACAAACACGTTAATATAGACGAAATATACCAACTAATAAAAGGTAAATCAGGTGACCAGAAAGTTTAAAATCCAAGTCAATAGAAAATGGTCAATACATATGTAAAGATGGTTACCAGGAGATGCAATTATATCACTCATGAAGAAATTTAAATCACTTCACTTTATGCTAAATATTGCGCTGAAGATGTTGTCCAGATGAATGACAAAAGCTCCGCAACTAAACCAACCAGCTCAGAGAACACTATTAATTGCAAATCATCCATCTGAGCTACAAATCTTCTCTACTAGCTTACATTGTTGACCGTGAAAAGTGTACTTTGCTGACTGATGTGTTACTCATCCCATCATTATTGTGGTAAAATGATATGAAAATATCATATATATCCTGCCCTCGGTTCCACTGATAACGTTCATCAGCCAGATAAGGTAATCGAAGATTTGACAGGTAGGAATAGCATAACAAAAAATAACTGCCTTTGAACAAACCAGGTTGGCTTAATGATATTAGATAGTTGGAGGAAATTGGCTGGAGGCCTTGGACCAAGATATCATGCTAGTTGGCACTTGTCAGTAAGGCGTACCTGTAACTTTGAAGGAACTCATGTCGCTTCTCGTATTCAAACCTGTGTATCTTAAAACTGAAAACCATTTCAGATGTTCTTTATAACATCATTTAAAATAATCCCAGAGTGGTTGGAGGATTTCATCATGTGAGCAGACATCAGTTAGAGAACCACTGGAAAACCTTGGAGTAATGGACAGATGGTTTTCCAATGGTTCTCTAACTGATGTCAGCTCATGATGAAATTCTTCAACCAATCAAACAAAAATCACTACAAAACCGATACTTGAAAATAATCGCAGAGTGTTTAGAAAATCAACATAAGGTTTTTTGGATGTTTCGCTACGCTTCTTCATCAGAATTACTCCACTTTTATGAAGCATCAAAATATGTAGTCAACCGGTACCTATTTTGGGGTGTTCTAATTTAGAAAAATACTTGTTTGCTTCCAACATCACTGCATAAAATGCTTAAAATCGGCTTGAAAACAAGCCTAAATTCTATTATAACAGCTGGAATTATGACAGCGTCGGTAGTTCCATCTCAATTCTGACTGAGTCTTATATTTACAGCTACATATATTACTTCAATAAATGTAGATATTTATGATGAATCTGGTTATTAAACAGGTTGACATAACATGAATTAGTGATGATTACAGGCTTCTATTTGAGTTTGCCTCCAAAAAAACAAACTAGCAAACGACACGTAGTCAGTCACCACATAATCACAGTGAATTTGATGGACATAAGGCTCTTTTTTCCAAATGACCTTAAAACTCCCATCTGTATAAATTTAAATGTCAATTTATTGCGTATCAATTTAAAATCAATATATTTAAACAAACCATATTTCTTCTTTTTCTTTTCTGTTGTCTATAATAACCATGTTATTATAATGGTAAGCGTTTTAAAATTATTTTTCAGTCATTATCGCTAGTATTATTCATAAACTAGTTGAGCTGTCTTTTATAGCCTAGATAACATAAGTGAATTCTGTCCCTTCAAAATTGCAGATACGTCTTGGTGATGGTTGCAGGGCTTCCTGCCGATTGTCTTCAACCATCTCACTCATTATCACGTATCATTTTTGTTTTACTGAATTAGATGCTTAACACTGCTTCAAATTAAATAGTTAACTAGTTAACACTAGTTAGAATTCATGGGCTAGCCATTGAATCGGGTCCCACTGGCTGAATGGTATACGAGCTTGCCTTGTGACCGGAAGGTCCTGGGTTCGAACCCTGGCGGTGGGTGCGTACTGTCGATGACTCCCAAACTAGGACGAAACAGCTGTCCAGTACTCTCTAGTTTTCCAATGGTTCTCTAACTGATATCAGTCCGTGGTCAAATTCGTATAAACAAATCTAATCCTTGCAAACAAAACTCTACGAAGATAATTCAGTGTACAATAACTAACAGAATATTTTGTAGACATTAGTTCTAACGGCTTTGTATGACAAGCCTTGTTGAAAGGTGGCAGCATATGTGTGAAGTCCATCTGAATACATTGTTAATTTCTGCAGCATTTTACTCAGCGTATGTATGATTGACGACTAGAAAAACCACCCACTAGAAACTTTTGTCAATAATCAAAATGCATTTTTCATTGATTATAAAAAAAACTGTTCCCCCACTACTTTAAAAAAAAAATCAATATTCCTGAGATTGTCTTATAATTCTTTCCCATCCATATTTTTCTGTTTTTTAAGTACATTTAACCGTATACAAAAAAAAAGCTTTTAATGTATTTAACAAGTGTGTGTATTTTGGTAGGAGGACAGGGGTGGTGGTGGTGGTGCGTGGAAAGGAATGAACTGAGTCGATCATACTCTTTTCCACCTAATAATGTATTAATAGATTATGGATTATGAATGTTAAGCATAAAATCTTGTTCAGACAATTTAAGTATAGGCGGTATTTAGTTAGGTCACTTCAACCATTCCTATAGAAACAGTTTGTAAACAAACAGGGGAAAATTTCAAAACGATCACATAGTAACTCATATATATATGTATATATATTATACTGTCTAATATGTTTGGTATTCTATGGCTTGTTCAATCTTCAAAAAATAGAACTTACTAGTCAGAAGAAAATTAAAACTTAGTAAATGAAAGTGGAGAAATAAGCGCTTTTAATATCGTGCAACAACAACTAAACGCATGTATTGAATTATTTTCCCTGACGTTTCGACTGACAGTATTGTATTTTAAAGAAGATTGTATTGAACATTCAACAAGTGCTCACTGCTGAGAAGGCAAACATAAACAATAATAGAGAAGATTTGTAGCTCTGGTAGGTGATTTACAAAAAAAAGAATGGATATCCTCAAAATTTCATCAAAAAGTGCTTAAAATCAAGTCAAAACACCAACAAGAAACCGTCATCAAAGAATACCATAAAATTCATTCTACGACACATAAAAAATATCTCTGAAATAACAGCTAGAATATTGAAGCCGTTTGACATAGATATAGCACACAAGCCAGTCAAATCACTTTATTCGATAATGTACAAACCGAAAGATTCAACAGAAAAAGGAGATAAAATTAATACCATTTACAAAATAAATTGTATGAACTGTAACAGACATTACATCGGCCAAAGTGGGCGTCCCCTCCGAATCCGAATCCAAGAACACAAATTAGCAGTAAAATGGCTCGATATATATTCTTTCATATCAATGCATGTAGATAAATATGGACACCAATTTGACTGGGATAATGTTGAAATTTTAAACAGAGGATACACCAAGAGTGCCAGGGAATTTAGGCCTGCTACTCAAATGAATTATCAATTAACAGACACATGACTATAGGCCAAATCTACCAACTAATAAAAAATGAATCACATGACAAGAAAGTTCAAATTCCAAGTCAATACAAATGATCAGTAAAGACAAATCAGTAACCAGTCATGAAGATGATTACCAGGAGACGCAATTCTATCATTCATGGAGATATTAAATAAGTTCATTTTATGCTAAAACTTGCACTGAAGATGTTGTCCAGAAGGACGACTAAAGCTCCTCAATTAAACCAACCAGCTCAGAGAACACAACTGATTGCAAAACATAGACAATAGTGACCACGGAGTGTGAACGCCTCATTGACCTTCAACGCATACCATTCATTGGATTACAGGACCACCCGTGTATTCCACATCTAAAAGCTGTTTAATTACTAGAAAAATACACATAATAATAATAATAATAATTAATAATAATAATAATATGAAATACACTAAAAACGATATTTTACCCTGATGTTACTCAATAATACTTCACAATTACAATGAAGAGTATTAATTTTCGAGTTTCATAAGGTGTTTTGACAACAGAAGACAAGGGCCAGGCAACAGATCGTTTATTAACGAAAATCAACACATATTTATAGATTTCAATGTACATTATTGTAGATTATTGTTAGTAGAAAATGTAGTCTTTTGATTGGTTGTTTCTCACAGAAAGTTAACCTTGCATCTCTTTGTGGCTGTGTCAGATCATCCATATGCTAACTGTTCCCGCCTACGCAAAGCCTTTGTTCTCATTTCCTCACCACGAATATCGGGGACATAAACATTGACGTCAATTACTGTCTACCAACTTGGCTAGCAGCCAGCTCTCACCACAGTGTTATCAACTTATTGTCTAAACAGTACCTTAAAACGGGATCAGGATGAAAGTTGCACATCATTTCGTGCATGGGGTGTTCATATTGGCGCTGTAGTAACGATAGATTCTGTAATAAAGAGAATGGAATGCGTTTAAGGTCATTCGTGCATTCGCACACCATGTTCACTATTCTTTAGGTTGACTTCAAAATATAAGAATGAATGTTGTAGTCAGATGCATACACTATTTTATTGATACATACAAATATTTCTGGCGAAGTATTTGAAACACATATATACCCGGAGAAGTGAATTAACTTGAAAGTACTACAATGATATTGTGTAATTCTCATAAGAATTTTCTAAGAAAGTCAATTCACTTCACTTCTGATTACTTTCATTATTTGAGTTGTGAGTGGAACAGATAGCTTCAGGCTTTAAATTTTCACTAGCGAAAGTGTTATAATTTACAAGGTTGGGTTTTTTTCATCTGGCCTGACTCTCCCTTCTTTTTCAAGATCATTATCAGGTAGTAAACTAGGCGAGGTTTAGGAATGCCCCGGGTGGGAATCGAACCAGGATCTCTCACATGGCTGTTGAGCATTCTACCACTGAACCACTTGTACACGCTTCAGGGTTGTAGATACATATAAATGATGAGTACTAACAAGCAAGTGCGTTGGTGGTATAGCGGTTAGGATGCTCGCCGACCATGCACACGGTCTGGGGTTCGATCCCCGGTCAACGCACTCCTTTACCTCGCTGAGCCAGAAATAATGCTGGTGAAGAGGAAAGGTTGGGCATGAGGCTAGCAACCCCATCCTGTCAAATAAACACTGCTACAGAAACTTCAAGCCACTAGCTTGAAGCCCTATGTTCCACTGGGGAACGTGAAGGAAAAAAACAACTAACAAGCAAAAGAAAGTTCATTCTTAGGCTTTCTATCGGTTGAGTTTAAATGTCTCATATTATTATGAAGTGTATCACACTGTCGTGTCAGTCGGCTTACTAGCCACCACATTGTAAACATAATCAAGAGATTTCAGTCGCTATTATGATCTAATTATTTGTATTAGTAGCAATCTTGTGACTAAGTCATGTATGAAATCTGATCCTGCAAAAGTTCATCATGATCCTAAGAGCTAATTTTTGAATTTTTTTTTGACTTCAACACTGAATGAAGTAAGTTCAGTAATTTCAGAGAGAATATGGATATTCCCCAGATTTCAAATACTATCGTGTGTTATCAGTGTTGAAATACAAAAAATCTGGGTCACGTAGATCTTATGCTAATTCACTGTTAAACTGAAATTTTAATTAATTAATTAATTATTTTTCATTTACACTTCATTTTTCGGATCAAATGTATTCAAGCGTTAATTGTATTAACAGAAGGCGGTAATATGCTTGTGGAATTTTCTTATTGGTAAATTGATGTACCGATATTATAGCAAAGTACATACTACACCTTATATTGAAATTATCATTTTCATATCCTCCGTATCGCTCTTCTTTTGTCTTCCTTCCATGTTGTTTTGTATGCTTTTTCATAAGGATCTTTCATTTCTCTTTTTTGCCATTTGATCCATCTTTTTGCTACTCAGTATTCGTGTAGAAGGCATCATACATAGCATTATTTATTATTATTGTTTCCTTTAATTCCTAGAGGAATATAGGGCTTCAGCCGTGCGTCTCCATTGCATTCGGTTCTCTGCTAGAGTCTTCATCTGGCTACAAGTCTGCCCACACGTTTTCATCTCCTCTTCACATCACCTCCTCCAAGTCACCCTAACACTGACGACCAGCTCGCCGCGTCTCTTTCGCCTTCCACTCGAGCAATGACTTCTCTAGTCAAGTCACTTGATGGTTTCCTCAGAGTATGGTCAATCCATCTCCATTTCCTTCTGCAGATTTGTTTCACAATCGCTTCCTGGTTGGTTCGCTCATTGCCAGAGATCTCTATTGCAGATCCTTTCTGGCCGGCCATCTGATCTTGAGCTAAGTATTGAGTGAAGACAGCTGTTAATGAATGTCTGTAGTTTGTTTGAGATGCTCTTCATGACGCTCAGTGCAAGTCTCTGATCCGTATAGTAGCACTGACTGACTTCACATTGGAGTTGAAAATCCGGATCTTATCTTCGTTTTCATGCTGAGTGCTGTTGACCTCCACACAGACTTGAGAGTAGTGAAAGCTTGTCTTGCTTTTCCGATTCTTGCTTTGATATCCTCGTCAGTTCCGAGCGTCTGTAGTTGAAACGATGCATCCCATGTAGGTAGGTAAAGGAGGCTGCTTCTTTCAGGTTCCTCCCATTTATGCTGATTGTTGTCATTTGTTGTTGTTGCTGTTGGTGGTGTTGCCCAAGAATCTTCATCACCTCTGTTTTCTCTATGTTCACCTGAAGGAAGTCCTATCTTTGATGCTTCTTCTACCAACTAGTCGCTTTGCGCTTGTATATCTTCCAGTTTGTGTGAAATCAGACATATATCATCGGCGAAGTCCAGATCCTCCAAGTTCTCTGTGTGAGTCCATTTTATGCCTGTTTCCTCATTGCCCGCCGCTGTTTGTCGCATTATCCAGTCTACTGCAATCAGGAAAATCATTGGCGATAGTAGGCAGCCAGCTTGTCTTACTCCTGTCTTCACTTCGAAGGATTCCGTAAGATTCCCGTTGTGGATTACTTGGCATGCAGCATTGTCGTACAACTAGCTGTTGGATGAGATGTATAATTGTCGGTGGCACCCCGTGGTAGCGAATTAGTTGCCAAATCACCTCTCGATCGACGCTGTCGAAGGCCTTTTCAAAGTCGATGCAGTTGAGATAGAGAGGTGACTGTCACTCCAAGCTTTGTTCATTGATGATCCGTAATGTGGCGATCTGATCAATGCATGACTTGTTTCTCCTGAATCCATCCTGTTCCGGTTGAAGTTTTTCATCCAGGGCATGTTTGATTCTCTCCAGGATGATGCGGCTTAGTATTTTGCTTGGGATGGACAGGAGCATAATTCCGCGCCAGTTCTTGCATTGACTTAGGTCTCTTTTCTTTGGTAGTTTGAATAGGTAGGTAGCCTTCCTTCCAATCCGCAGATACCTTGCCTTCTTTCCACACCTTCTCCAGTAGTGGCGTCATCAAGTCCGCTGTTGTCTTTGGGTCCATTTTCAACGCTTCTGCTGGGATTCCATCTGGTCCTGCTGCTTTTCAGCTTTTATCATCTTGATTGCCTTCACGACTTCTGTTCTCGTCAGGTGGTTGGTGTTCACTGGTAGTTCTGTTTCGGTTGTTGGTATCGTTGGGTGCGTTGTAGGTGGTGTTCATACACAGCATACTACTTAGAAAATCTTGCCAGTGCCACCTACCAAATAATCTATGCAGTCGATGAGTATTTTGCATTGAATGATTTAACTAAGCGGACAGCATGATGAACAGTAGAAGTGTGCAAAAAAAGAAACGAATATCAGAAAGAAGAACAGCTGACCAACAAATATTCTTCTCCCCATTACGGGAGTAAACAGTTTACTTATGTCTTAAATGATTGACACGAAGTCAGTGCTAGTGAATCTGATCATTATCTATACACTAACTGATTTAAGTTTTAAATTAATCTAGTTTCCAACCACTATATCAACACTCTGTGGAATATGTAAGAACTTTTATAAAAGAATTCCACACACATTAGCTCCAATGCTTGCAATATTTCAGATATTTAGAAAACAGAAAGATTGAGCAGTTTGACTGCAGCTGCGGAGTCAGCTACATTGGGCATACAATTAGGCAGGTTCATCGTCGTATTTCCGAACATCATCCAACATGGTTAAGCAAGGGACAAACAAGATCTATTCGTAGTTCTATTTTAGCACACCTTGTTGATACTGAGCATAAGGTTGATGTGAATACTGCATTTAAAATTATTTATCACATTCCGACTAATCTTAATTTTGCTCTATGAGTTCGTCTTCTACAGACAGCTGAAGCAATCGGAATCCACCTTAAGAAGCCAAGCCTATGTGTTCAGAAGAAATTTGTACAGCCACTTTCCTTACCGTGGCCATCTCTAGAAGAATGCATAAACAGGACTACTTCGCCCCCCTCCCCCTAAACTTTTAAAAACTATAAAAATTATAATTGTCCAAATTATTTTATTTATATTTATTTTGACCACTTCATCTTTAATTACGTATTATCCTTGTAAAATTAATTTATTCTAACCATTTCTACCTTTTAAATGTGTATTGATTTTCTTCGTTAATTATCAACCCATTGACATTTTGACACTGTTTAATTATTGTTAACAAACATATCAGTGCCACTTGATCGGTAAACTGTTGTGTATTGCAATAAAAATGCTGTATATATTAGAGTAGAGCCAGAGATGAGGATCTAATTGAAAAGTAAATATTTCTTCGCTCAATCTTTCTGTTTTCTAAATGTCTAAATGGGGATTTTTTCTATATTTCAGATATTCTTTCAACTTCCTTTTTGTTAGAAATTCATTTTATGCCAAGTCAGCTGGGTACTGTTAGTCTGTCTAATGGGTTAAACTAGATTTTTAATGTTTCGATAACCATTTGACTCAGAGTACATATATATTGTGACTGAAACTGTTGTGCCTGTATCAGTCAGTCTATATTTTATGATGTATGATTAAGACTTCTAACTAATTCTTTGAGTTTGATCCAAATGAAGATATTAGGGAGTGGTTAGTTGAAAATACCGTCTTCTTATTTCAAACAAGGGGTTTTATTTGCTCACAGGATTATTGTGAATCTTAATAGAATTGAACCGCTCTACACTAATTGGTCTATTCATTCACTTTACTGGGGGGAGGTGAATCAACAGTTTGTGAATGACATTTGTCATCTTACTGTTAAAACAAATCATTTTGTTGGTAAATGCCATGCAGTTTAATTTAGTTTTTAATAGACATTTTCCTTAAGAATTTCAGTAATGATGTTAACGTATTGAATGAAATATGTATAATTTAACCCATCTATCAATTTAATTTACTGATGTGTTAGCAACAACAATGTTAAACTCACAGTGGTTTTTGACAAGCTGGTGAGTGCTACATTTAGTTCAAATGACATTGCAAAAGCTTTGTCTAAGTGGCCTTCAGGATAATGCTTTGGCATTTGAAATGATGGCTGGAGGGTTTGAGTCTTAGTGGGATTACGCACTGTTACGCACTGAGGAACACAGGTACATCCAGATGACGAGTCCCAAGTAGGACGAAATGCACATCCTAGATTCCACTGCTAGATCTCATTCATCAAGTAAAATCATGCCAACCCTAAGACATCGTTGAAGCTTTCATAACAGTAGCCAACATGTCAGACAAGACCAGATATTTCACTGTGCGTCGGTGGCACAGTGGTTAGGACTCCCGCCGACCATGCAAATGGTCCGGGGATCGATCCCCTGCCGACGCACACCCGATATCTATGGTCGGCCTGCAAAATTTAGGCTACCGATATCCATGTTGAAAATTCCACACCTGTACCTAAAAATACGGTGTGGCATCAAGCTGTGATCAAAATAAATAATAAATTTAATTCATCAAGAGGAAATACAAAATTAATTTAAACGAACAGTTTACAAAATGTTTTACAGCAACTGACAGTGTTTTTTCATCACATGCCGGTGACATTCAGAATAACTAGGTATGCTTGATATAAAATGTCTTCATTTGCTCTCTTTGTACCGTATTCATAAAATGAGGACAGCCACTGCTGAGTGAAGATTTCGCAGAATAAACAGCGAAAATCTCTTCGGTGAAGAGATGGTTCCAAGTGTATCAGTTTATGCAGCTGAGTTTTCCTTATATCTATATTGGTATAAAACTATGCTTGTGACTTTATTTTTTTAAATATGACACACACAGTGATACAAGAATAGAAACGTATGATGGAACATAGTGATGCACATCAGAATCTGTAAAATATACAAATGAAAAATACAATTTTATGTATTACCAATTCATCCAATGCAGAAATCTTGAATTCAGATAATTCTCTGAGTTCGGCCGAGTACACAACTGATGACATCCACCCGTCTGATGTTAAAATAGCTTCTATTTGGCTAACAAGTACATGAGTCGTTCCAAACTACTCATACATATATATAATCTTCGTTTAGGTGAAACAGTCAATTCCACCTTTAGGCATAAATCTGACCTAAAGAAACTGGTTGGCTCTCACGAGGTATGCAACATAGATGGCACTGAAATAGAAACCAAGTCGGAAGAAGTTAAGTACCTAGGCGTCATTCTATCTGCTGATCCTTCCTGGTCATCTCATATCTTGGCGATTTCTAAGAAAATATTCCGTCTTAACTTCTATATCAAGAAGTTTAGACGAATGTCTGGTATAACCCAACCCTTACTCCTACAATTCGTTAACTCTCGTATTCTACCTTTTATTCTCTATTGTTCTCCAGGCTTAGTTTTTCCCGGGCTACTGAAGAAAGACTATAACATCATATTACGCAGGATGTTACAGGTTGTCAGCAGGGTAAGCAACGTGCCACTTAACCAGCTTGTTAATATACTGGTTGACAGGCACATCGACTCATGTGAAAAATGGGCCAAATCCATTTCATCTAACTCACACCACCCTCTTCACTCACAACTCTCCCCTTGCATCTCATCAGGTAAAACGAGAAGCCTATATAGAAAACTATATGCTCGCACCAGCAAGTACAAAAACTCAACCATACCCTATTTAGCTCGTGTTCTGTGTGATAAAGAAAGCATTAGGCGTGACACCTATAATTCATTAAATAGTCAGTAGAACAACTGGACCTCGTCTTTCCAACTCATATCATTTATAGGTACAACATTTTCATTCTTTCTTTCGCTATTCTCTCTCTCTTTTTCCGTTATGTGCTGCTTTGTTTCTTTCTCTCGCTTACACCAGTAAATATGACGGCACCTACTTTTCTAACACCTTCAAACAATGTTCAGCTTTGGCTTTGCTACCGACATCCCAATACGTTGTTGTCATAATGAATTGAGATTTCCTTAATCTATGTAGAATTCTATTTATTGATAATGTACTAACTGGATGCAATACTGTAGTAAAAATGCTGAGAATTCCATTCTGTATCACAAGTACTGTTTTGGAATAAAGCATATTATTATTATTATTATTATTGCTATTTTGCTTCATGATGTTCTTTCAGGCATAATCAATAGTTCAACTTCAGTAGGATTATCGTCTACAACAGTGACTGATTTCCGATATTACCCCAGAAAAGTCATCATTTCCAGAATGATCTTGACTACACTCTAGCAATAAATTGTGTAAAGCATTAAAATGTAGTGTATTGAATTTCTGTCAACGTAGCTATTCCAAAACCCGTTATTTTAGTTAAAGGTCATTTGGCTTAGTAATTCATTTGAACACCGGAATAATAGACTTTGAACAGTACACTTACGACTAGACAATTAGAGTAATTATCGATTGATAATCGTTTTCATGACGGATTGGATTTGTTTGCAAATTCCACCTACAAATGCTAAAAAAGGTAGTCGACTTATCTGCTTATTTATTATTTTAGATTTATCTACACTAACAGATTTATTGACTGACATTTTCTCCAGTTGTTATGCACTTTTTGGATTTTTCTTTTTTCGCCTAAACTACCATTAGTTCACTATTTGTTAGAAATTCTGACGTCTAGCCTCGTCTAATTCACACTTTTACAGTGTAACGACTAATATTCAGACTAGACAGAAAATGTCTAGCAATCGGATAATCTGAAGGATTGTTTTGAAGATAAGGTAATCGAGAGGAAATCTTCAATTGAAATTATGTACACTGAAAAGTACTTTTGAATCAGATTATTGATAAGTAGGTAAGTAGAGAGTGTCAGTAAAAGTGCAGAGCAGAACAGAGGTCATATATATTTATTGAATAACAGATATTACTTGATATTTTGTGAGAGAAATTATGATAATTGACCTATCGGAAATCCAGAGGTTTCTAACTTCGTGAATATGACTACCTTTCTAAGTTGTTGAAAGACAATTTCGAAACTACTGATAGTTTGACGTTGACTGTCATTATTATTATTACGATTGTAAGCGCAATATCGCTTGAAATTAAGTCACGCGTAGATAGAGGCTATCCCGGTCCAGAACAAACAAGAAGCCAGTCACTGTTTCTACGGTACTATTAATAAACAAATCAATAATTATATTTACAATAAACCTTAACGGTTTCAAGAGTACAAAGCACAACGCTTAACAGAAAGCAAGCTACCGCTATCAGAGCGGAATAACGTTAAAGCCAAAATTGCGAACTAGTCGGAATCAGACACGGTCGTTCAGGTAAGCAGTCAGTAGAAGAATGAACCCAAGTAAGAGAAAGACAGAGCATAGGCATAAAGATAGAATTTAATTGGCTACTTAACCAGGTAGGCTGATACAGATGAAGATCAATAAATAAGACAAACTCGACAGAATAGTACAAAGTAAGACATGGGTCAGCAAAATAACAGTTCACAAAAATACTCTGATTGGATCATGAGTTCAACTGTTTGACTAAACGGATCGATGTGAAAAACACACAGTTCATTAAACAAGGGGGGGGATAGACACGTTAGGCATGGATAATTGGTTTGCAACAACGCTAGGCTGATCCGGGACAGGTTGACTTGATTCAATGATGGGTATTGAATTGATCTTACAATGATTAACATTCGTTACCCATCCTTTTCTTCTCGAGTGTAAAATATAGGGCTTTAAGTCCCGTTTTTTTTAAGTTTCAATAGCAGTGGAGTCGTTTTTCTAAGGGATGGGGTTATTAGGCTCACTCCCAGCCTCCCTTATTTTCCAGGCTTGTTACCGGTTAGTAAACTAGACAGGGTTTGTGAGTGAGTTGACCAGGAATCAAACCGGGGCGACGTGTGCGGCAGGGGCAACATTCTACCGTTGAACTACTGTCGCTGGATTCGGAAGTAGGATATCAAGCAATGCTTACTTTGTGAACCTGAATTTAAGTCTGTCATCTTCATTAGGAAATTGAATAAATATTTTTACTCCATGACTACATTTAAGCTAACAGTGCAAAATGTTTAAATTAACTAAGATCTCAAAGTTTATTTCCTCATTAGTAAAAAACTTGATCAGAGGAGAACAGAACACCCCATTGACGCGCGCCTCCTGATATAAGACACTAAGTTTCTCCCATCACCTGACTTCGCTCTAAAGAACCACTATGAAAGTGACTGACATTCTTCAACTTATGCCTCACAAACATAGCGACATCATCCTGTGCATGTTTTTGGCAATCCATGGTAGTTATTAATGTGTGTGTTCAAGTTATTTTCATTCATTTCAAGTACATGTTAAGCATGTAAATAAAGGCGAAGCTATAAATATTTTGAGAGAGAGAGAAAGAAAGAAAGAAAGAAACTGTCGCTACTCGTTAGTCTATAATAATTACACTTACTCAATATCTAAATAACGAATAATAAATAAATCGTCAGTCAGATACAATCTTCTATCATTGTATATAATCTGCAAAATATTCTCTCCATTGTAGTTAATATATTTTTATTTCTTTCAATGTATACGTGTGAGTGTTTTCAAAGTTTACTTAGGAAAATATCATTCAAGTCTAGTATTGATTAGATTGGCTAAGATATATATATGTATATATATTTCAATCAAAAAACGGCCCTATTGATTTTAAGAAGCCAACTTGGTTGATGATAACATTTAAACAGTTTTGTTGTCTGAAATAATAAAGAGAGAGGATTTGTAGCTCAGATGGATGATTTTGATTCAGTTGTGTGTTCTCTGAGTTGAGCAATTTAATTGCTAAGCTTTCGTCGTCTTTCTAGGCATCTTCAGTGTGGGTTTTATTATGAAATGAACATATTTGAATTCTCCATGAATGATAAAATTGTATCGCCTGCCAACTGATATCATGATGGATTGTTAGTTTACATCTCTAGCATGGTGGCCATATTGTAAGCTTGACTGATAGAATTCAGTCTGCACCAAAAATAGGACTAGACACATTACATCTAGTTGCTAGTTAGTGTCCAATCAAACATGTACAATACAGTCCTACAGGAGGCCAATCACAAGCCTGAATAGCTCAGTGGTAACGTCTCTGACTGCAGCACTGGGTTCAAATCTTAGAAGGGATATGAGTTCCTTCAAGGTTGCAGATACGCCTTGCTGACTGGTGAGTGCCAATTAGCACGAAACCTAGGACCAAGGCTTCCTACCGATTGCCTCCAACCACCTAATACCAACAGATTATATCTCTTAAGGGTCACTTTTATTGACCTGGAATTTGAACTTTCTTGTCATTTGATTTGCTTTGTATTAGTTGGTAAATTTCGTCTATAGTAGTAATACATGTTTGTTAATCGCTGATTCATTTGAGTATCAATCTACTAGAAATTTCCTGACTGTATATTTGTGTTTCCTCTGTTTAAAATTTCTATGTTATCCAAATGAAATTGATGTCCCTAATTATCTACATGCATTGATATGAAAGAATATATATTGAGCCTTTTTACAGCTAATTTGTGTTCTTGGATTCTGATTCGAAGGGGACTTCCACTTTGCTTGATGCAGTGTTTATCGCAGTTCATGAAACTTATTTTTGCCGTCTTAATATAAAAAACAAAGAAAACACGTGATTCATCAAAGAGACTTTTTGAGATTAGATGGTTGGAGGAAATTGGCAGGAAACGTGCCCACGTGCTTTCATCTGTTCTTCACATGACCTCCTCCATGTCACTCTCGGACGACCGACTCACCGCTTCCCATTCGGATACCACTGGAGCGATGGCCTGTCGTGTGATGTCACTTGATGGTTTTCTCAGAGTATGCCCAATCCACTTCCATTTCTTCCTGTATATTCGTCGCACAGTTGGTTCCTGCTGGGTTGGTTCGCTCATTGCCAGAGATCCCTCCCTGTTGCTGATCACTTATGGTTGGCCATTTGATCATCAGTGAAGCACTGAGTGAAGACATTTGTTGGTGAAGGTCTGTAGTTTGTTTGAAGCTTCCTTCGTGACGAGGTGTCAATTCTATGCTACATATATTAAGTGGCACTGACTTCACATTGGAGTTGGAAATTCGGATCTTATTTTTCAGGCTGAGAAGTACTGTTGATATCCACACAGATTTGAGAGTAATAAAGGCTTGCCTTGATATCCCGACCCTCGCTTTGATATCCTCATCAGTTCCGTCCGCTTGTAGTTGAAACGATGCTTCCCGGGTAGGTACTTAGGTAGGTGAAGGAGGTTGCTTCTTTCAGATTTCTCCAATTCATGCTGGCTGATTGTTGTCTGCTGTTGTTGTTGCCGTGGCTGTTGCTGCTGACCAGGAATCTTCGTCACCTCTGTTTTCTCTATGTTCACATGAAGTGAAGTCCTATCTTTGATGCTTCTTCTGCCAACTTGTTGCTTTTCATCACTTGCATATCTTTCAGTTTATGTGAAATAAGAAATATATCATCGGCAAAATCCAGATCCTCCAAGGTTTTTGTATGGGTCCATTTTATGCCTGTTTCCTCCTTGGCAGGCACTACTTAACAATCGAGCAGAAGTAGCTTTTTATATACTTTTTAAATATTATTATTGGTTTTAGTATATGCTGATTAGATCCACGGAATGAGGATAGTTCACACAAGTTTCTACTTTATAAAAGCTCCAACTTTTTCTATATGCTGATGGCTAAGGCTTCAGCAATAATAATGATGTAAACACTAGTGGAAAACACATCAATCTCTCAAGTATTGGTTCGTAGGGATTTGGTTGATTGGTTACAGGATTTCATTATGAGCTGACATTCGTTAGAGAACCATTGGAAAACCAGCTAGGAGTACTGGACAGCTGCTTCGTCACACTAGTTTGGGACTCTTCAACAGTACGCACCCACCACAGGGGTTTGAACCCAGGACCTTCTGGTTACAAGGCGAGCTCTTATACCATTTAGCCAATGTCAGCTCATGATGAAATCCTATAACCAATCAATCAAATCCCTACAAACCAACACTTGAAAATCAATGAGATGTTCACTAGCGACTGGTCCTATTCAGGTAGGTAGTTACCTGAGGTTCTAGTGGGAAGTCGTGACCAGTAGGGTGCAGCAGGTCGGGTGTGAGGACAAATACTCGTCGAAGATATTGCCTGGGGGTCGAGCTATGTCGTGAATTAACAGAAGTTAGAATTCATGGGCTGGCCATTGGATTGGGTCCCAGTGACTTAATGGTATACGAGCTCGCCTTGTAACCAGAAGGTCCTGGTTTCGAACCCCTGTGGTGGGTGCGTACTGTTGAAGAGTCCCAAACTAGTGTGACGAAGCAGCTGTCCAGTACTCCCAGGTTTTCCAATGGTTCTCTAACTAATGTCATCTCATGATGAAATCCTGTAACCAACATAAATCTCTGTTTTGGTAGTAGCACATTAATCAGCAACACATGACTGGTTAATTTCATTTTTTAGTGTAACCTTTAGTCTGAATACCAAACGTTTAATACACTGGATGATTTAAAGTGAAACAGTATTCAAAATAACAACAAATTTCTCATTTTTTATAAATAATCCATCAAAGGGCTTTGAATTCCAATCCCACTGCACGCCAAGCCATGTCTATTTCAATACTGGTCATCATCATAAAGATTGAAGTAAAGTTGAATATATATGTCACTGACATGAAAAGTACCCGCAGATGATGAAAAATACACAATCATACAGTAGCATATCCTTATATGCAATTTCAAATTTTCTATTATTCTCCGACAGATGTGGGTGAAGCCTAGGTTAGTAGGTTAACAGTTTTCACATAAAATGAATTCGAAAAGCAAAACGTCCATTATGTTTATTACAACCTGGATTTGTACTCTTCAAGAATGCATAAAATCAATTGTATGCATTGCCTATAATTGAGAGAAAAAAAAGCACACATCCTGTCTTGAAGAAGAATTTAATGTCAACAGATAATCATAAAGTTAAAACTTTACACTGGAGTCCTACAGTTTCCATCTTCATTGCCATTCATTTTACATTGATTTAAACTGGGTTGGAAATGCACTAAGGGAAACGGTTGAGCGATATCACGAGCCAGGCAACACCTCGAGTGGATCCCGTATGGGGAAGACCTGTTGAGCGTTGGTCTACATGTGAACTAATTTCTTTTGGACACACAGCTCCGGCTTCTCGATGCATATTGCGAGGGCTTCTGCAGTACAGAGAAGTCGGAAACAAACTGCTTTCGGTAGGTTTCTGTTGACTTTGCAAATTACTTTGAATGAATCAGTTGAGATGTTGTGGGAGGTATTGATCAGATGCTCAATAATGGCACTTCTGATTGAACCGGTGTCTCCTCTTTGCAGCCACGCTGGGTAGTGTTCTCTAACACGTTTTGAAAGGACGCGCATACAACGACCTATGCACCTTGCTCCGGACGAGCATTTACCAGTTCACCTGCTCGCGCGGAGCAAGGTGCATAGGTCGTTGTATGCGCGTCCTTTCAAAACGTGTTAGAGAACACTACCCAGCGTGGCTGCAAAGAGGAGACACCGGTTCAATCAGAAGTGCCATTATTGAGCATCTGATCAATACCTCCCACAACATCTCAACTGATTCATTCAAAGTAATTTACAAAGTCAACAGAAACCTACCGAAAGCAGTTTGTTTCCGACTTCTCTGTACTGCAGAAGCCCTCGCAATATGCATCGAGAAGCCGGAGCTGTGTGTCCAAAAGAAATTAGTTCAACCTCTACAACTACCATGGACTTAGTTCGGTATGTTACCGTAGCTTCCATTTTTGTTTCTGTTTTTGTTTTTGTCTTTTGATCCCTTTTCGTTCACTATGTGTGTGATTCTTACTCCCTCAGTCTTCATTCGATTCACCCCATTTTTTTCCAGCTATAAAAACATTTATTTTAAGTTTGTTTCCATGCTTTTCCTGTTCACATTTATAATCCGTTTTAAAAAATTTGCAATTATATCTTAATCCTGTGCAATTATTTTGTGTTTCTAAGGCTCTTGTAATCTATATTCACACCTCCTAACTTCCATTTTAAGTTAAAACTATTATATCAATTTTGTTTCCATGCTCACTTTCTGCACACCTGTAATTTGCTAAATTCCATGTAATTTTGTTTCTAAGGCTCTTGTAATCTATATTCACACCTCCTGATTCCCATCTCAAGTTGAAAATTATTATTTCAATTTTGTATCCATGCTCATTTTTACACACTTGATATCCGTTCTAATCCTGCGTAATTTTTGTTTCTAAGCCTCTCGTATAACCATATCTAGTTGGAAATAATTATCACCTTTTATTCGCTGTCACAATTATGTACAATCAAACAAGAATTGTCTCCATGTAAAATTATGTATTTAAATGCGATTGTACAGCTTTTGAAAATGAAATCGCCGAAAAGATATCTTTGCTGAACTTCTTATTCTTCTCAACTACCTCTTTAGACTATTAACCTGCATTCTGAATGTAACTGTCTGTCTGTCACAGAACTCAAGCTTTGTGTTATGCCTTCAATATTCTATGCCATTCTTAAATAATTTTGTTTCAGGTTAACACATAAAGGATGCTCGTTTTTGTCAAACACAGGGAAATGATAAAAAGGCACCGAGTTATTGACGGGGTTTCATACAGGCGGCTACAGAAGACAACATTTTAAGCAGGCTAATAGCAAACAAATAGATGAGAGAAAGGTTTATTTACAAAAGAATGTTCGATTACATTTTCATGCATAAATTCCGTCTATTATGAATTTTTAATAATAATAATAATAATTTGCTTTATTCCAGAAACAGTACTAGTGGTACAGTGTGGAATTTTCAGCACATATCTACAATATTTGCATCTAATTTTATCAAACATTTAGAAGGAGTATTTCAAAAAAAAATATAAAGACACCAACTGCAAAAAAAACAACAGGAAAAACACAAAATAATTTTTTTAAATGCGAAAATATAACGAGAAGTAGAAAGGAAAATAAACATCATGTAATAAAAACTCAATATTGGGTAGTGGAAGCAATGATATGATTATGCATGGTGACAGTAAAGCTATAGTCATACAAGAAGTTATGAAGTGATATTTAAGAATGTTTATCGCCAAGATGGTCAGTTAATTTGGTTGAAACAACACTAAACAAACATAAAATAACATTTCAGGGTTGTTTTTTATCAGGTCTAATGCGGTGTTTGTAGTAGTAGTGTGAGTAATCCTGAATAATACAAAATTTTAAGGGTGACAATGGCGTTCACAAACAATGATTGTCAGTTTAATATTGCCGAAAAGTATAGAAAATAAGAAAAAACAACCACAAAACTAATAATTACATGATGGCTAATGACAGGACAATTTTGTAATGCTCATAGTGCTAGTATAGTCGGAACTAGTAGATATACAAAAGAGAGAATAGAGTAAAGTACAAAAAAGGAAGCCAATGTTAATAATTTAGGTAGCTAAGTATGTTTAAGAAAGAGTTCACTAAAGAATACAAAATAAGAGAGAAATAAAAGAGCCTAAAATTATGTTATTAACAACAAAGCAAGTCATAGGTTTCACGCTTAACAATGTCTCTGTCACTTAGAACACGGGCCAAGTATGGTATCGTTGAGTTCCTGTACTTGGTTGTACGAGCATATATTATTTTATACTGATTTCTGGTTTTACTTGATGAGATACAAGGCGAGAGTTGCGAATAGAGGGGGTGTTGGGGGGTCGGAGAGTATGGTTTTTGACCATTTTTCGCATGTATTCAGATACCTTTCAACTAATGTAGTGACGAGCTGACTGAGTTTTACACCACTAGTCCTACTGACTACCTTCAACATCCTTCTCAGGATGGTATAGTCCTTTTTCAGTAGACCAGGAAAGACTAACGGGTAGCATTAAAGTAGAATAGGTAAGATACAAGAGTTGACAAATTGTGAAAGTAGAGGTTGGGTTTCTTAATGTAGTAGGTTAGGCAGAACACTTTCTTAGAAATCGTTAGGATATGAGATGTTCAAGTTAGGTCAGAAGATAGAACTAGACCGAGGTATTTTCATTTCTTGTAAATTACGGTGATGTTGGATTGGATGGTGGTAGTGGCTAAGGGTTTATCACATTTTCACATTATCTTATATAGTTACTGTGCAACACTAAGTCTGCATGAACTAGATATTCATTAGATTATTAAGTTTTTCTTATTTATACATAAACAGAAATTTCTAATTTCAGTCATTTTATATTACAATCACATGTGTGTTACTGTCAGTATACAGTTTGACAATTTTTGGCAATTCAAAGTATCTTATTTACCTAATATTGATTGTATTGTGACGCAAAGTGTTTTACTTTATGTAGAACAAGAACTTTGTAGAAAAGATAACCTAAAAGTTGTTTAAAATAGACTTATTTATATATATGATAAATTTTTGTCTCTCTACACATGAAATTCTTTAAATCTTTAAATGTTATTGTATGATGGTTATCAATGAGTCATTAGTTGATCGATTCAATCAGAAATCTAAACTGTACTTCATTGTAGACAATATCATATATGAAATATCATCGATCGAGGTCATATATATAAACAAATAAATATATATACATATATATATGCATGCAAACAAGCACACAAAAGTATATCACGTTTGACTGACTGTCTTGCGTAATAGAAAACACATCACATTTACATATATATGTGTATTGATTCTGATTTCACTGCTCGATAAATTATACACCAAGCAAATAAATAAATATTCAAGTGTTGGTTTGTAGGGATTTGATTGGTTACAGGATTTTCATCATGAGCTGACATTAGTTAGAGAACCATTGGAAAACCTGGGAGTAATGGACGGCTACTTCGTCGCACTCGTTTGGGACTCTTCATCAGTACTCACCCACCACAGGGGGTTTGAACCCAGGACCTTCTGGTTACAAGGCGAGCTCGTATACCATTAAGCCACTGGGACCCGATCCAATGGCCAGCCCATGAATTCTAACTTCTGCCAATTCACGACATAGCTCGACCCCTAGCCAATATCTTCGACGAGTATTTGTCCTCACCTTTGACCTGCTGCACCCTACTGCTCACGACTTCTCACTAGAACCCCAGGTAACTACCTACCTGAAAGGGCCAGTCGCTTGTGAGCATCTCATTGATTTTCAAGTGTCGGTTTGTAGAGATTTGATGGTATACGAGCTCGCTTTGTATCCAGAAGGTCCTGGGTTCGAACCCCGGTGGATGCGAACTGCTGAAGAGTCCCAAACTAGTGTGACAAAGCAGCTGTCCAGTACCCCCAGGTTTTCCAATGGTTCTCTAACTAATGTCAGCTCATGATGAAAATCCTGTGACTAAATAAATAAATACTTTGAAAAAACTGACACATTTTTCACAACACAGTGGTGTATACGAAATTATTTCCTTTAAAAAGAATGGAAAAGTTCGAGAGGAGTCAACCGAAAGACTTCTAGATCACCGGATCATCATTATAGAAGCTGAGTTTTCTGAATCAGTTTTTCAATTCAATCAACCTGCATTGCATACATGAATATCAATCAGTCTATCAGGTTAAGGCTATTTCAAACACAACCCCCATATTGTTTATTATTATTTGTGATTTTTATCAGAATTTGGCTCCTTCAGATCTTAGTCTTATTTTGTGTGTGGATTGAATGCCTCAATGAAATATGTCTAGAAGAAGAAATCAACTACACCTGATATGATTGATACTGCGAAAAGTACTCTGCAGGATTCATACTATCTTGTGCATGAATGATAACTGTGTCTCCTTTTTATCGTCTAATCAGATTATCTTAACGATTGTTGATTATTGATTATGGATGCTAACTAAGGCTGACACTCAGTGATTGTCATTCGACTCACAGAGATCCAAATTACCAGTTATCAGTAATGACGGTTTTTAAAAATTTTCCTGACATAACTTAGTATGTAAAATTATTGTGCATAGGTTTTCTACTAGGTATTGTCTGATGGATGAATTCCATTCCACTCTGGTCTATCCTCGCCACACTCCATCCATCATTCATTAGGGAAAGCGAATGACTTATAACTGACATCGTCTTTGTTTTATTTGTAAGGTATTATCAGATACCTTTTACACAGTTTGTGACTGGTAGATGGGATTATCAGATTGAGCAAAAAGTACACTGCAGTAGAATTAAGCATTATAGAAATGTATTGTACTTTAAGATGTATGGAGCGTCATGAGCTTAAGCTGTTTACTTTCCATAGCGAAGTCTCTGGGCAACCTGATAATTAACTTGCATAGATGATCGGGACTTTCATCACAGACAGACAGAGTTAATCAGAATGTTAGAGCTTACCTTTGCAGTTGAATCTGAAAGGCTTGATCACCTGCATAAGCTGATTATTAGGTGGAAAAAGATTTCAGTTGGAGAAATTGCTTTATCCATACGTCAAATAAGTAACCAATCATTCAGATATATTATTGGTTGAAGGGTTTCATCGTGAGCTGACATCAGTTAGAGAACCTTTGGAGAACCTAGGAGTACTGGACAGCTGTTTCGTCAGCCTAGTTTGGGACTCTTTCAGTAGTACGCACCCACCCGCCGGGGTTCGAAGCCAGGAACTTCTAGTTGCACGGCTAGTGAGTTAACTAGTCCTAAATTAGAACGAAACACCTGTCCAGTACTGTCAGGTTTTCGAATGGTTCTCTAACTGATGTCAGCTCATGATGAAATCCTCCAATCAATCAAACACAATCCCTACAAAATTAATACTTGAAGATATTTTTTTTAGGACAGGCGTTTTCCTCCTAACAACATGAACATCTATGAAGTGATCATAGGTGGCTTTCAAAGTCACACGCTTACTCGTAGCCGTGACGTTTATGACTATCCAACTGAAATCACACGTATTCCATAACTTATATCACATGTTGTTTTTTGTCCAGCTAGTTTGTATATCTAGGAAACAGTAGTCCATGTAATTGTAATCGATGATTTAATTACCTAATAGTTAGTTATTTTGACTGTTAGTACATTCAGCTTGTAATTGATCGATAGATAAGGAGAAATATTAATTTATTGATTGTTAGTTTGTACTGTTATAGGTTTCATTACATACATACATACATGTGTGTTGTTATTATATATGTCAAATACAAAATAAATTATGTGAAAACCTGAGGGAACTAGTATATTTCCTGACAGTGAGATTGATTTAATTTCAGCCTACATTTAAGGTATTTAGACAATTGAATATGTGTTTTAGATATGCTACACTGATGATGTGAAGTCACACACACACACACAAACACACATTGAGTCACGTCTATCGACGGAAATCCTTCGGTTTTATTTTACGCAATCAACTTAGAATGTCAAAAATATCTTTGGAAGGCTACTTTTAATATTATATTATTATTATTGTTCCCTTGGGTTCCTAATGGAACATAGGGCCATTCCTTGTCTTGTTTCTTCTTTCTTCCTAAAACGGTTGGACACGTTTCGTTAATAAACATATATGGCATATATATATATATATATATATATATATATATATATATATTGAGACAAGTACATTTCTAGTATAAAATTGGGTTAATTTCTGTTACCTCAGTACCATTCCAGGATCTAGAAGAAGATGTGAACTCCTCCCTCAGCTGCCTTTAATTTTAACCGGATCAGTGTAAATCAAAACTATTACTATTATTGTTCCCTTGGGTTCCTAGTGCAACATAGGGCTTCAACTGCACGTCTCCACTCGCTTCTGTCTTCTGCTGTACTTTTCACCTGCATCCATGTTAGTCCATACTGTTTCAACTCTTCTTCACACGATCTCCTCCATGTCACCCTTGCACTGACGTCCCACTCGCTGCTTCCCTTTCGGGTTCCACTCGAGCGTTGGCCTGACGCGCGATGTCACCCAGCGAGTGGCCTCCTCAGCCAGTGAGTGTCCAATCCATCTCCACTTTCTCCTGCATATTTGTTGAGCGATTGGTTCTAGTTTTTTTTGTTCCCATAGTTTCTTGTTTGTGATTCTTTCCGGCCATCTTATCTTCAGTATAGAACGAGGACAGTTAGTTGTTGATAAAGGTCTGCAACAGGCTGTTGGAAATATTCTTTGTGACCCGCCGCTAAGTTTCTGATCCATCTGTATAGAAGAAGTGACTGACTTGACGTTTGTATTGAATATCCGAATTTTGTTGTTGATGCTGGGTTGAGTGACGAAGATTTCCAGATTGGTTTCAGGCTGGTGAATGTGTTTCTCGCCTTCCCGATTCTCGACTTGACATCCTCGTCCGTTTCTCCTGTAGTTGAGACAATGCTCCCTAGATAAGTGAATGGAGTAACCTCTTTCAAATCCCTTCCGTTGATGGTGATTGACGCTGTTGTTGTTGTTGTTGTTGGTTATTTTCATAACCTCCGTCTTGTCTATGTTCACCTGGAGTCCTGTCTTTGCTGCTTCTTCGACCAGTTTGTCGGTTTTTGCTTGTAAGAATATGTTAATTTTCAATGGGCAAGTAGGTAAAAGAATGAGATATCTCTTCTTTGATAACTTCAAAGCTTCTTCACCTGGTAAGTAACCACTAAAGCTTGAGAAACAACGTCATACTGTTTGAGTTATATGGAAGTTTTTGATTCTACAATAATTACATGGAGAATAATTAGGATTCAATGAATCTGAGAGATTATAAGACTTGAAATCATTTGCGCCATTGAAAACGATTTAAAGCTACGTCACCAACAAAATCCAGCCATTGGTTCCTTGAGTTTTAAAGACTCCTCCTCGATCATTACTATGTAAAAATCAAATCCAGATTAAGTGAAATTAGGAACACTCCTATTTTTCATGACTTAATTACTAAACAGAAGCGTCCTTTTAGGCGAAACAAAACATTTGAAAAATAAAATGGGTGAAGTTAAAGTATCATATCCACAGCCAAGGTCTTTCAAGGTTGACCTCGAAGGATCAGTCAAATTCACCAGACACTTGCGAAGGTCATTCCAAACTGAAATCATGCCTGTGTTTATAGATTTGGTTAGTGAATTCCGAGCATCTAACTACTGTGTTAATAATGGATTAATTAGAGTGATTAAGAGTTGTGTTTGTGGAGATACTGTGACACTCAAGCCATACTCCTTTGTTGGAGATAAGTACTGCTGTAGATTTAGTTCATTTCATAAGAGAAAATCTGTTCCTGAGAGTAAGTGCAGTATTTTACTTATTCTATAGGTACTTTTTTTTCTTGAAGTCCAAGCTATCTTTGACGGATTCCCTACGTCTTATGTAGTGTTGAGTTTCACAAAGACCTATAATGTCAGCAGTAGCTGATACAGAAAATGGCCTAGTCTCTACAGTGTAATGGTATCAGTACTGTAGAGTCATAGCGTCATGGAAGTTGCAGGGGATTACTGGCTGTCTTGGAGGAGTAGGAGTAGTTGTTCACATCGATGAAACTATCCTCATTAGGAAGAAGTAACAGGGGGAGGAGAAGGGCGAATCAAGTGTGGATGCTTGGAATCAACGACACTCTACTTCGCGAAGTTTTCGTGGAAAAATTAAGGTTTGTAATCGATATTCCATAACAGTGATTACTAGTGGAGTTGGTAGACAACACACCGGAGGCATTCACATAAAATCATCCTACATGACTCGTCTGAACAACGTGTAAAGTACACCAAGTATATTGAAGTATTCCTATAAAGAATTTTAACAAAACAGATTCAGTTTTTTTTTGAATAAATTACCCTAGCTTTGTGAACAGGAAAACTTCAACAGACCGTGTTTGCATTTCAGAGGTACAAAACTAAAAAATATGAGAATACTGACTGGTTCATGTTGATTTACTTACTTTACATGGTGCGTTTTATTGTTCCCTCTCTATTACTAAGCATCAAAATATCTAAGAATAAAACACTATCGTTGCTTTGTTTCCATAGAGTAGGATTTATTACCGAATGAATTACATTAAATTTGTTTAGTGGACACCTCGCTTCATCCTCATTTTTTTAGAATACACGGGTAACCAGAACAACCTACCTCTTGTGACAAAGCTTGTACTGGCCAAGTATGAGAGATGTGGCAAAATATGTACCCGGATGTCCACAGTGCCAGTTGATCAAAGGAGATCGGTGCATGCGGCCGCCTCTGCCGTCAGTTACAGTTACGGTAGTAGGTGACTTGTGGTCCGTAGATGTTATGGGCTCGTTCCTGCAGATATCAAGTGGCAATCAGTACCTCTTGATGATGATGGGACACGATACACGATGGGTAGACACCATCGTGATCCGTGATCAACGCGCGTGAACTATAACTGGCGCAGTAGTTCGACACATCGTCATAGAGACCACGGTGTACCAAAGACGATATTGACAGATTAGGGTCCTTGTTTTGAAAGTGAAGAATTCACTTCCTGTTTCCAACAGCTGGATATCCGAACAACACCACATCATTCACAAAGGAATGATCTAACAGAGAGAAATAACCATAAACTGAAGGAGTGGCTGGCCTCGAAGGGAGGTAACTGGGAGACAGAGCTTTCATTTGTCCTACTAGCACATCGTGCTTCCACCTAGTAAACAACAAGGAAATCACCATTTCACTTGATGCATGGGAGGAAACCGCGACTACCAATACACAGCACAGCCTGGCCTCTCTACCAGTAGTGGAATATGACGAGACTGCGAACGGAACGGAAAGACGCCGTTAGGAATGTAGGGAGTAAACAGAAGAAAGACGCCATGAAATCAGAACAAGGAGAAGAGATGGGATGGATAACCTTTTAGGTCGGCGATCAAGGAATGTGTGGAGAAAGAAAGTATGCCATCAGATGTGGGCCAGGTTCACGGAAACTCCTTCCGAAGTGGGAAGGGCCATACAGTGTCACCGGAAGACATGGTCCAGTTTATACCATAAAAAGAGGAAATAAGCAGAAACGGGTTAACATCAGCTAACTTCGGAAATGGATTCAGTGGGATAAGGAAGCCAGGACCAAAGTACAACAGGGAGGGTTAGAACCAAGAAGGTCGGAGCGGCTCCGTTTGAAACTACTTGATGGGGGATGAGTGTGGCGTGCGCTACTGACACGATTCATCAGTAGTGTGTGAAGAGATATTCATCGACACACAAAAATACCAGAAAGCGGAGATAGAGATTTGACGTCAAAAAGAGGAAACCAACCATTATTGCGGCAAAAAATTGGGAGAAACGAAAAGAAGGCAAAGAAACACAATACAAAGGGTAGAATTAGCACAGTACGGAAGATCTGTTCAAATAATGATTTTCAGATGGGGTGTACACAATTTCGCTTTATATAGAGATAACAAATTATTGTTAAACATTCCATCACCAAGTCTCATACAGTAGGACAGGCCGTGTATTGGTAATAAAATTCCAGTTCACTGATTACGCATTTGAAATAGAAATAAAACAACGATAGGATTCTATATTTAGATGTCTTGATGACTTAGAGAAGGAAAGGAACTTGTCTCTATGTAAAAAATGTCTTGCTGGGATATTTTAAATGGAAAAAATTTAACCTATTTGGGGACAGTGAAGCTTAAGACGCAGAATACTTATGTGAAGATTTTAGTTAGCGGTCTGAAACAACAGGGTTTCATCCTTAGATTTCCTGAAGTACAGTAAAAGCGATGGAAGAAGCAGACCGACATTCACGGGTCAATACGCTTATTTTTTGGAATATTTTTTTCACCTAGTGTGGTAAATTGTGTTTGGTTCACAGACTTAGAGTAACTTGTTGAGATTGACTGCCCTAGTGGAGGAATTAAAATTATCCCATGAATGACTCAGTAGAAGCGTCAGTGGTTCGATGACAGGATGCTTGTCAACTATGCACAAGTTTGATTTCGATTCCCACCTGACACACTAGTAAACATTGCTTAGCCGGTAGTAATTCTAGTAAAGAGGAAAGGTTGAGCGTGATTTTAGAAAATCCAACCCATAAAGGAAATTTGAACAAAGCAACAACTACAGTTTTAGCGGAATAAAATGGTACCATATTTTATTTCATCACCTTCTCTTCAGCTGCTTACAGGGTAAAAACATTATTAAATGTATCTACAAAAACAATTTAACATAATTGCACAGAGTTCATTTTAAACATAAATCAATCGATCAATATACACATACACTAATAATATATACATATATATATATATATGCGTCGGTGGCATAGTGGTTAGGACGCTCGCCCACCATGCACATGGTCCGGAGTTCGATCCCCGGCCGACTCACTCCCTTACCTCGCTAAGTCAGAAATAATGCTGGTTAAGAGGAAAGGTTGGACATGAGGCTAGCAACCCCATCCTGTAAAATAAACACTGCTACAGAAACTTCAAGCCATAAGCTTGAAGCCCAATGTTCGTGAAGGAAGAAAAGAATATATATATATATATATGCAATATTGAACACAATTTCGAGCAATAATAATCATACACAATGGAAACTTTTCAGCATCTCTCATTCGAATGAAAAATATCCAGTTACGAGGGCAAAGAAAGACTGATAACCGCTTCTTTCTGAACGCACAAATCAGGTTTTAGGCGCTTGATGGAAAAGGCTTCAGCAAACTTAAGGAGAATTGAACTCTTTTGCTTATTGATTATTTTGAACGACTTTTCGACGTCCGCCTCATGACCCGTGTCAAGAACACACAACCGGTACTGAACATTCAAAGCTGAAAGCTTCAAGACCTATGCTGCAGTAGGAACTCGAAGCAATGAAAAAAGGTTCAGTAGAAAAATGATTATCTAGGATAGTTTCTTGATAAGAATTTAGCTTCTCTTTTATTGTTGAGTATTTCAGTGCGTAAAATTTAAAAAAATAAATGAGGAAATTCAGGTCAATAACAGTTATTCTTATACATGAGGGTTAATTATTTTAGGTATTTTTTTTCGAAATTCCCTACATATGGACTTAATTTCTTGATGTTATTATTTGTATTTAAGTGAGTTAATGGAGTCAGTTAGGTCACCAGGTCAAATTTATCAATAATCATCTACATAAATCAATGAACTTCTCATCCTTTTAAAAAGAATACCAATGACAACAGTAACATCAATAACACACAGATCTTCTTTTTGTGATATTAATATTCACAAAGGTTAAACTGTTTAAGTATCTGCTTCCTCTTCATATTTTAAAGCTTATCATCAATGCGAAAGGTTGGTTCAGGAAAGGAATGGAGAACTGAGACCTTTTTTCTTTATTCTTGTTTATGTCATAGGTTTGTGATGTGTGTATGTGGCATTTATAAATACTCATTCTTATTTGTTGTTAGGCATTTTTGGAGTTATTCTGTTAGATGATTAACATCCATCTATTGTAGTAGAAAATTTACTAAGGAACTCATTTCGAAGCATAATTCCTACTAGTCTTTGATCTTGATAAACTATTCCCATTTGCCTCTTTTCTTTTCTTTTTCTTTTTCTCTGTCTCAGTTATATCACAGTTATATCGTTCGATCTAGTCTACTATTAACTAGATGATTGATTTTCATTGAATGCAAATATTTTGTCTGTATATTGACAAAACCAATTCGATCATGTGATTTTTTATTATTGGCTGATTATTTGTCCTTAACTATAATCGAAAAAGAAGAAAAAAACAAAACGGTATTATTATTATTTCATACATTTATTCCCCTTAATGAATTTGAATAAAGCAAGAACAACAGTTTTTAAAGAATAAAGTGGTACCATCATTTATTTCGTTGACTTTTCTCATCATACTTGCGCAGAGTTCATTTTTAAACAAAAATCAATCAATCAATATACGCATACAATAATAATAATAATAATCACTTTATCCCAAACAATACTAATGATACACAATGGAAACTTTCGGCATTACGTAATCAGATGAAAGAGAGGATGAAAATATCCAGTTACCAGGGCAAGGAAATACTGATAACCGCTTCTTTCTGAACGCATAAATCGGGTTTCAGCCGCTTGATGGAGAATAGAACTCTTTTGCCTATTGATAATTTTGAACGATCTTGCGACGTCCACCTCAGGACCCGTGTCAAGGAGATGCCTGGCGATGGCACTGTTTAAAGCATTTGTTTCCTTTAGATACAGACTTTCTATTCTTCCAATGTAATTGCTCCCGCAGATACATGTAAATTTCTACATCAAAGAGCAAGTTGTTCAACAGATGGGACCCAGCATAGCTGCAGGATAGGCTCTGCCTAGTGACGTCCTTAATCTACTGTTGACAACTGCTCAAATTTTTCACCTTTAAAATCAAGTTGAGTGAAGATGGGCTTTTTTCCCACTGTAATTCGTTTGACATTTGAGCCTTCATATCTTCCATACTTGGTAATGAAGCTTTGAGGGTAACCATTGCTTTTCAACGTCTTTTAGAGAAACGTAAACTCTTCTTCTAATTTCTCTGTAGAGCATATTCTCCTAGCTCTATATTGTAGAGTCTTCGTTTAAAGCTATTTGGCCAAAAACTAATAAAATGTAGGTATTGTCCTTTCCAATGTAGGATTTCGGTAAATTGACCACAGGATACTAGCATCTTCCAGGCGTTGCACGGCAGTGTCGAAGAAATGGAACTTTCCATCATTTTCATATTCCATAGTAAATTCAATATTTTTATGTGCGTCGTTGAATAATCTGAGTTGGTAGGAAGCATGACTTTCATTGTTGCACACTATAAACGTGTCATCGATATATCGACAAGAAGTTGTTTCGTCGATTGCATGCTTCAACTTTGTTCTTTCAGGGTTGGACATGAAGATAACTGCTTAAAACAAGGCTGAGTTGAATACCCATATCTACACCATCTATTTGGCGGTAAAGAGTGTTGCCAAATTGGAATTGCACATCCATGGTACACATTGGCAGAAAGCGTTTGAATTCCGATTCTGGGAGTGGGAGAAGATCGGACTGCTGACAAATTATCTCATTAGTTTCATTGATGATTGGGATCATTGTGACACGGGTCATGAGGTGGACGTCGCAAGATCATTCAGAATTATCACTAGGCAAAAGAGTTCTATTCTCTTTAAGTTTGCCGAAGCAATCTCCATTAAATGCCTGAAACCCAATTTATGCGTTCAGAAAGAAGCAGTTATCAGTATTTCCTTGCCCTGGTAACTGGATGTTTTCATCCTCTCTTTCATCTGATTACGTAATGCCGAAAGTTTCTCTTGTGTATCATTAGTATTGTTTGGGATAAAGTTTTTATTATTAGATATATTATTATTTTTTTATTCCTTCACGTTCCCAGCGGAACAGAGGGTTTCAAGCTACAGGCTTGAAGTTTCGGAAGCAGTGGTGTTTATTTTTACGGGGTGGGTTGCTAGTCTCATGCCCGACCTTCCCTCTTTACCAGTCTTATTACTGGCTTAGGGAGGTAAAGGAGTGCGTCGGCCGGGGACCGAACCCCGAACCACCTGCGTGATTGGTGAGCATTCTACCGTTGTGCCACTGACGCTATATATTATAGTTGCATGCATTTATTGATTGATTGATTGATTTTTGTTTAAAAATTAACTCTCTGTGTATGTTAAAATTGTTTCTGTAGATATACTTAATAATGACATTGATCCGTAAGCAGCTGATGAGAAGCCGACGAAATAAATGATGGTACCATTTTGTTCCGGAAAAACTGTTGTTCTTGCTTTATTCAAATATTATTATTAATAAAAATAATGCTTTCCATTTAGTTCAACTGAAAGATATTCTACCAGCCCATAGATAAAAAATAAAGTAGCTACGGTGTAATGCCTGAAAGGAGAAAGCACTTATCGTCAGTTTATTACCATATAATCATTTAAAGCAGAGTTTTATGAACTCAGCTGAATTGAATTTTCAGTTGGGAAGTTGTATTGTAATGAGATTAAAACAAATGAAGATAATGTACAATAGAAAGAATAGCAAGGCGGGGGGGGGGGAATATAAATCTCCTCCACTGTGAATGATTTCAAGCTGTGTCAATAGCAGTCTCCAGTCAGCATACAGACGACATTGGCTAGACGATTTATACCTTCTAACATGGTTCAAACAAACAAAATTCGGATTTTCAATACAAACGTCAAGTCAGTCAGTTCTTCTATACGGATGGATCAGAAACATGGCCGTGGGTCACAAAGAATATTTCCAACAGCCTGTTGCAGACCTTTATCAACAACTAACTGTCTTCGCTGGCTTTATACTGAAGATCAGATGGCCGGAAAGAATCACCAACAAGGAACTATGGGAAGAAACAAAACAAGAAGCAATCGCTCAACAAATATGCAGGAGAAAGTGGAGATGGATTGGACACTCACTCGCTGAGGAGGCCGCTGGGTGACATCGTGCGTCAGGCCATAGCTCGAGTGGAACCCGAAAGGGAAGCGGCGGCGAGTGGGAAGTCCAAGGGTAACATGGAGGAGATCGTGTGAAGAGGAGTTGAAACAGTATGGACTAACATGGATGCAAGTGAAAAGTACAGCAGAAGACAGAAGCAAGTGGAGGAGTGCAGTTGAAGCCCTATGTTCCACTAGGAACCCAAGGGAACAAATAATAATAAATAACATGGTTCAAACCGACAGTCAAACATTGATTCTGTTTTTTTCGTCAGACCATTCCTCACTGTTTACAATCTAAGCTTATTTTAGCTATCAGTGTGGCGTGCACTACGGATAAGATTTATCAGTAGTTTATAAAGAGACGTTCATCGGTACACAAAAATGTCAAATAGCAGGGGGATAGATTTGACGTCAAAGAGAGCAAATAATTCGAATTTGTGGTTAAACATGGGAGACACGAAAAGAAGACAAAGGAACACCATTACAAAGGACAGAAGTAGCACAACTCAGAAGATCTGTGCAAGTGACGATTTTCAAACAGTGGACGGTATTGAATCCTTTAGGATGATATTTGTAGCAAATGTTCATCCACCAAAGCCAGTGTCCCAAGAGGACATTACTTAATAAAAGAGACAATCTGTACCACGTTCAAAGAGGTTGTACAATCTCAAAATTACTTATATGGTTATATGACTGGATGTAAGTTGTTCTATGGGGATAGCAATGAACAAACATTTAGAATCACTGTTCATCTACAGGTCGGAGAGGCTAGGTATACCGCGCAGATGCGCATACCAAAGTGTTGTAGACACAACGTTTGACAGACAGGCTAAATTGAGGATAATGACAGCAACGATTCTGATAGGTAGCTTTCCATATATAACTTGAAATCTCATCCGTCGTATCTCCATAAGCACTCATACAACAAATGAGACACACTATAACTTCTACAGTACTTTTAAAGGTTTCTCTGAGAATTTGAGTGCAGATATAGTTTCCCACCAGTCTCACAGGAGTGTATTGTGTACTATTAAATCTTCATTTGCATCATACCTCGCGTGTTGTTTCACTCGCATGAGAGACTTCTTATTTTTCGTTCTTTATTATCCTAATACCATTGAAACACAGAGCTGAGAACCTTTACAAACTCCGAAAGTCTAGTTTAACTGTTATGAAATGATTAGGATTTTATCACCCTTTACTAAAAGAAAACAAAATCACCGTAAAAGGTTCTTTTTGATGGAATTATTACGTAATCATCAGTCCAGTTGAATTTTCTTCATAATTCTGTCTATCATAGGGACACTTATTGACTTATATGAGTGTAAGATCAATTCAATTCCCATCCTTGAATCAAGTCAACCTGTCCCGGATCAGCCTAGCGTTGTTGCAAACCAATTATCCATGCCTAACGTGTCTATCCCCCTCTTGTTTAATGAACTGTGTGTGTTTTTTTACATCGATCCGTTTAGTCAGACAGTTGAACTCATGACCCAATCAGAGTATTTTTGTGAACTGTTATTTTGCTGACCCATGTCTTACTTTGTACTATTCTGTCGAGTTTATCTTATTTATTGATCTTCATCTGTATCAGCCTACCTGGTTAAGTAGCCAATTAAATTCTATCTTTGTGCCTATGCTCTGTCTATCTCTTACTTGGGTTCATTCTTCTACTGACTGCTTACCTGAACGATCGTGTCTGATTCCGGCTAGTTCGCAATTTTGGCTTTAACGTTATTCCGCTCTGATAGCGGTAGCTTGCTTTCTGTTAAGCGTTGTGCTTTGTACTCTTGAAACCGTTAAGGTTTGTTGTATATATAATTATTGATTTGTTTATTAATAGTACCGTAGAAACAGTGACTGGCTTCTTGTTTGTTCTGGACCGGGATAGCCTCTATCTACGCGTGACTTAATTTCAAGCGATATTGCGCTTACAATGAGACATATATTAGTCAGCACGAACTAGAGGTATTTACTACTGAGTAGCAATTGAACCGATCAATATCACAGTTGAACAAATATGGAATAAGTCACTCACTCAGCTGTAAATGGTATTTATTATATGAGCAAGGCATTGACTGTTTCTCTAACTTACAGGGTAATAATCAATTTAGTTTATTTAATCTATTTCTTCTGTGCTTTGAAGTCGGTGTAGTCGCTGGATTGATTTTTTAGGGTAAGGTCGCTAGTCCTAACCCCTATATCCTTACCTCTATTTTCGTTCGGGCTTGGGACTGGCAAGTAAACTGTCACCTAACAGATATGCAAGAGAAATATGGATGGAATGAGTATACGTTGAGGAGATCTTTGAGCAACATCACGCTCCTGAAAGGCACTTGAGGAGAGGAACCCAAATCGGGGACGACGAGTTGGACGTTGATCCGAGTGTGACACGGAGGAGATCAATTAAGAAGGAAATGAAGGTTTATGGTTGATCGTGGAGCCAGTTAAATTAGGACTGTGGAGAACAGAATGAAATGGGTTCCACTAGGTTCCACTCTGAAGACCAGGAGAAATATAATACACAAAAAATAATCAGTTCAGATTATCCGATCACTTTTGGAGGCAGGTGAACAATTCGCCAGTGGAAACGCCATCATTCACTGGGAGGTACGTACATCCAGCTGGCAAACAAGTGGCAAACAAGCTGAAACACTCGTTCTGGTTTCCATTACTAGTCACCAGCAGAAAAATAACAAAAATGTAGTTTTTTCTATTTAGGTGACAATATTACTTCTAAAAACACCTGAAAATCATGCATATATTGATAACAAATCAAAAAAACAATACAGCTATTAATCGATTAATAGATTGTCATTAATTTAATCACAAAATATTATTTTTACAACGGTGCACCAATAAATTAGCTATAAACAAGAATACAATATCTAACTAGTTATCTTAAGAATGACAGAAACAGAAAGAAAGCAAAGTGTGGTATATATATATATATATATATGACGCAAATAATCAATACTTTTAAAATACAAATCGTTTGACTTGCATAAATGCTAAGAATTCAAATAGGTTTAGATAGTATAAACAGTAAAAATGAAAAATTACACTAAAACTTACGCTGATTGCAAATAATCAAGAGGTGGGATGAGGTAGATACAAAATACAGTGAATTACAAAAATATGACATGCTTTTATAGATAAGATTGTCAGCTGGAATGATTGACAGTAGAATTCTATGTTAAATAAAAATATTAGTTCAGTATTAAAGTTGGATAAGGGATTGATGTCATTTAGAGAACCACTGAAAACCAGGCACTACTGTTTCGTCCTTGTTTGGATTCTTCATGAGTACGCATCCATAACATCACCAGGGATTTGAAACTATGACCTTCGGGGTAAGCGATGGGCTCATTGACCTTTCAGACGATGGGACGAAATCCAGTCGCGCATAAATTCTAACTTCAGCTCCAGAAGCCGTGACCAGTGGGTCCACCAGGTCGGGTTTGAGGACAAATACTCACTGATGACACTGATTGGTAGTGGGTAGACTGGAGGAAGTTAGAATTAATGAGCCAATGGATTCTATCTGAGTGGCTGAATGATCAAGAAACTTGTATTTTAACTTGGGGGTCGTAGGCTTGATCTCTGGTTGGGTCATGGACCGAAGAGTCCTAAAGTAGGACGAAACCGCTATCCAGTACATCCAGGTTTCCAATAGTTCCCTAACTGATGTCGATCCGCGAACAAACCTGAAACCAATAAATCCCTGGAAACTAACACTTGAAAATTCAGTATTACCCTTCTACGGGGCTTTACGGTTGATTTTACTGACAAATTCTGATAATGCAGTGAAACCAAAGCTAACTATTTAATCAACAGTAACAGGATTTCATCATGAGCTGACATCCTGTAACCAATCAAATCCCTACAAACCAACACTTGAAAATCAATGAGATGCTCACTAGCGACTTGCCCTATTCAGGTGGGTAGTCACCTGGGGTTCTAGTGAGAAGTCGTGACCAGTAGGGTGCAGCAGGTCGGGCGTGAGGACAAATACTCGCCGAAGACATTGGCTAGGGGTCGCGCTATGTCGTGAATTGGCAGAAGTTAGAATTCATGGGCCACTAGATTGGGTCCCAGTGGCTTAATGGTATACGAGCTCGCCTTGTAACCAGAAGGTCCTGGGTTCGAATCCCGGTGGGTGCGTACTGCTGAAGAGTCCCAAACTAGTGTGACGAAACAGCTGTCCAGTACTCCCAGGTTTTCCAATGGTTCTCTAACTGATGTCAGCTCATGATGAAATCCTGTAACCAATCAAATCCCTACAAACCAACACTTGATAATCAACAGTAAGTTTCGCTTTAGGCTACAATATTCTTTAAATTAACTGAACATAGTAACTTTAGAGTTTATTTTTCAGATGAGAATGCTTCATATGGTAACCTCTGTGAAAAACAGGTAGAGTAAAAAGCGTTTGATAGTGGACATCATAACGAATACTTCTTATTCACACATACTTAAATCTATTACGTGACTAGGGGAAGAAAGTCACTCTCTAAATAACTTCAAAACAGTTATTTGCTTAGTATCTCCCCATTAACATTTACTTCTGATTGACAAAACAGATAGAGTTATTCAAGACATTTTTCTAAGGAAATATATTCTTTGACAAGGAATCTGTTTGAGTAACAATTGAATAACGAGAAGATAATATTACTTTTTTAAGAAAAAAAATAATTCTCTTTGTTTACTATAGTGACAGAAAGCAATTCCTCTTGTTTAATTCTTAACCCTTTTCTTTCATTTCTTTTTTATTTGCTTAGTTCTATGTACTTTATTTAGTCAGAAGTTCTAAAGTAATTAATTTACCGGATAGATATATATTCATATATCGAGCGGTTTATTGATCAATATTCAATGTATACTTGTGTCTTCTTATATAAATGAAATTAATCAACTACTATTTATTGACCGTTTCCTCTTTTTGAAATGGAAGAAAAATAAGTAAGTAAATAAATAAATAAATTGTCCAATTCGTTAATGTACCCTGACAAATTTCTTGTTTGAAACAAAAGGAGAAATGAGAGAAGTAAATGTAACAGCTTTCTAAGATAATAATAATAATAATAACTAATAATAATAAGTATTGTTAGTTGGAAGAATGTATCTCTTATAGGCACAGTCAAGTTAATTAGTTTGACAATATTATCCTTAATAACTAAAATAAATTATATTTACAAAGATTCATTCAATATGGAAATTGTTCAGTGGATATATGTTATCATCAGTCAATTTTACAAATTTGTTGTATTATAGTGATATTGTAACAACAGAAGGCAAGACACAGAAGCCAAGGTATATTTTCAAGTGATCAAACCATTATTTATGTATATGCAGTTTTATATTCTCTAGCCAATCATTGAGCGTGTGATTGTCGCTAATATTAAACGATATGAAACAGAATATTCAGATATACATAGTATTCTGTTGCTAATGCAGTATTGAACTGTGGGAATATGTGAGAATAATATTCCGTTGGAACACATAGTCTGTATCACACCACCACAATATATGAAATACTATTAAATGTTCATCAGTGATGAAGTATATTATTATTGTTTGCTTTAGTTCCTAGAGGAACATAGGGCTTCAGCCGTGCGTCTCCATTGCGTTCGCTTCTCTGCTAGAGTCTTCACCTGGCTAAATGTCTGCCCACACGTTTTCATCTCCTCTTCACATGACCTCCTCCAAGTCACTCACCCTTGTACTGACAACCAACTCGCCGCTTCCCTTTCGGCTTCCACTCGAGCGATGCTTTGTCTAGTGATGTCACTTGATGGTTTGTTTCCTCAGAGTATGGCCATCAGTCCATCTCCATTTCCTTCTGCATATTTGTTTCACAATCGGTTCCTGCTGGGTTGGTTCGCTCATTGCAAGAGATCTTTGTTGCTGATGTTTTCTGGCCGGCCATCTGATCTTGAGTGGTATTGAGCGAAAACAACTGTTAATGAAGGTCTGTAGTTTGTTTGAGATGCTCTTTATGACGCACTGGCCAAGTCTCTGATCCGTATAGTGAGTAGCACTGACTGACTTCACATTGGAGTTGAAAATCCGGATCTTATCTTCATTTTGATGCTGAATGCTGTTGACCTCCACACAGACTTGAGAGTAGTGAAAGCTTGTCTTGCTTTTCCGATTCTTTCTTTGATATCCTCGTCAGTTCGGTCGGCCTGTAGTTGAAACGATGCTTCCCAGGTCGGTTGGTGAAGGAGGTTGTTTCTTTCAGGTTCCTCCCATTTATGCTGATCGTTGTCTGTTGTTCTTGTCCAGGAGTCTTCATTACCTCTGTTTTCTCTATGTTCACCTGAAGTCCTATCTTTGATGCTTCTTCTGCCAACTTGTTGCTTTTCGCAAGCGACCTGTAGACAATTAAGGGTGGCCAGTTCCATCTGTTTGTTTATGAGGCGTGCATTGTGGTCACTAATCTTCATGACCCAATACTGTAATTAGTGAAGTTCAACAATAGTGTCCCAGGAGTGCGAAAGCTTCAATGAACTTGAACGCATGATAGTAGTTGGTTAACCGCACTTGTCATTATCATAGCTGAAATATCAACGCTATTCACCAACTAAGCAGAAAATTTCACTCAGATCACGTTTTTAAGTACTGTTCGGACAATGTGTTAATAGCTCATTAGAGTTAGGATTAGGGTTAAGGTAAGTATTGGGGTTTAGGTTAGGATCAGGGTCATAATTAGGATAAGGGTTAGGTTTACGGTTAAGATTAGGGTTGTATTGAGGGCTAGGATTAAGGTTAGGGTTACGATTAGGAATAGGTTTAGAGTTGATGTCATTTATTTTAATTTGTTTTATTATCCACATTTTCCTGGTAAGCAGTCGTTGATCCTCTTAATGGAAACTATAGTAATTCAACCGAGGGCTTTTGGGGAAGACTGCACAACAGGATAAAAGAGATAAAGGATTCACAAAAACAGCTCATCTTCAACCACCTCGGTGAATACGTGTACAGAAACTAGTCTAACTTAGCAACTGATACTCCTCATTAAAACTGGGATGTATTTTTAAGTCATGTCAGAGAAAGATACCCTGCTTAATGTGTTTTCATGCATTTTCTTGTAAATATACGTCATTTTTTTGCGAAAAATCCTCATTTTTATGATTGGTTGGCTCAGGGTCACTCGTGCGTTCGCATCCCTTGGGACGCTATTGTTGAACTTTGCCACTGTAATTCAAAGTGAGAACGATGAATCTCTGTTAACGAATTCATAATATTTAACGGTGTTATGCGGATAAAAAGGAAATTGACCGTACTAACTGGTGAACTAATTCAAAGTGACTGATAGGACGAATGAGCAACAACTAGATTAATGCTCCTGAAAATAATTGATTAAGAGGATTGCTATATAATGCAGTCATCGTTACTGAAGTTGTCAGCGTTCTGATAGTTTTATTGAACTCAGTGCTTAATTTCAACTGCAGAGCTTTGGATATCAATCTGAAGGCTGTCCTCACTGAATATGCATAGGGAATTACAATTGATGGAACCCAGTTCTCATAGATCACTTTGATGACGAATGGTAAATTTGTTGATATTCTCCCTCCGGTTCAGCTGATCAACAGAATTCTGGATTTCAATCATCATATTTAACATGAATTCTCTTCAGCTGCGCTTGTGGAGCGAGTTATATTGACCACTGCTCTAGGAACTTGATTCTTCGTGCTCGCTCGGGAACACCTACCAGAGTAGCTAAATAAAGGTGTAGTAAAAACCATCAACAATTCGACATTAGACCTCCTGGTCCAAGCCAACCACAAAGTCAGCATTGAAAAATCCTTCTCTATCGTCTACCGGGTACCAAATAAATTGCCAAAAAGCATCCAGGTAACGAATACTCCAAACAGCAGAGGCTATTGTAATTCGCCTAAAACAACGGGTGCTCTGTGTACAGAAGAAACAGGTTCAACCACTATTACTGCTCTGGCCTACTGTGGAGTCTGCAAATTCGTAAATACCTTGTCACATTAGCCTTTTTTGAGATGGCCCTCCATCCTGTACATATAAATTCCTCTACCCCTTGTCATTACACTTGCATTAACTTGCCTTTATTTTTATCCTTTCAAATAACTAAACTAATCCTTTGTTGTTACTTGAAATAAAATTCTACCCCAAATTTCTTTCTCTACCCCCGTCTTTGACATGATCTTTCATCCATCTGAAGTTTATAATCAGTGTGAATAGAATTTAATATGAACATGACTCATGAGAATTTATTACAATACATTCGTTATCCTTCATAATCATTTACTTTGTAACATTGGTGTTCAATTTAGTATTACAGCTATACATATTACCACGTACTCATATATTTTGGACTATAATCTATCAACAATCTATTTGCAAATAACTTTTGGAATTCTGACCTAAATGATTCGATGCTAGGGGATTCCATCATGAGCTGACATCGGTTAGAGAACCATTGGAAAGCCAGCTGGGAGTACTGGACAGCTGTTTCGCCAGCCTAGCCTGGGGCTCTTCAACAATATGTACCCACCGGGTTCCAACCCAGGACCTTCTAGGTCCAAGGCGAACTCGTAGACCATTGAGCTACTGGGACCCGATCCAATGGTCAGCCCATGATTTCCAACTTCTGTCAATTCACAAATACCAATACTCGCCGAAGACATTGGCTAGCGGTTGCGCTATGTCCGGAATTGGCAGAAGTTGGAATTCATGGACTGGCCACCGGATCGGGTCCCAATGGCTTAATGGTCTACGAGTTCACCTTGTAACCAGAAGGCCGAGGGTAAGAACCCCTGTGGTGGATGCGTGTTGCTGAAGAGTCCCAAACTAGGACGAACCAGTTGTCCAGTACTCCCAGCTGGCTGTCCAATGGTTCTCTAACCGATGTCAGCTCATGATGAAATCCCCTAACCAATCAAACAAAATCTCTACAAACCAATACTTAAGATACGATGTCACTCTTAAAATAACCCACTAATGTTGTCAATAACAATCATTCTTCCACTATTATGGATATATAACTTGAAGAGCGTGATGATGAAGTTATCGAAAAGAATATTCTTTTGTTCAGTGATCAATCTTTTGAAATATTCGAATAAGCATCTTTAATCAATTCCCTTCTTGTCTGTGAACTGAAAGAAAGTTCTTATGTCATTTTGACTATAATCGTCTGCACTGAAGCTGAGTGGAATAAGATTTAATTTAACTAGAAAGGTGCTTTCTTTGTTTATTCAACTTGTATATGCTTCGCCTATTATATATTGATTGCTACTACTATTTCACTTCTCTCACTTGTTATTATTCTAAATCTAGAAAATTTCTTTTCTGCAATGTTAAATTTTGTGTTCTCAAATTTCACAGAATCTTATGTAACGTTTTTATTTGCCTACTAATTCTATAGTTTTCAATCCCCTTCCAGTCTCTACGCTTCCTAATAAACTATACTGTATGTGACATTATTTGCCTATTTACTATTTGATATTTAACTGTGATTATAATATCACAAACATTTTAATTGCACTTCATACTACTATTATCATTATTTTATTTATTTACACCTTTGTTTGAATTTTCTTACGGGATATAATTTCTTAAAAACCTTATGAATATATATATCACAGTGAAACAGTATTATTTACTAGAGATGGTGTTCTCAAAGCAATTTATTATTCATAATCATACCTACAAACGGAACTGAACCAGTTGGTAGGATGCTTAACTTCTTTATAGTTTGCTTTCGTTTATCCTAAGGGCAGTAGAATTTTTTTTCATAGAATCAGTAGGATGGAAGAAAACAACAGTTTTAAAATCTTTAATCTCAGGATGAAATGAAAGATTAATTATTACAAGCGTTATTTGTCATATCTACGATTTTCTGAAAATGCACCAAAAAGCTTACGTCTAAAGGGAACAAATGCTTTAAACAGTGCCATCGCCAGGCATCTCCTCGACACGGGTCATGAGATGGACGTCGAAAAGTCGTTCAAGATTATCAATAAGCAAAAGAGCTCAATTCTCCTTAAGTTTGCTGAAGCCTTTTCCATAAAGCGCCTGAAACCTGACTTATGCGTTCAGAAAGAAGCGGTTATCAGTCTTTCTTTGCCAACCTGGTAACTGGATATTTTTCATCCGAATGAGAGATACTGAAAAGTTTTCATTGTGTATGATTATTATTGTTCAAAATTGTGTTTAATAATGCATATATATATATATAATTCGTGTATGTGTATATTGATCGATTGATTTTTGTTTAAAATGAACTCTGTGCAGGTATGTTGAAATTGTTTTTGTAGATTCATTTAATAATGTCTTTGCCCTGTAAGCAGCTGACGAGAAGGTGATGAAATAAAAGATGGTACCATTTTATTCTGCTAAAACTGTAGTTCTTGCTTTGTTCTAACTCACAATATGTGAAAGCGAATGATTCGACATCTCTACCCAGAAATTTGGAAACTTTCTACTACCCATACGATAAACGAAGGACAAGAATAATAAATAAAAATTTATTTTCAAGGACATAGAGGCATATTTGACATCATTTGTAAGGTTATCGAGTTTTGATAATAAATACTGTTTCACTGTTTGATATATCTAATTTTAAGGAGAAAACTGATGTAGAAGTCCACCGAGGAATGTTTACAAACGCGGCATTTTATACAAGTGTTAAAATGTATCTATCTATTGGAGAAACTCATGTCTATTGTGTACTGACTGACTTAAGGCTATTCACAGAAGTTTTACAATGTGAACACTATCCCTATCTTTAGCCTAATATTAAGATCTACGTTTCAGGTCATATATATACTCAAACATTCTAAAGGTAATCAATCGGCCTTATCATCATGATTATTCTCTGTTGAGTTCCGAGTGGAATATAGGGTTTCAACCACACATCTCTATTTCGTCGTGTTCTCTGAATTGCTATTCTCAGCTGACTCCACGATTGTTCATAAGATTTCTTCTCCTCTTTTATGTTAACCTCGGATGCCCAACTCTTTGTCTCCTATTCACCTTCCACTTGTGAAGGCCTGACTCATGAATGTGTTCGATACAACTCCATTTCTTTCTGCATATTTATTGAACAATACGTTCTGGTTAATTTGTTGACAGAATCCCTTGTGTTGCCAATCCTTTCCGATCGACTATTGAGCAAAGGGAGCTGTTGGCAAAAGTTTGCAGCCCCTTGGAAATGCTTTTGGTTACATGTTAGGGGTATCTGAACCGCATGGAAATACTGACTTGACATTAGTGTTGAAAATCCGAATCTTGTCCTTTATGCTGAGTGTGTTTGTTTTGCTTTGTGATTCCTGCCTTTTACATCCTCATCCATGTCCCAGCCGCCTATAGTTGGAACGATGCTCCGCCTAGATAGGTGAAACAGGTAACTTCCTTCAAATTTAACCCATTAGTAGGTGATTGGTGTTTGTTGTTATTTGGTTAAGTATCTTGGCCTTATAATAATCCTTATGGAATTAATTTATACAAAATGACCCAGTGTTTCGGTTAGTGAATACTACTTGTCTAATTTATTGAAAGGTATGTAAATATATTTGACACAAATCTAAAAATTTTTGGCAGATGAACAGAATTATTGAAACAAATAAAATCACACTAAAACAGATCCATCCAATAACCAAAATAATATTTAATAATTTTATTCTGTTTTAATGACTATGAGATGTCAACAAACTCCATTAATCTAAAATAATTATCTCTTTATTATTATTTATTATTGTTTCGTTTAATTCCTAGAGGAACATAGGGCTTCAGTCGTGCGTCTCCATTGCGTTCTGTTCTCTGCTAGAGTCTTCACCTGGCTAAATGTCTGCCCACACGTTTTCATCTCCTCTTCACATGACCTCCTCCAAGTCACCCTCAACCTTGCACTGACGACCAACTCGCCGCTTCCCTTTCAGTCGGGTCCCACTCGAGCAATGGCTTGTCTAGTGATGTCACTCACTTGATGGTTTGTTTCCTCAGAGTATGGCCAGCCAATCCATCTCCATTTCTTCCTGCCTATTTGTTTCACAATCGGTTCCTGCTGGGTTGGTTCGTTCATTGCCAGAGATCTTTGTTGCTGATCTTTTCTTTCTGGCCATCTGATCTTGAGTGGTATTGAGCGAAGACAACTGTTAATGAAGGTCTGTAGTTTGTTTGAGATGCTCTTTATGACGCGCAGTGCAAGTCTCTGATCCGTACAGGAAGTAGCACTGACTTCATATTGGAGTTGAAAATCCGGATCTTATTTTTGATGCTGAGTGCTGTTGACCTCCACACAGACTTGAGAGAAATGAAAGCTTGTCTTGCTTTCCCGATTCTTGCTTTGATATCCTCGTCAGTTCCACTGGCCTGTAGTTGAAACGATGCTTCCCAGGTCGGCTGGTGAAGGAGGTTGTTTCTTTCAGGTTCCTCCCATTTATGCTGATTGTTTTCTGTTGTTGTTGCTGTTGGTGGTGTTGGCCAGAAATCTTCGTCACCTCTGTTTTCTCTATGTTCACGTGAAGTGAAGTCCTATCTTTGATGCTTCTTCTGCCAACTTGTTGTTTTTCACTTGCATATCTTCCAGTTTGTGGGAAATCAGACATATATCATCGGCGAAGTCCAGATCCTACAAGTTTTTCGTGTGAGTCCATTTTATGCCTGTTTCCTCATTGCCCGCTGTTTGTCACATTATCCAATCTACTGCAATCAAGAAAATCATTGGCGATAGTAGACAGCCTTGTCTTACTCCTGTCTTCATTTCGAAGGATTCCGTAAGTTTCCCGTTGTGGATTACTTGGCATGCAGCATTGTCGTACAGCTGTTAGATGACATGTATAATTGTCGGTGGCATACCCATAGTAGCGTAGTAGTTTCCAAATCACCTCTCGACCGACGCTGTCGAAGGGCTTTTCAAAGTCGATGAAGTTGAGATAGAGAGGTGACTGCCACTCCAAGCTTTGTTCAATGATGATCCGTAATGTGGCGATCTGATCAATGCATGACTTGTTTTTCCTGAATCCAGCCTGTTCCGGTCGGAGTTTTTCATCCAGGGCGTGTTTGATTCTCTCCAGGATGACGCGGCTAAGTATTTTGCTTGGAATGGACAGGAGCATAATTCCGCGCCAGTTCTTGCATTGACTTAGGTCTCTTATCTCTTTACCTACCTTCAATTATGTAACTGTGGTGGCAGGACAAAAAGAAGGAATTATCCAGGATGTCTCAAACATGTGGACCCAATGGCGTGAACAGCTCAATCCCTTAGTGCTTCGTAGACGCCTAACATTAAGTAGGCACTTAAGAGCCATTTAAAATAATCAATAAAGAGGCAACCCTGATCTTCTTCGGTTAGCTGGGGCCTTCGCAAATAAGCATGTTTTTTTAAAAAGGAATTAGTGTTCGATTACTCTTCATAACATAACTTACTAGTAAAAAGGAATCTTGTGCCTAGCTGCTCAAATTCCTCTGTTTCATTCTTTGAGTGCCGAGTGAACATAGGACTTCAAACTTTATAATTTCGGTATCAGTGAGACTATTTTTCTATGAAAAGGAGTTGGTAGACTGCCAACTGACCTTCCCCTTTTCAGGGATTACTATCAGCTGGGCGAGATCGAGGAAAGAATCTGCAGGGAATCAATGCCAGTATCGCGAGGCTTTATACATATTTATATGTATATGGAGAGAGAGAGTTCTAACGTAGAGTAATAACTGGACCTTATATCAAAAACCTTTTGGACTTGGTGACATTATTATTTGTTCCCTTGGGTTCCTAGTCGAACATAGGGCTTCAACTGCACGCCTCCACTTGCTTCTGTCTTCTGCTGTACTTTTCACTTGCATCCATGTCAGTCCATACTGTTTCAACTCTTCCCCACACGATCTTCTCCATGTCACCCTTGCACTGACGTCCCACTCGCCACTTCCCTTTCGGGTTCCACTCGAGCGTTGGCCTGACGCGCGATGCCACCCAGCGGCCTCCTCAGCGAGTGTCCAATCCATCTCCACTTTCTCCTGCATATTTGTTGAGCGATTGGTTCTTGTTTTGTTTGTTCCCATAGTTTCTTGTTGGTGATTCTTTCCGGCCATCTGATCTTGAGTATAGAACGAAGACAGCTGTTGATAAAATTGGTTCTGAAAATGTTTTTTTTCTTCGATTACTTTGAGTTCTGAGTAGAACACATAGGGCTTCAAGCTTCAGCTTTGAAGTTTCTGTAGCAGTTGTGTTTCTTCATGCGGTTAAGTTCTTAGCCTCACACTCAATCTCTTGTCTTTATTTGGCTTACAACCTGTTAAGCGAAGTTTAGGCGTGAGCTGACTGGGAATCGAACACAGACCGTATGTGTGTGTGTGGTTGGCGAGTATTCTACCACTGGACCTCTGACACATTTGAAAATGATTAGCACATTTAAATAATGAAGTGGACATGTACCATGGCAACTTGACTCTCGCTCACATTTAAGTTCCAACAGACTGCAGTCGATCTGATCGATTTCATCTGGCTTAGCTTAATGATCACCGTACTGTATAATTGATCGATACATTATATGAATATGCACTACCAAGTTACATAGATTGAAATTCTTAGACAAATCTAGAATCTCTTTCAGAAAATAAAGTTTAATCTGAACAACAAAAAATGAAACTCAGATGTTTGAGAAGAATCAAAGTAAGTGATAAAGTCATTCTCTAATTATTAATCAACTTTCATTAAAGACAACCAACCGCACGTGTATCGGAATTTCTGTAGTGAACACTTATACACTAAAGAAAGCACTTCATTTTGTGTTTAGTTGATCGATCGATTTTGATCGATCATTTGTTTGACCACATGGTTACCTTTTTAAATTCTTGTTTTTATTATTACTACTTTGCTTTAACAATCATTATTGTGTGTGTGTGTGTGTGTACACAGACACATTTACACGCACACATACACACACACACACAAGACAGTAGGATAGAATGTGTTTCCATTATGTGTAACAGCATCAGAAAAAAAATGTATACCTTATAGTGGATTTTAACAGAATCAAGTATGTACTTAAAAAGAAATTTATAAGTTTAAAAACTATTTCATAGTGATCATACTTTGAAGTGAGAGGAGATGACATGAAGAATTTTGTTTGTAATCTGAATGAATATATGTTATTTCTACATTCATCTAACTTGAACAGTGTTAACAAGAGAACGAATCATATTGGCTGAAACTGGTGATTAGCTCATAGACCTTGCTTGATATCATTCAAATTGTAAGTAGTATGTGTACAGAGATTGGAACTTCAAGCAAGTTCTGCATCTTTAGCAAGAATTAACAGTAAGCTATGCTTCCTGAGAGTGTTTAGTACTTAGGATTTCTTACCTGGAGCTAGGAATGTTACTCAATCTTAAAGCAAACTATTTTAAGATTCAATTATGTACGCGTATCGGAACACGAATAGAAAGCGATGAGATAAGCATCCGATGGTAAAATGGAAGCGATCATATATACTTATTATTATTGTTGTTTCCTTTAATTCCTAGAGGAACATAGGGCTTCAGGCGTGCGTCTCCATTGCGTTCGGTTCACCTGGCTCCAAGTCTGCCCACACGTTTTCATCTCCTCTTCACATGACCTCCTCCAAGTCACCCTCACCCTTGCACTGACGACCAACTCGCCGCTTCCCTTTCGGGTTCCACTCGAGCAATGGCTTGTCTAGTGATGTCACTTGATGGTTTCCTCAGAGTATGGCCAGCCAATCCATCTCCATTTCTTCCTGCCTATTTGTTTCATATATATGAAGCAAAATGAATACATGTGGGCATTCGTAGAACCAGTTGGCAACGAACTAAGGTGTGCAGCTATGACCCTATGCTTCACACAGAACGAAAGAAAGGAATAGTAAATATAATAATCGTTTACTAGGAGTAATTCTCAGATTTATTAAGAAATTAGCTGCAACGACTGATTTTACCTAAACAGTTTGCATACATCGTAAAAGGAATGTGATGATTATATTATTATGCAGCAGAGTGTATTGTAGGTCTCAGTTAACGTAAATTAGTTGTTGGAATGAAGTCGTTTCGAGACTTCTGTCAACTTGTGATTGTTACCACTACCACCGCGAGCCAATGTCATCGGAGATTAGTTCTCCTTTCACCCAACTTGGTGGACACTACTGTGGTTACGATTTCTCACTAGAATTCAAGGCAACTTCGTCCTGTAGTCAGTTACAAGTGAGCATCAGATTAATTTTAGTAGAGATTAGGTTGATTTTAAGTTTTATGGTGTAACTAACTCTACTGGAAGAATTTGCTTGGAGTTCTAGTGAGAAGTTGTGACTGGACTCCACTCCAATGGATGAATGGTTAACAATTACTTCTAGTAACCTGGAGATCCTCGGTTCGATCCCCGGTAGGGTGAGTACCATTACTACTACTAAAGAATCCCAAACTCTGATGGAACAACTGTCCAGTAAATCCTAGTTTTCAACGGTTCACTAAATCATATCAATTCGTGAACAAACATGAAATCAACCAAGTTCCTACAGAATAACACTTGGAAATTTCTACACTGTATATTATCCAGAGAGAAATGTAAAACGGCTGCAACAGGATACAATTTGCCTAAACAACACAATGGGTAGAGAAGATTTTCAAAAAAAAATCACTCAACCGAGAAATAACTTCATTATTATTCTTCTTCTTCAAGGGATAAGAAAAAACATACCTATCTACCTACCTAAAAAAACACACGACAAGTCGATCGATTAATTACACTGCAAAGTAAAAACGGATGACTGAATTTAATTAATTTCCATAAAAGTTTTAAAGACCAGTAATATTTTTACACACACACACACACACACACTATGATGAATAATCTTCATCAGCTATTGAAGGTGAAATATATCCCTTTATTAGTTTTGAAAAAGAAAAATAATCAATATTTATACATACATATTCAAGTGTTCTATGAAGAAAAGTTAATCATATCTTTTGTGTGTAAAACCACTTAGAAAACTTGAAGGGTATTCTATATTTAACTTCTTGTTGTAAAAAAAAGTATATAGTGCTTACATGATTTGATCACGTGTAGAGGATTAACTTCTTCATCAACATATACTCTAATAATATCATGTGTATACAATAAATACAGTGTGAACTAAGAGTAATAGAGGCTTTTGGTAAGAAATTATTCTTGTTTCCATATGAAATAAAACATATGGATACGAAATTATTTTGAGTTTAGTAAACCTCAAGGAGTGAAATAGACCAACTTCCGGGAGAAAACCATCTTCATAGGAGCTTGAGTGCACTATGCACTGAGTGAATAGATTAAATAAGCGTGTTTTATTACTGCTTTTAGACGAATTAACTATCAAAGAATCTGGTATACTGCAAGTCCTTTTTCATTCCTTTGCATTCCAATTGGACAATAGGGCTTGAAGTCTCCGGCAGAGGTGGTATTACTTTCTACAGGGTGTGGTTGCTACCGTCATGTTCAACTTATCCTCTTCGCCAGTCTTTCTACCGGTTAAACGTGGTTTAAAAATGCGCCGGTTGGGAATAGAACCCGGACCAAGTAAGCGGTTGGTGTGTGTTCTACGAATGAAACACCGATACATACTTCATAGTCAAGTTTGCACTGATGTTGTCTAGAAGGACAGCAAAAGCTACGCGTTTACATCACTCTACTAAGAGAAGGCAACATCAAAATACAACCACTCCGTCTACTATCTGGCTAACAATCATTTCATGTGCATATACGGTTCTATTTACTTAAAATAATTCCTAATACTTGAGGTATAAAACTTGCTAACTGAATAACAATGAGTTTTGTAGGTATTCTAATTAATTTTAAAGATCTCGCCACGAACCAACATCAGTTAGAGAATCCATGAACACAACTAGGCAGCACTGAATTGGTGTTTCGTACGAGTTTGGGGCTTCTCATTTGTGTGCACCCCTGACTTCAGCGGGGACCGAATGAAGCCCGATTCATTGAAGCTAGAAGAATGCGAGTTTCCACATCGTATCGTTAATCTGAAATACACAAAGCCAATCATCCTATGATGTCAATGAGTAGATCACCGACATAGAAATTTATTCAATGGCTAGTGGATCCGATCAAAAAATAATTTTATAATTATATATTCAGGAAAATATTTTGAGGTGACCAATTGCCTTGATCATAATAACATTAAAAATAAAATATGTATCCTTTCAAAGCAAATTCCTCATTCGCTAATGTTCTCTTGGTTGGAACAGTTGACGTTTTGTGTGATTACGTGTCTACACATAATTCCTTAATCTCTTTTCCTTTAGCTTATTTAATTAGTAATGAAAAGCGGAAGGGACCATTAAATTGACAGTCGCTACACATTGGGATACATCTTCAGAGATAAACCCACAAAAAATGCATCCACCAGGAACCATGTAATACGACAGCGACTGAAACTTTAAGTAACGGAGTATATATTAAATAAAGCATAGGCAACTTTATGCGTGCTACTAATTTTTGAAGTTATCTGGATCAACGATTACAGTTACTTCTAGCCCTTAAAATCGATTGAAAGAAGACAAATGAAAAATATGCATATCAAAAATTTGGGCTACGCGTACTGAATAAACTGGATAGTTACGCAATCACTTCCAAAAAAATTTCAGCAAAGGACAGTTATATCAAGAAGTGACTCTAGACAAGCACTTCTATGACGCAATAATGGTATTTTAAAAACAATACAGTTCTTTCAGTTGGCGTAAAGAAGTCATATAATTAATTGACTTGTAGGCATTATTAACTGAAACTATGTTTTTATATTTATTCCGCCAAAGTTTTATATACTCACGTCACATAACATCCTTACATAGCACATACTGAATAATAATTGTGCACAGTTATTCGCTTTTAGCGAAGAACACTTTAACACAAAATATTATAGAAGAGTTAGAATACCAATATGGTGTATCACCCAAATTTCTAATTATAGCCTGCTATACATATTACAGAATTTGTGTACTTCGAGAGGAGAGCCTATATGCTCCAAATACATACACTTGAGCGGATAAGATAGCCAAAGATTATTTGTTTTGAAGTACTTCATACTTCAGGTTTATAGGTACGCAGTAAGTAAACAGATATAGCCGAAGGAGTTATTGACAAGGTCAGGCTGTGATGAAAGGGAAGAAATTATCCCTGTGAAGTATTACGCTTAATGTGAACGGAAATGTTTGCTCCATTCTTTATTGTAGGAATATCATCATGATTGACATCCTAGACAAGTAATAAAGAAGGTAAATTTGTGAAGTATTGTAATTCGATGCAATACAAGTACTGAATATGTTAACTGACTTAAGCTAGAGAACCACTGGAAACCACCATGGAGTACTGGACAGCTGCTTCGTCCTTATTCGGGACACTTCACCGACACGCACCCACCACCAGGGGTCGAACCCAAGAACTCGTAATCCATTGAGACTCTGGAACGGAACTCAATGACTCATGAATTAAAACTTCTGCCAGTTAGTGATATGTCACGCGACTGTCAGCCGATGTGTCATCAGTGAGTAGGTGTCCTCATAAATGCTTAAGTTAGTCGTCAGAAGATGGTTTCAATTGTTTTGCAATTAAATTCGTATATTAAATTAGAATGGTTAATAATCACAGATCTATAACTTCTCCTAAACTGCCCTAATTACGAACACCTGCTACAATGAAATTTATGTACAAAAAAAATACAATTTCGACAGTTTCTTTTTGAGATAAATTTTTCGCCTATCAACTCTTTATTGCATATATATATCGTGTCGGATACCTGTAGTTTACTTCAAAAACACTGTGAACTGATGTAGCCAATAATAATCAGAAGAAGAAAGAAGTCAACTTGTAAAACACTAGTTTCATTCGTTTGTAGCAGTAATTCTACACAATTAAGTGCATTAAAATGATCACGTGGTTGTTGAATCTTAGTAAATATGGAAGATTAGAATTATATATATATATATATATATATATATATGCAATGCGAAGTTGGACAAGATGATTTATATGTGCGTGCGTGCGAAATCGATGTAGCCTTTAAAAATGGATAATACAAGAGATAATAGTTGAAGAACAACTCTCTTCTCTGAACTAAATGAATCACACACACAAACGTTTTAAAAGACGAACAAAAAAAAAGACAAGGGATAAGCAAACACACACTTTGGATGGTAACAGTGTAAATATATGCATTATGTATATGTATAATTATAACACAGGGTATTTTTCTTTAAGTACAAACAGTGCTTTATTTTATAATGCTAATTACCATTCAGGTAAGGTAAGGTAAGGTGATCCCCTTTTATTATTATTATTATATACTGCCTACTAAATATATAAACTTTTGTTCTGCGAGCATAAGTTTAACACACACAGCATTTAGTCACAGCTAATCAATCAGGAAAGGCAGGAGCAAAACAAACAAACAAAGAAATATAAAGATGATAATGACATAGTGAAATCTTCTCCTTTCTCTTCTTCATTTTCTTCCTCTTCTCCAATAATAATAGCGAGTAGCACAAACTGCATTTTCATTTTTCGCAAAAAAGTCACCGGCGAAAACACCTATGAATAACATGAGTCCTTCCTTCATTTAGAAACAAACAAACAAACATTCAATTCATGCAAACTGATTTCACTCGCTAAAAACAGTCATTTTTAATAGTAATTTTACACATATACAAATATAGATAGAAGAGATGAATAATTAAACAGTGCAGGTGATGTATGTATGTATGTGTATGAAGTGCGCACACGAATAGAAAGAGAACTCGATATGAAGAGTGAGAATAGACTCCACCATCATAGAGGAGTAAAGTTTATTGTATCACATATAATGAAATTACTACACACAAACAAACAAAATTGGCAGGGGGGGAGGGTTGGTGGCAGGTGGTGGTGGTGGTGGGGGTTTAGAGGACAGGAGAAACAGAAATAGAGAATAACTCCAAAACATCATCAGAAAAATAATAACACTGTTTGTGATTGACAGGGTGTAAAACCAACATTTAAAATAAATACCTTGTACAGAGTTAAATTAAAGTGGAATCACCATATCACAAATTGAAAAAAAAAATATGTAGAAGTTAGTTTAGAAATTAACAATAAGGTGTTGTAAAAAAAAAACCCAACAAGAAATAAAAGAGAGAATAATCCAAGACATACAAACAGTGGAAATAGTTTTGGTGTAAACACAGCAAGATAGGGTTTGTACATTTGGAAAAATGCACTTGATGAAGAAAGAGTAATATGTATGACTATTCAAAAAAAAGTGCATTTATAATTTATGTTCACTTACTACTACTCAGCGTCATGTGTATTAGTATCAGTAAGGAGATTCAGTTTGAGAACATACAGAGGGAGAGAGAGAGAGAGAAAGAGAGCACCTTTAATAATGATAACATTTAAAGGCCTCAAAATCTATTCATAGAACGAATGAATGCATACCAGAATAACTTAACAAGACCATACATACATACAGTAAAGAAAAGTTACAAGAAACAAAAACACAACAATTCACATTATTATTGTCTAATAAATACACTATCATTCCCTAAAATAAGGACAACAGGTGACATGCTTGATACGAGATTCAAACAATCTTCTACTTTACTACTTATACAGTACCTTGAAAATAATTGTTTTTGTTAACATAAGAAAAAAACAAGCGGCGCATGAATATGTTGAAGCAAAAGAAAAGGACTACTAAATGAGAGATAGTGTGTATTACTGTACTCGTGTTGAAGAAAAAGTTCACGGAACATTAGGTGGTATTCAGGAAATAAAACAACAATAACAAAAACAACAGTGAGCCAGTATATTTGGAGAAGGGCTAAAGAGATGTCAAGGATACAGAATCTCTGGACAAAATAATAATATTAATACACACGTAAAACCAACAAGCTGATACCCAGTAAAAGTGAAAAGGTGAAGGCGGCTGAAAACTGTGGAAAGAAGTTACATATAAAAAAAAAAGGAATAGAACATAATGATGAAAAGAAATAGAGCTCGGAAACAGTGGATAAGAAAACCAACGAGTAGTGTATACATACGTATACTATAGAAGATCCACTCATTATTACTGCCTCAAAATATCCAGCATAGTAAAATACAAACCCGCCAACAATAACGAAGTTTTCAGATAAAAGTAAGGATATAAAAAAATATTTATACGACACAGACAATGTCATTACTTTCATCAATTATTTCATCTTCACTACTGAGCACCAATAAAAGGGGAGTATGCATAGGTAATTAACCACACATACTAAGGTAAAAGAACAAATAAATGAATATCTTTAATAACAAATCCTGAGTATACTGTCAGAACAATATACGATCGAATGCGATTGCATTAGTGTGATGAATGGAGTACGCATCTTAGTGTATAAGTTCAGCAAAATAAAGAATACAAAACACGTCTGAAGGTAATCCTGTTGAAAATAACCATTAAAATACAAACCAGATGGTATCAAGCTTTTGAAATTTAACATCTACATATTAACGAGGTGGGTGTTATCAGGCCTGTACAAATGCGTACACACATGAAACGCATACAGACAAAAAGTAAACCCGAAGTTACCAAACACTTGTCATTATGGGCTATATGTCAAGAAAAAGATGTCAAAGCTTTTGGGAGAAAAACATGAAGTACTGAATAAAAAACTACCACACTTTTGAGCATAAGTGTTGGTGATAGCCAAAAGACTTCATGAATAGCTACAATCTGGCACTTTGAGTATACACAGATAAATAAAATCACGTACTGTGATATATAAAATAGATTGACAGGCGAACGGAAGTGTTATCGGTCAAAGTTTGAGGTCATTAGCAATCTTGGAAGCGATATTTTTAAACCCAATAGAAGTTCCCGAAATCCTTTTGAAACGAACTCCATTAAGAGACAGACGAGGAAGTTTACAGACTTCCATTTCCCATTGAACGTTTGCATCCGTGCTTGGATCTCCGTGTTCACATATGAGGAGATATCTTTCGCGTTGATCATATTCACAGTTGTTTGCTGCAAGAACCTTTTTGATTTCCTTAATCATATCATCTGGACACATACTGCTGGTTGTCTTCATAGACCAGGTAAAACGTAAACTTCGTGGTTTGGTCTGATCGTTAACACTATCATCTGTATGTGAAATAGTCTGATTGCCACCTTGAGAAACTGGGGAGCCTGCAGAACTACCACCCGGAGTTGCTTGACTTACAGGTTCGTTATAACCTCCGCTAATATCAGAGAAAGCTGACTCTCCAGGTATATATCCTGATCCTGAACTGGTTGTAGAAGCTCCGATATTAGAATCGGCTGTAGAGAATGGTATATTTGAAATTTCAGTGCCCCCAGTGAATGTATGAGACACATTTCCCATAGCTCCTGTGTTGGGTCCTCTGGAAAAAAATAAGACAATTTTAAGGGTAATAATAAACCAACATACATCTTATTGTTTGGAAGAAAATGACGATACAAAGTTAACAGTAGTGAGGAGATTACAAAAATAACGACGTTAAATAGTTATCTACAGTAAGGATCTAGCTTTTAACGCATGTTTCATAAAGAATTCAATATGAACTAAACTGCAACAATGACTAGTAACCACACAAACTTAACAGGATTTCCATACTGCAACGAATAGGAAACAAATTAAGTGTAAGCTACGCTATGCAGGAAGACGAAGCAGGTAAATATTAAACTAATAGCACTCTTACGTTACAATTTAGTCTTTCCCACGCATGTATATGTAAATAGTCGACGTTCTTTTGACAAACAATCTTCATAAATGTCAGTATTCTCTCGTGATATCCACCCATTCGGAATCATAAAAGTTTAACAGATTCACAATATAGTATAGTATTATGTGGGTGCAAATAATGCTTCTAGAATTGGATATTTTCAGATGCACTAGAGATCAAAGCTTAAGATTCATGTGATGATATCTGAATGTACTACGATTAGCCAGCCACTTCAAACTAACACGTAATCAAGGTAGCAAAGAAATTCTTTCAAACTTTCGGACTTTGAAAGCAACATTTGTAGAGTTGGTTAGGCGACAAAGATTTTACTTTTTTACAGAATATTTTCTAGTTTGCACGCCTTGGGGGTCATGACTACAAGAATATTTTTTTAAATATACAGTCAAAAAGTAGTAATAACTCTTAGGTGTGTATATATCATATCAAACACATGACAACTGTTCACCATTCCGTTAAACCAACCGAAATACCGTAGCGCTACTCTGCACCACATGAAACTCCTGAATATACTACATCCCATCACATCAGAAATCCAAACACATAAACACACACTAATACACAACCATCAACCAAATCATGGCAGCTAAGACACAGAAAGACAGTAAAACTTCAGCATACTCCTAAAGTTGTCAACTTTTCTGGGTACAGGCGAAAAATATATGATCAGCAGCTTCGGTCGCTTTATTTATTACCATATGGACATAATAAAAGTGTGAAATTATTCTAATAAGTAAAAAAAATGAATATACAAGGCATCTCACCGTCTACCAATTTTGGAAGTAAGTGCCTTGAAGAAGGTAAGACCTCCAGTACCGGAGGGAGTTAAATGGGACATGCCACCACTGTTTGCTGTTCCAGCACCAGCAAGAGGTACATTCATACATCGAGCAGCTATAGTATTACCAGGATTCGTATTCGAAGTATCAAAATCAAATTCAATGTTTGGTTGATTTGGTGAATGAATAGTACGACGTTCTGGTGTAAGTCTAGGAAAAGGTGTAGTCTCCATGATTGTTCCTGTACCATTGTTAACTCCAGATGCTGTGTTACTGTTGGCACTAGTAATGGATACTCCACGACGCCCAGTAGCAGCAGACGAAGCAATGGACGACGCCTGATTACCTGATGTGCCCATTCTGAAAAATGTAAAAAAAGAAACGTTATTCCTTTATCATGAAATATAAGTGATAAGTAAGAAAAAGGAGTATGGCATAAATACACAATAGTGCACATACTTCACTGCATGAAAACCATAAATTCATAAACTAAAAACAGGAAATAAGAAATGAGAAGATTGGAGATAGGTATTTTTATAATAGCAAATTTCAACGAACAATTATTTTGATATAATTTAATAACTGATTAACTACACACGGACGTGCAGATACACAAAGAATTGAATTCCAATGTGAGCGAGATAAGTGAGTATAAAAGAGCACACATAAAACAACCAATAAATAATTAACATTTAATTTCATATAGGAGCAATACAATAACGTATATAGAGAAGAAACAGATTGCAAGAAAAAAAAAATTGTAGATTGATGAGGTATGTAATTGACGAAACTTCTAAATTTATGTATGTATAAATGTGGGGAGAAACAACAACAGAAACCAATATAATTTTATTTGTTTGAAATGAAGTAGTCAACTGAGGAGGTTTCGCAGAACGAAGACAAGGCTGATGGTTATTTTATGATTATCTTCAGGAAAAATGGTAGAATTCTACTCCGTATTTCTGAATAGACAGATAGATATATATATCGCTAAGATCTTAAAGATTAAAAGCGATCTGAGAAACTGAGTTAAACAGTTGATTTTATAAATCATCAATTCTCATGACAATTTAATGTATGTATATTGAACCTTTAACCCTGTTTGAATGAAAATGAATTCGATGGTTTCAATTTTCACAGGTAAAAACAGGTGACTGTTGAGGGTCAAACATTTATTGATTAGAATTGACTAGCTTTCAATAAGCTTCTAAAATAGCATAGCTGTTTAACTATTCACAAATAGTGGAAACACTAGAATATACGTAGGTACAATTTAGCCCACGCATTAGAAAGAAAACTTTACACCAGGTAGGCAGATTAAACATAAAATCAAAATGTATGTCTATATGTTGGACATACATTGATAGTTAACTAGCCGATAAGAAAGAACATTCACTTGTATAAGATTTGTTAGCCTAGTTAATAAACTAAATTAATCGATTACTTGTAACAACAACAATTCAATAGCCCATATATATGTATAACATTGGGAATTTGTTAATCTGTTATGAGATTAAGTAGAAATATTAGTAAGTTAATGAGTGCCAAAAGAGATATTTGTGAAGTGATCAAATGTAAGAATTCAATAAGATAAAATTTCGTATGAAATAGAGTTACACAACAATAAAACAACCGTGTTTCAAGCCTGGCCACGGATTGTTATAAGTTAGAAAATCATTGAAAACCAGGAGGTAGTGGACATCCGGCTGTTTCGTCCTAGTTCTGGACTCATCACCAGCAGTAGGTGCCCACCGGGTTTCGAACCCAAGACCTTCCGGTTAAAAGGCAAGCTCGTAGACCATTCGGCCACTGGGACCCAACTCGGTGGCCGACCCATGGATTCTAACTTCTATCGATTCATAATTTTAGCATGACCACCAGACAGTATCATCGGCAAGTATTCGTCCTCCCTGCCTAGCAGATAAACCGGGGTTCGAAACCCGGTGAGTCCCGAACTAGAAAGAAACCAGCACTCCCTGGATTTTCTTGGTTCTCTAAATGATATCAATCCATAATCAAACTTAAAACAAATCGATTTTAGGTGATATGGTTCAAAACCGTTCTCAATGGTATAAATGCATTCACTACTTGTAATCATCTCCCAAATCCATTGAATCCTCATACTTTTCTATGTTAGTATTCCTTATCCTGTAGACTTTTGATCATTACAATTCTTTTGAATTTCTTTTCTCTACCTTCTTTACCTTGCTATATGCTCTATGGAATATGGCAACTTGAACTGCTGCATTTACTATGCAAAGTTGTTTGTTTAAACTCAGTCATAATTAGCATTTACAGAATAGATGTGGATCATTGATTAGTGAACGAATTTAAACATGGTTGCACTTCACATTCCAACTTATTATAAACCTCTCTTAATGAGGTTGTTTTTATCTGCTGTTCTGATCATATGACGATGACAGTGTGTCGTACTGACTTAAAAATTAAGAACATAGAGTGAAACTATTTAGTGTGTGACAGTCAGTTTACAAATCATTTCTAAACACATGACATTAAGAAATTATCAGTTCAGAGAGCACTACTTAGCGCGAGTCAAAGAAATAAACCAGTAATTCACTATTTCCTAGATTTCGAGCACAAAAAAAGGTCATCGGAAATGAGTACTTGTTCTCATCGTTGGTCAAGATATTTAATTGAATATTGGTTGAGCAGATTTTTCTCTTAACGTGTATAGCTCTACTATCTTCGAAAAGACCAAAAAGAAAAAAAAAGATAACAGAAAGGAAACGAACAAAAAACGAAAACAAAGTGGTATTAATGAAGGCGAATATAGAGCAAGAGTTTTAAATACAAGCAAGTAATTATTTACCCAGCAGCAAAATTACACTAGTCATAATTGCATGCAATGAATATGGTTACAATGTGAAGAACAATAATAAATGATGAGAGAGCCATTAAAGATTATTATACATTATGATATAAAAGAAGCAAGCAAATGTGAAAAACAGCTTGCCTGGATTTCCAACTGGCCGAAGTAATCATAGATGGTCTACAAGTAATTTATAAGAATGGAAGCTGATGATAACAAAATCTCCTCAAGGTAAATATACAATCACAATAGTGATACATACATATATGTATATATATATATTATTATATAGTGTATTACACAGCTGTGATTTGTAAGAGGAGCGCATATTGAAGTACCTATGGTTAACTGGCACAGACGATTTACAGAGTGTCTCACAGATTTACCATCTAGTAACGAAATGTGTTGAGTAAAGCATAAGCAAATCTCAGTTACTCGCAGGGATATTAGAGTTTATGTGCTTCACAAATTTTGCTAACTAAGCCAATAATTAGTTCAAAATCACAGTAATAACACTTGATATACAAGACTTTAGTTTTAAGACAGTTAGTACACTATTCACCCAAATTATACAGTGTGCATTATACATAATTTCGAATAGATAAAAGTGAAAGTGAAGCAATGGAAAAAAAGGAATTCAATACACAAATAAACCAATTAAAGAAATACTGTGCAACTATTAATTGTTAGATATCCAAAAAGAAACATGAGTGTTTTGTGATATATACAATGAATAATGGACACAAATGAAACACACACACACACACACACACACTGAAGTATCAATATAAATATGTTTATCAACAAGTGATGATTAGTGGTTTTAAGCATGAGATATTAGCAGTGAATATGGTGATATACACATATTAATAATTTATATATTGTGAAGTGAACTGATGTGATACAACACTGACACAATCCTACCTAAGTGAACTATAGGTAAAATCATTGCGATTGAATGATGCTGTACCATGATCGTTGACTCTATAATATAATGTAAAATCATTATTGAGAGATGAATATTTTTAGGAATACCTGTTACAACATTATAAAACTTGCGAAAGCTTATGCTAACAAATTCTGGAAGGAATAGTAGGCTAACTTTATCGAATACTATAGACAGTTTACAAACAAATGTTAACAATACCATATTACGCTTAAGATGATTATAGCTTGGGTAAAGTTTCCTTAAAGCAAAAATTGTAGACCTACCCACTTCGGCTGGTAGCATTAGGACCTGTTTGATGACGATGTAAATCTCCAGTTCCAACAGAATCACCTCCACCACGTGTTGAAGAGCTTTGACTTGACGATGTTCCATTCCCACTAGAATTAGAACCACTGGCACTTACAGTTGCAGACCTTTCTAGTAATAAACCTGCATGGTAACCGCCACCAGTTCCTCCAGATATGTTTGCACCATGATGTACTTTAGTTGTACGAGTGGTCATAGGAACAAGTGCAGGAGTAACGTGACTGAAAGTAAAAAATTACAAACACTTCATGAGACTGGGTTATTATAAAGTGGCAGCTATATATTCCCGTGAACGGGATCAATGCAATAAAACTGTTTAGTAGGTAATTTAATGCGTTGTATCACTGCTCTGACAAAACTGAAGCAAACTTTGTGAAAATATGCCTCATCCATGGGATTCTTAATGCAGTACAGTACAATGAGTCTCAAACAAACAATGACGCCAAATTACAATAGGATTTAAACTTTACGCCAATTAATGCTTAATTAATGATAGGTGATAATGTTTAGTGAGGGTGGAATTTGAGTGATCAAAGAAAATCTGAACTTTCTCTTTATGAGTACGGCAACAGTAAGGAACAGACACCGAATTCAGACGACTTTGAAACAACCAGTCAGATCCTTTTAGGTGAAAGTGGCATTTAATTAATAAAAAAGTATATTTATAATATATATATATATATATATATGTATATATATATGGGGAGAGAGAGAGTTGGATTATGCAGCGCATATATCTCTAATATGCTGAAAAAATTGGTCCAGTTTTTCATAAAAATGGTCATAGACAAATCAAACCAATATCGATACAAAAACTTATCTAAATGGCTACATACCATATGATTCAGGGAACCATTTACCAATCTAATACTTTTTTTCAAGTGGGCCCAGAATCCTTCAATAGAATTTGTATGGGTTCCATTTATAGGATCCACCATTTCAGAAGAATAGTTGACTTTGTAATAAATATAGCCTAGTGATGATGATTGCGAATAAACTCTCCACTCATCTGTGAGGATGGTAGTGTCTGGGAGGACTAGTTGTTGTATAATTGGTATTAAAACATTGGCACTTGTGTTTGAGATGCGTTCTACAAACCCTTTTCGAAGATTTGTGTCGTACAGTCCCAGCACCCAAACATGATACGCTCTTCTCCTACAGTGATTCATTTTTCTTTTAATAAGTGCTGTTTCGTCAATATGAACGACGACACCAACTCCTTGAAGTACAGAAGTAATTCCATTGATCTTTTGTGACGCAATATCCTGACAGTGCTGATACCACTGCACCGTTGACATTTTAGTATTCTCTGTTTCTGAAGCTGTAGCAGATACTGGTCGCTTTAGTAGCCAGTTGTGGAATATACGCAATATTTTACTGAGGGGGAGTTTCGATTTCGAGAAGAAAGTATCTAAAAAATCATCATAATGTACGACTTACCAACTCTTACAGACTTCCTCATATAACAGTGGTTGCACCTGAATGCATAACCATCAGTAGCCCGGCAATACTCTTGCAGAGTCATTATCCCTCCACATATGCATGTTTTAGTCCTCTCTATCAACCCATTTTCCACACAGAAGTTAAAAAGCAAATCTGAGTGAAACTTGCAACGAAGATTATGAACAGCATTCATTTGTAATGCTGGGAGATCTGATTGGTTGGTTCAAGGTTATCCGGCCTTGGTGTCTATTGTTTACTCTTGCCATGAATACTACATGGAACATTCTCTTCATTCTTTTTTGTTCTAAGTAGAATATAGGACTTCAACCTTGCGTTATAAAGTTTCAGTAGCGGCGGTGTTTTATTTTCTACAGGGTGAGGTTGCTAGCTCAACTTTCCTTCTTTACCGGGCTTACTATCGCCCAAGCGAGATCTAGTCATGTGTCGGCCAGGAATCGAACCTGGACCCACATGGAATATAACACGGCTATATTTTCTTATTTCTTAAATCAAGACTGGCTTTGTCCACAGCTGGGAGATATGCTGTACTGAATTGTCGTGCACAAATAAAAATATTACTTTCAATCGTAACACAAGATAAATAATGAAACTCAGTTATCTCGCATATGATAAGTAAGCTATGAGCTGTACTCAAATGTGTAAGTAAGTAAGTAACCAGTCAGTTGTCCAGAAACTTGGGGTATATTGACATAGCAGCTGGACTCTGACAGTTGTGTTATGTAATATACATCAGAGATATACATATATGCATTTGCATATTTGTAACTATCATACAGTATAGTAACTAAAGAAAGACTCTACTACTACATGTCACCACAATGAATGAATCTCAGTTGAGATAGATGGTGTATATACGGCAGTATATCACATCATAAACAGTTGCACAGATTTATTGAAAGAACGTCATTATTTAATGCAATTACGATTCACTGGTATTATTATAAATGAAATGCCTTATGCCTATGATCAATAAATATGGTTCTAACCTAATATATATATATATATATGGATTTATTTTCTTATGAAAAAAGTTTTTATTTATCGATAGATATATATTTTTTTGAAAATGTGTGTCGGTGTGTATAGATGCGTATATGCACGCATCAATGTGTAATAGAACAAAAACAACACAACACTGCTTCATAAGACAGAATGACCTTACACGCAAGTTGTGTATTTACACACACTATCACATGACAATACCACTACACACACACACACACACGTAAACACAAATGCATAATCAGCATGAAAAATGCTCCGTTTTGATCAATTGTCATCATAATCACCATCACCATCATATATATATATATATATATATATACACTAAAGGTGTAAAGCACACATCAATCAAATCAATACATAATACTAGTGGAGTTTAAATCATCTTATTATAGAGAAGAAAAGTGTACTTGAGAATCTTCACTTTTTTTTCTCTTTTTTCTTGCAAACTGTGCGCGCATACCTAAGAGTAATGTTGTAGTAGTGATTAGTGCCAAAGACTTGTGTGATAAAAGGAGGAGGAGGAGGAGAAGGAGAGCGAGAAGAGATTAGAATATGAATATTTCATTCTACTTATTACCATACTACTAATGGTTATGATTATTCTTATTATTAAAAAGCAGATATATCCATTAAACAGAAATTGCTGATTATTGGAAAACATTATTGTGTTGATAGTATAATAATAATAATAATGATAACAACACAAAGATTAACTGACGCACGCAATAAAAATTCCTATAACAGTTATACATATAAGAAATGAGAACATCTTTATTCAAGATTTTGTATATCATAGATTTTATAAAATGAATGAGGGGCAGTGTAGTGTGGTCTATGGTTGTACACCATCTTAGCATGATAGGAATTTAGAGTAAAGAACAGAACATATTCATATCAAATGGACAAGATGAAGAAATAATAATATGTGGAAAGAATAAAAGGAATAACCTGTAAGCTATATACAATGAGATTAAGAATAATTTGGATACAAAGGTGTTACAAAGGTTCAGGATTTTAAGTGTGTTATCAACTAAGTTCTGTAGCTGCCAGGAGTAGTAAGCTTTCGAAATCTCATATATAGATATACATGTTCATATATACATCGTTTAAACTAGAAACTGGTGAATTCATCATCATGTGTTTGTACAATATCTAGGCTTCACCATGCAATCCAAGACAACTGAAAACCTATGAACAAGTTTTAACACTGTGGTATGATAGAATACTTAACAGAACAAATGTTGTCAAGATCTACATTCGGCAGAATGACAAATTTGTAGAACAACTTTAGTAGTGACCAGCATTTTGTGGTGCACATAAATTCGGTAGATACAATGAATGCTAGTCAGTGCAGCCTTCCCAACCACACACACACAAACACATAAATTCACTTGCCACCCTTGGTGGAATACTTCATGGGAGAGATTTATTCAAGTATATGTACAGCTTCTGCTAAATAACTGTAGATATTACATGTAGCAGTGGAGTAAGCCATGAAAGAAACTATGACAGTGTATGATTGGATGAAGCATTTAATTCATTCAAAACTAACCTGCGAATTTCATGAGATGGTAATCTCCCAGCTCCATTAGTCGTAACCTGATTGTTACCGCCCGTGCATGAACTACCAGATGTAGACTTATCGGATGAATTGCCAGTAGATAAGGGGGAAACAGGAAGACCACTAGATAAACCAGTGATACCAGAAAGCGCAACAGAGTTTCTAGGATTAGGACTGTCAAAACCTGCACTCCGACCACTTGTGTTTGAACTTATTTGTGTACGTCTACCGGAATGTTGTTGATCTCCAGTATGAGAAGTTCCAGATGTTGAGGTTGTGGTACCGTAATTAAGCGTATGAGTACGACGTGCTGTATAAGCAAAAGAAAAGTCATAAGAATTAAGTACTATGTTGATACTATTGGAAACTTGGTAAATTTTAGCATCACAGCTTTGAAGTACTCATGTGAGGAATACTGAATAAATGAAGTGAAATAGTCATCAACAGCAGCCTTGCAATAAGACCACCACCTAGCTCAGAAAACACAGGGTAAGACACATACTTCAGTCACTGGTGCATAGCTGTGTAAATAATAAAAAAGGAGATATGTCAGCATGTTTTACACTCCCTTAGTTGTTATTTATTTCAAAGCCTAATTCAATTTATATATATATATATATATATTACATATTCAGATTATTTGTTTACGCCTTAGTATAAATAACCTACGCTGAAGTGAATCAATATACATTTCTTGAATTATTAGCCAACCGTGTTGAAGATATAAGCTTACCAGGAAAAATAATCACTGAAATCAAATAAGAACCAAAAAAGTTATGAATGTTGACCGCTCTCAACTAGTAGTTTACACATTCACATTTATAGTTCCTTTAAAATCTATTACATTAAACAAGACTTTGGAATAGGCAGTATACTAAGTATTCCATCAACATACATTTAATGAACTATCAGTCTGCGAATGGACTTAATACAGGAAAAACAAGGAAACCAAGATAATTCAGTTTACAGGATTGAAATTCTTCGTTAACAAAAACTTTACACCTAATTAGTCTCACAAACATTAGTGTCAAGGAAAAAGTTGGTATATATTGTAAGAAAAATACTGTTTTCAGAATTCTCAGAGATAATCAGGTGAGTGAAGTAGAACTTAGGTTTAGTTTCTTAACCTAAGCAACAGAACTGAGAACTCGGTGTGTGGTAGTCTTCTTTTTCCTTCATGTTCCCCAGTGGAACATAGGTCTTCAAGCTAGGGGCTTGAAGTTTTTGTAGCAGTGTTTATTTTACAGGATGTGGTTGCTAGCCTCATGCTTAACCTTTCCTTTTCACCAGCATTATTTCTGGCTCAGCGAGGTAAAGGAGTGCGTCTGTGGCCGGGGATCGAACCCCGGACCATGTGCATGGTCGGCGAGCGTCCTAACCGCTATGCCACCGACGCACGGTGTGTGGTAGTAGTGTAATAATTTTATAAACTATGCAATTACTTTCATCCCTGATGATAAGAAAAGATTTAAAGTGACGTCAATGTCCGGTAACCTACTACTGTCTTCTAAATCACTAAGTATATAATGCTGTTTTGTAATAGAATAAATGTATAAAACGCTTTCCTTGTTTTAGTCATATCGTTCAAAAAGTAAAAATTTTTTGAGTAGAGTAAAGCCTGAAGAAGATCTAATTGAAAACAATATTATTCGCTTATATGTCTTGTTCTAATAGATTAACTGCACCATGTTTTTGTTTTTCTTGAAATAAATGTTTTATTCCCGTTTAAACTTATATAAATAAATATAATTATTAGAATAATCCCATAGCTTGTAAAACAAACATGAAATTCAAACTGATTGTACTATTAAATTTTCTTCTTTAAAAACAGTTTGTATTTCAGCCTTTACCAAATGTCATCCTAATTATCTTGTTTAAAGGCACTGGTCTTCGGTCTAGACAAGATTGTTAAAGTTGAACAAGTTTAAGGTGATGCTGACTTGAATACAGTACGCCTAGTTTGGTTAACCTACCGAAAGTTGATTGCTTCTCACTTTGCCGCATTTCATTGGCTAAGCATTTGGAATTACTGTTCCTCATAATAAGTGTAATAAAAAAAATGAAGGGAAACTAAAGTGCTTTGGGATTAGTATTCTTATGCTCTACCCATTTTTAGCAGTATTTCTTCTTCATATTTCTATAAGCTTTCACACAACTTATTTACGTATTAGTGTAACGGTAGACGATAAGAGACTTGGTAAAGGAATGTTTATTTGGAATTTAGTATCGTTATGTAGCGAAATTATGTACACCAGATATGAAAACCGCTATTTGCACAGATCTTCCCTGTTGTGTTAATTCTGACATTCGTATCATGTTTTCATCTTTGAATCATTTACCTTATTTGATTTCATATCTATCTCCCTGATATTTGATATTTTTATGCCAGTGAACGCCTCTCTATATACCACTGATAAATCTTATCAGTAGTATACGCCATATTTGTCTGAATGGGAATATAATCGTTTTGTATGAAGAGTTGAGTTATTTAAACCACTCAGTGACCTCTTTAAGTTTAACTGAGTAAATCATCAATAGGTTTCCTAGAGTGGGAAGAATTTAAATACTTAGAATATATTACATTAATCATACTACTATATCCATATAGACATAAGAATATACAGAACGAAATATTATATTGCATTACCCATGGACACATTAGAACTTGGTGAAACTTTTGCATTTGCACCTAAGCCTGTTGAAGTCATTGGAACAGGTTTCCTTTGACCAGCAGTAGTAGGACGCACAGTGCTGGTACCAGCATCAATACTGATTCGTTGACCTGGGACGTTTGGATAAGCCGTCAGTCCACCACCACCGACAACTGGGGTAGCCATTTCGTCTGTAATACCTCGTAATCGCGCCAATATTCGACTAGATTCTTCACGACCAGGACGATCTGAAGCTCGGACAAGATCACTTCGCATCAGTTTAGCCGATTCAGTATTGCTAGATGGACATGACGTATCAATTGCATTGAGAGCTGTATTAAAGTTGACATTTGCATTCCCACTTGGTGTTGAATACGTGTTAGTAGCTGCCAAATTGATAGGTGAGATAGGGCTTATTGTGCTGGTACCCATAGGGCCTGGACTTTCTGATCCAGAAACAGATGCTACGAATAAAAAAATTCAAAGATTTGTGTAAACTCATCACAACAAGATAAATATTTCAGCCTAAAAATATAGATAGCAAGTTACATTCTGGTAGAAAGATTTAAAAATAGGAATATGCCATCTAAACAAAATGAAAATAAAAGTATAATTACATGGTGTGATTATATTGACAGCTGGTTTGTTATTAGTGCCATTATTCACCACGGTTACTGTACTGGGAGGCGTTGTACTTGTAGAACGAGTTCCTCCTCCAGAAGTAACAGCGAATTTCGAGCTTGAATGTGCATTTTGAGTCATAGATAAAGCATTTGTATTTGCGACTGGGACGGACGGAGTATCATCCGAACAGATATTCGACGTATGTTCTACACTTGCTGCATTAGCGCTTGCGCAACTAGCACTACCAGAAGTCATTACTGGGACAGTTGCAGGAGTTGGTGTAGCAGAAAGCAAATGATTACTTTGCCTAAAAGTGAAAATAAAATTGACTGTAAATCTTTTATCATGCAAAAAGAAGAAGTAATGACATAATTGATGATCAAGTTATTTGAATATCCGCTATAGTGCTTCAGAAATAATGCTAAACACACTAAACATTGTTTACTCTTGCCGAATATATAAATAACTGCTTATATTGTGGAACGGAAATTATCTAAAATACTATCACCACCTGAAGATAGCTTTTATCAAGGGGTATCACTTAAGAAACATGCGAAAACAAACAATGGTGTGCTCAAAGCTCACGGTAAGTGTAATTTATTATGTCAAAGACATGTTCTGGTAGGCGTAGTATCAGAAGTGAACATATTAAATGACCGAACTATGGTATTTATTCACTTAGTGTCACAAGTCCATTCTCAACAATTTTCACTCTACAACCTAAAGATCAGATACTATTTAAGCTCCAACTACTGGTTACAACATAAAGTTAGTCATAATTTGGTTTATTATTCCTCTTATTATGCGAAAGTAACTAGCAAGTAACTCATAGATTTTCAGAAGACATAAAATAAATACATCAGCTGACTGATCTAAAATTCGTCCTGCGGATAACGTTTTGAAATTCTCAAATCATTCAAACAAGTGAAGAGGACTGTATAGTTCTAAGGTTCATACACATGGGAAAACGAAAGAACTACAGTTATATTACCTTAAAGAAAGACTTGAACCATCACGTGAACTTGTATCTAGTGAAGAACGTCTTCTGTCAAGCAGGAGATATGTGGCCATAATATCATCGAAATTGCCTTGAGTTAAAGACTTCTCTATTTCATCACGACTGAAGCCCATATTGACCATAATTTCGATACGTACTGGGTCGGTGTAATCTGGTTCGGGTTCGACATACGGTGACAATACATTGTCTTCATAGCCAGTATTCATCCAACGATCTTTCATCACCATCTGTTTTAATAGTAAACAGAATGAGTGAATTCAGTACTTCCGAAAAGCTTTATCAATTATGGGTTAATTTATGGCATTATCAAAAATAAATTGAGTCATCAACTAAGATGAAATAAAAAATGTTAACAACTAACCTCTAGGGTATATCTTTTACTCGGATTAAGGACTAACATTTTCTTTAACAAACTTTCACAATCCGTTGACATGTAGAAAGGAATACGGTACTTGCCGCGTAAAACACGTTCACGTAATTCTCTAAGTGTTTGACCATCAAATGGGAGGGACCCACTGACTAATGTGTATAAAATAACCCCCAGTGACCAGACATCAACTTCAGGACCATCATATTTTTTACCCTAAAAAGTAATTTTAAAAAATGCAAGGAGTAAAAAGTCATTCATGTACATACAAACAACTATATTAATCATTTTAAAATAACGAAAATACAGCATACAACAGACGTACTTGGAATAATTCAGGTGCTGCATAAGGAGGGCTCCCACAGAAAGTATCTAGTTTTGTACCTGGACTGAATTCATTTGAGAAACCAAAATCCGCCAATTTTATATTCATATCAGCGTCAAGGAGAAGATTTTCAGCCTTTAAATCCCGATGAATAATATGCTTTTGATGACAGTATTGTACAGCAGAAACAATTTGACGGAATTTAGCACGTGCTTCTTTTTCTTTCATTCGACCATGTGCAACTAGGTAGTCAAAGACTTCGCCTATATTGAACAATGGAGAAAGTCACTAATTAGAATATGCAGAAATAACATTACAAAAATGCTTAGTAAATGCTGCATCTAGTGATTCAGAGATGAAAAAATAGCATTAGGTTACTATTGAGTTTTTTTTCAAAATTTACGAAAGGTAAATGTTTTTGAAATGTTGCTAATTGAGACAAGTTAAGATGACTGGTATTTCCCTTTAGGGATTTTCGCAGACATTTATGCAAGTGTTTTGTGCTTTCACAGGAAACAAGACTTCTTTTTCTCTCCCTTGTTGCATTCCGAGTGGAACACAGAGCTTCAAGCTTTGAAGTTTTAACAGAGTTGCCTTTTTTACGGTATAGGGTCACTAGCCTTACACTCAGTCTTCCTTTTTTTACTGGGCTTACTATTGACTAGTAAGGTAGGACAGGTTTAGGAATACGTCAGTCAGGAATCGAATCAGGACCACAAGACGGATGAATATATTTGTGAAATGACAGCAGTTTACAATGTGCACACTCCTAAAAAGTCGTACGACATTCTATTGCACGAGATAAAAAGTAGATAAATAACAAAAGTAACCACGTTGTGGTCAGTAAATATTGTCGACAATAAAACCAGAAATACATCTACCTATTGGATACCAGTAATTTTGACAAAAATATATTGATGTATGAAGGCAACTAGTTAATACCTAGTTTTCGGCTACTTAGCGTATACGTACTTAGTGATACACACTAACGAGGTAAATAGCTACAATTAACGTAAAGATGGTTGATAACTGGTTTGTTACATAATGAGAATGATGACATATACTAGGAGGATTTAAATTTGGTGCAAACACGAAAGTAAGAAAGCATGGACTGAGTTGTTGTCTCCAACTGTTAATATATGAAAATACATTTTTAACAACAAAGTGTGATATAATCAAGCGAAAACCTATTCCGAGTAGCCGATGGGATGAGCAACTATTTTCTGTTTTTTTACAGAACAATTTGAGTTAAGAGAGTGACAACAAGTGAAAAATGCATTTGTTAAGTTTGGTTTTGCGGTAAGAACACATCGTAAAATAGCAAAAGCACCACTTTTATACACACATACTTACCACCGCTTGCGTACTCCATCACCAAATATAGAATTTTATCATTATCTATGATTTCAAAAAGCTTCACAATGTTTGGATGATCCAATAATTTCATCAATCTAACTTCTCGGAAAAGCTAATTTAATAGAAGAGACTACAAGAGAGATTACCTTTTGGCGACTTGAAGGGCTTAACTGAGTTTTATCAATAATTTTGATAGCAACTTGCTGCCCGGTTATAACATGACTGGCTAATTTGACCTTAGCGAAATTCCCTTTGCCAATAGTTCGTATAAACTTATATTTTCCAACATGTGGTTGATCGTCAATTACTCTCCAACGCAAAGGTCGACTAGGTTCTTGGATATTTCCATTGTGCTGCTGGTCTGACCTGGAGGGTGGACGTGCAGCCACTGGGGCCAGGGCAGCAGTGGCCATCGATCCAACGCCAGAATGAATCTGTTAAGGAAATATGTACTACATTTATTATACATAAAATAGAGTAAAATATTAACATGATATTATTACTCATCGGCTGGACACCTGCATCAGTCCACAACACAGACATGCTGATTTGAAAGATGAACACTAATACACAACTTTAACTCTGTCAGTGCAAGCGTTTATTACTATTATTATTATTAATATTATTGTTTCCTTTAATTCCTAGAGGAACATAGGGCTTCAGCCGTGCGTCTCCATTGCGTTCGGTTCTCTGCTAGAGTTTTCACTTGGCTCCAAGTCTGCCCACACGCTTTCATCTCCTCTTCACATGACCTCCTCCAAGTCACCCTTGGACGACCAAGAGTTTTTTAATGTGAATAAATCAACACAGACATTTAAGTGATATCTTTCCGATCGATCGAATAATTTTTTTCAGTGATACATAAGAGATGCGGATTTAGGGGACCATTAGAATAGATTAACACAAGTGTCTTCAGTATCAAGGCATTGTTATATAAAATCGAGGCTGTGAAATTACATCGACTGAGGTGGTTAGGACATGTGCTACGTATGCCTAGTCATCGCTTTCCTCGACAATGGGCAATGTTAGCTGATATAGGGCCAGGCTGGAAAAGAGCTAGCGGCGGTCAAACGAAAACATGGCACCAGTCAATGAAATCCACAACAGTTAGTCTAAGCCACGTAGGAAGATGTAGACTTCCTGGTTGGGGTCCTCGGGATGGTAAAAACCAATGGTTGGAAACAATTGGTGACATGGCTCAAAATCGTTCTCAGTGGCTAGCGCAGATGCATCCACTCCTTGTGACTTATGATTTCCAATCAAACTGTTTTGTTCTCCGTTATTACTATACCTTTGTCTCACACCTCTGTTACTGTCTATATTATGAATTTCTCCTACTTCCTTCTCTTGCTTTGTGTGTTACATGGAGTGTGGCGACTTGAACTGCCGCACATATGTGCAAAGTTCTATGTCGAAAACCGACCGAACGACCGTTATATAAATTAACAGATTAGTCTCACTATTTTCAAATTTTTTCAATGGTAGACTGGAAGAAAACTTAATGTTTACTATTTAAATACAGCCGCTCAATAATTTGTACTTTTAGCCTAAATTAATTGTTCAGAACTACCTAGCGACTCTTTTGATTTTCATCTGTACATAAATACCATTTTTATTTCACATAATACAATTAATTCAATTTTGTTTTGATTATTAATCACCTGGTGATCTTGAATAGAGTCAATGGGCTAATTCATATTTTTTGAGCAGTCATTACACTGTATCCCCAAATAACCAATTGGCCATCATTATCCTTACACTGGTAAGTTAAATATTGCTGTATAATTATTTCTGTAGTATAAGTTCGAGATAGCAAAGCAGTGATAGGGGTAGTTATAGTTTTAGGAATTCTTATAATTAGTAAACTGATTATTTGTTTCAAAGTGACCAGAAAAGTCGTCATCAGTTAACCATACCAAAACTTATCGATAGATGATTCGAAATGACATTATGCCAAGTTTTAACGGGATGTTGAGAAAAAGTTCGTGTTATCAACGACAGGAAGTAGTCACAGGTGCTAGGCATATTGGCTGGGAGAAAATAAAACCGAATCGAGTAATTCGACGCATCTTTGAAAAGTAAAGAGAAAAGCAACTGACTGAGTTTTCAACGTAAAACTTTGCCCATAGGTGCAACAGTTCAAGTTGGCACACTCCATCAACAGTATTCATTAATAGAAAAGACCGAAGTAGGATAACTGAGTGCAACAGAAGTTCCATATAACATTTCCGACAAAGAAAATCCAGCAGGTGTTGTGAAACGTAACCAAAATGTAATATTTTGACAAGCTGTGCCTATCTTGACACAGGATGACAACTATATGCGAAGTAACCAATAGTGAGCCGAGTGGACAGAAGCAAATCATGCAGTTTAAGAACTAAACTTGATTGATAGAGCAAAGCAGAGCATAATTAAGGAGATGCATCGTTAATTCTGTCATACATGATATTGCTTCTTTTCAAATTCTATCTCACTTTAAAACCTTTGAATTTAGATTATAACGTTACATAGTAAATGGATTAGAGTTAAAAAAAATAGTTATGCGGGACGGATTTTTCATGCACTGGGTAATGAGCCAGACTTATTATGTTAGGACTGATAATATTACCCAGTTGTCCGTGAAGTAGGTAAAGATGATTAGCCACATCTAAACGAATGTAATACAAGTATCTGTTGTGTTCCATTATGCTGTGATGTCTAAATTTTTAGTTGCTTAAAATAGTGAAAAAGATCAGAAGTGGGATGTGTTGTTTCAGAAAAACAAATGAATTCCAAATAATGAATGCATCTAAAGTACAAGCCTATTACAACAATTTGCGAAAATCGTACACAGCAACGTGAGTAACAATGCTCCAAGTAACGCCTAATCCCAGAAATGATAAGACACAAAAATAGCTGCTAGCACATAAGTATACCACTCACACTTTTCATGCTACTGGTTCGAATCCTCAAGCGAGCAGGATTTTTGTTTCGCTTACAATCATCACCCATTACATAAATTACAGTCTAGCGACCCATAGCTATTTCAGATTGTCTCACCATGGATTGACAGCATGCTCTTCTTTTAACTCAGTATGACTTCGATTGGCAAATAACCTAGCGGGGTGGCTAGTGTGACGATAAACGGGTAGCTACTTATCATTTATCTACATGACAGCTGGTTATTAGCCATGGTGGTTTCAGTTGACGATTAGGTTACTTAGCTCAGTTGGTAGAGCACCGGACTAGCAATTCAAACGCCACTATTCGAATCTTGTTGTAGCTCAGCTTTCCTTTTCACCTATGATTATCACACACCACATCAATAAACTTGTGTGAATAGATAAGAAATGAGATGAGACACCCAATAGTTATAAAGATGAAATAGATCGACATCGTAAAACTTTCGGACGAGGTTGTTAACAGTTTTCAATTATTGGTAGTTTACGATGCGATGATCTAAACAAGAAAAGCTACACTTGTATACACATCACCAGTTAGAGTCTATATGGATTTAATGTAAAGTGGCTTAATGGTTTTTTAATTACATCCAAATCACTACAGAGAAAAGGACATTGTCATTAGGAAAAAGTTGTAGTGTGACATTAAGTATTCCATGGCAGTTGACTGTCAGCTTCTACGGGATCTACTCAATTTTATTGTTCACTCATGACTGGAAGATAATCAGTGAAACCATCAATTCAATTGTTACTGAACAACCACTTGAAATTCCGTGCAGTAGGTAATGGGCCACACCTACTAAATGGCTGCTCAGGCTGAGATAGAGCAGGGTTCGAACCCGGGGCCCACTGGTTGGAAGTCAAGAACCCAGACCAGTTAGGCATAACTCCCTAGTCTTTTACTCCAAATGTTTACTGACTTTATACAAAGACTTGATTGCAACAACCTGTAGTTAGCACGAAAACAATCCGTGTACATTAATGTTTGCATTTATTGACAACAGAAACAATACCAATAATAGGATCTTAAAACTAACGTGAGACCAAGTACTAGATTGTAAAACACACTTACTGTATAAAGACTGGTTACAGAATCCACTCACGAAGTTTGGAGTAGGATATGAATCTGGAACTCACTGGCTGAAAGTCAACTGCCCAAAGTCATGAACCTCAAGACAGTCGGCTAATGAGATCACTACACCACGATAAAGTTTTATTTCTGACTGTTTACAGTATCGATACACAAATGCTATACAATAGACTGAAGTATCATTTTAGAAGACAATGCATTTATCAGATGAGCAAGAATAGTAACCCAACTAACCACCAGTCTGAGTAACAGTCAACGAGGAAGTTCAAACCACGAATCACGGCATAACTGCTGGTCAACTAAGTCGCACTTGAGCACAGTTTAGAGAATGGCAACAGAAAAATGATATCTAGACACTTTCCAAGAATACTAGCAAATACAGTAAGGGGAAACTATGATAAGGTGAGTAATAAATGGTGATAAATGATGTATTTTCATTCCTTACCAGAGAAGCCTCATTAAGTTTTCATATAAGCTTTGGACTAAATTTTGTACGGAGTGGATTATTTCTCACTAAAGAACATGATTTGCGTCGGTGGTGTAGCGGTTAGGACGCTCGCCGACCATGCACATGGTCCGGGGTTCGACCTTCGGCCGACGCACTCCTTTACTTCGCTAAGCAAGAAATAATGATGGTAAAGAGGAAAGGTTGGGCATGAGACTGGCAACCACATCCTGTAAAATAAACACTGCTACAGATACTTCAAGCCACTAGCTTGAAGCCCTATGTTCCAATGGGAACGTGAAGGGGAAAAAAACAGAACATGATATTGTATAGCAACTTGAACTGCTGCATTTTCATGCAAACTTCTACAGAGAAAAGTCAGTTTAGGTTACAACAGTATGATACTGTACAGACCTTTTTCTGGAACACAAACCATTGATAATTTGAGAACTAGACACACACCAACGGAAAATGAAGCACTACAGGTGTGATCAAGTATTTGTGCCAGATTTTCAGTATATTTTACATACCTTCAATTTTGCGCACAACTTGAAAAATGTAAAACCCTCTGGAGAGTAAACGCTTTCACATAATAGTTGACTAGTACACTTAAAGTTATACCCACTGCCTACTACCGAACAGTGCATGTTTTTGTCACATCTGAAAATAAGTACATGATACGACCTAGATTTGCATAAGCTCGAGAATAGCAAAATCTAAGGGAAATCGGAGACCAGTTAAAACATACGTAAATGATATACTCTGTGAAACAGCTCTGAACGGTCTAGAAAAGGAACACGAGATGAGTTTCAGGGAATCAACACTAAATTTTTCAACACATCTTTGCACAAAAGTGCAGCAGTCTAAATCGCCACAATTTATACAAACATACCAGAAGTAGAGAGAAATGAGGTGAAATTACAATAAACGGAAACGTGTGGCGGAGGGAACAACCAGTTAAGACTCAATGAACCAGCAACATCAGGTGTGTACATATGCACCACTGAGAATGATTTTGAACAGTGTTAATACCAGCTTTCAGCCTTAAGCATCTTGATAACTCCAGGAAGGCAGTCTGCACTTTCTTAAGTGACTCATAAGATCTAGACTTCATGGAGACGCACAATGTTTTGTCTATCACTGCTCAATTTTAAAAATGTGTACAATTACTACAGATTATATCGACAAAGTTGACTGCCATCTAGCAATAGAAAACTATCTACAAGCCGGAAGCAGAAACATCATGTGGCCAGTGAGTTTAACAAGGTCTTAGTCGAGATTTCATTTTTTACCTCCGAAAATCCTCGAAATCACGAATCTATCAATATAGCTATTGATTTATAGGAAAATCAAGATAGACTTCATGGGAAACTAATTTTAACAAAGCCGCTCAACGGCTGAGCCGACGGAATATGGAATATGTGCGTCGGTGGCACAGTGGTTAGGACTCTCGCCGACCATGCACATGGTCCGGGGTTCGATCCCCTGCCGGCGCACACCCGATATCTATGGTCGGCCTGAATTTGGGCTACCGATATCCATGCTGAAAATTCCATACTTGTACTGAAAAGTACGGTGTGGAATCAAGCTGTAAATCAAAAAATAAAAAAAAATAAAATATCGAGTCAAGAGGCAGAATAGATGCACGCATTAGGCAAGGACAACTTAGTAACCTAAACAGAACGTGGATGCTATCTTACGCAACTACTTTAGAAGATAGAGTTCTGTATCCAGAGAATTTTGCATAATGCAGTTACTTTATAGGCTACTGCATTTGTCTTGCAATCTGTGGCTTATTTGAGTGTCGATTCATATGGAGAATCGTACGAGGACCATAATACATTGTGATCTAATAGTGTAACTGACCCAGAGATTTAGCTTCAGGTCAGTGGTGTTTTATCCTCCAAGAGATCTAAACATGTAAAAAATCTCTTTGCATTACAACAGAAAACGTAATATTATATCTTAAACATAATTTGCACTGAAACAGGGTACTATGGCTTAAGCTTTTGACTTCCAGCTGACTGGACACCGGACTCCAGTCCAAGTCCTATACATCAGCCTAGGTAACCTGTAATATAATCAAAACCTCACGTTGTGACATATAGGACGGAACACAAGAAACACGTTAACAGTAACTGAGTTCCAAAAAACTGGTACACTGGACGAAAATTAAGTAATAGACAACCTTAGGTAGATAACAATGATTGTACAAGTGTGAAGAGACCAGCAATTGGAACTCATTAAATACTACAATTGTGATAACTAAAAATTTCTAAACACAATCTAGAACACTATTTTATACATTAAAAATTTCCATCAGTTCTTTGCAATTTATCCAGTCAAAACACTTGCGAAATAAGTGGTGATCAGATTCTTCAAAACAGAACACTTGGGACTCTAAGAGTCAAATCATTTTCAAAAGTGAAACAACTGTATGCTGATAAAGATAACATTGATTAACTGCTTCTTCGTGTTCTTGACTCAATTAATCCAGCTTCTAGACGTCTAGTTACCAACAGTATAAACATGAAGACTAAAAGCACATTCAATTTCAGCTACCCATGCTGTATAACTCCGAAAGTCTTCTCACCTTCTAAACATCAGATAATATATAGCTAAAAACGACGTATCAACTTATGTTCCGAGGTAGATTTCCCAAAATAGCAAGATAATACATAACATCATTTGGAAAACTTATAATTCCAAACACATGGAAAATTTGTTGAATAGCATGGGCAATTACCTTTATGGGTTGATTATTACTAACAAGTGTTCAGAGCAGAAAACCGACAGCAGTTGACACATATCGTCCTAGAACAGCGCAGACATGATAAATTTGTTGGTACCCAAAATAATATATTTCCATTAACAAAATTGATAATAAATTATTGAAAAAGTATCTTATTAGTTTTAAATTCATCTTTGTTTTAATCGATTAAACTAAAATGCGTTATTATGTAAAAGACGCTACTTTGCTAACACTTTTCCAATAAGCAGCCTTGGTACCTAGAGAATTTTGTAACCGGAGTTTATATACATTGTGGCAATGTACTTTTTTTTCAAGAAATTGTTTCGCGATAACTTTCACAAGTCTTCATATTTATGACACTTGAATTTTTCTAACACTTTCACGTTTTCCATATTAATATTTGCAGCATGCATGAATGCATGCTGTAAACTACACTGTTGTTTCGTATAACTACACATTAAGTGTATGAAATCATGCTTCTGGGGACATATTTAGGACATGAAATTTCAAACTTATCACCAATTAGATATGCAAACACTCATACGTTTTATATGGCTGAAGCTAATTTCTTCGTAATCCGGTTGCCGCATATGTGAAATTCAGACAGTTTCGTCTGCTTATTGTTTAACTTAATTGGTATGATAATCAACCCAACGTGGAATTGCAATCAACTACAGTGTCCAGATTCAGATTATAAGGATAGAAGGCTCTTGTTGCCTATGTTAATCCTCGCTATATATATCTCTTTAAAAGCGTTCACCTATGGAACTGTTGCTACTGAATGAAGTAAAGAGTTCCAGTTGTTGAACAGTCCGTGAAATCTCACAGATTTTCGAGAATATAAATTCCACACGTATTTTATTTGACTTCGGTTTGAGCACCTTCTTGTGGTGACCTCGTAAATATATCCTAGAGGGAAAGAAAAAGTTTAAGAGGTCAATCCCTAAATCACCCTTGAATATATGGTAAGCCAAAATTAAGCCGCCTATCCCCCTTCGGTATGATAACGGGAAGATATTTAAATACTCCATCCTCATACCATAAGGAAGGTGTGAGATACCACTAACTAATTTCGTTCCTACCCTCTTTACTCTTTCCAGGATATGTGCCTCATTGAAGCACGGACTCACCGCTTGTATGCAGTACTCTAGATGAGGTCTGACATTTGTTGCATAGGGTACTTGGAATGTACCCTCGTCTAATCGTTTGAAAGCCCTTCGAAGTGCCTATAGCACTCGAAAAGCCTTAGCTGTGGCTCGATTACAGTTTACCGTTGTTTTTAAGTCATGGCTTACAATAATTCCCAAGTCCTTTTGTACTCCAACATCTGCAGTTCTGTTTCCCCAATGGAGTACGACGTGTAAGACTTCTGACCTAGGTGCATTGCCGCTCTTTTCTTGGAATTAGTTTCCAGACTCCAAAGGTTAGCCCATTCGGCCAATTTATCTAGATCGTTTTGTAGTACCAACCTGTCATCGTTACTATTTACAGTTTTCCATATCTTAATATCGTCCGCACATAGTAAGGAAGATGAGGTAGGAATTATCGGCACTTCATTTGAGCATAATAGGAATAGCAGGGGGCCAAGTACTCCACTTAGTAGTGCTTTTAACCCTGACAGTACACCATTAACCCTTACCTTCTGTCTCCTATCCATCATGTAGTCACTAAACCACTCACACAAGCGTTAGTCTAATCCAAAACGTTTAAGTTTACTAAGAAGACCTAAATGTGATACCTTATCGAATGTTTTCTAAGATTGATGAAGACAACGTCCAGTAGATGGTTTTATCCCTTGCACCGACCCAATCTTCCCTAGGTAACAGTAAGTTTGTCAGGCAGGATCGTCCTGGTCGGAATCCATTCTGTTCCACTGCCAGTAAGCCGTGTTTTTCCCTATGAGCTAAGAGCTGGTCTATTATGAGTTTTTCTAACACCTTTGCTATAATGCAGGTTAGACTTACAGGCCGGTAGTTAGATACTAACTGTCTGTTCCCATCTTTGAAGATGGGGCTTATAAAAGCATCTTTCCAGTCTCTGGGCAACCTAGCCTGGGTCAGAGACATCTGAAAAATCTCCATAAGTGGAATGTATATTATATCCGCCAGGGAGAGTAACAGTCTAGGGTGAAGTCCATCAGGTCCAAGTGATTTACTTGGCTTCAGCTTAGACAGTAGTTTGAGAACCACTGCATCCTCTATCACAATTGTGGGCACTTTGGTGGCTACATCAGTGACCTCGCTACACCCCTGAGTGGTACGATTAGGCGAGAAAACACCACAAAAGTATTTGGAAAGCTTCTCAGCTTTTGTTTCGTCTGACTCGGCAGCCTCTCCAGTGTTGCTAATGAGGGACAGTATGCCACTGCTAGTTTTAGTCCTGCTTTTGATATACGAGTAGTTTTTGGATAGTGCACACAATCCAGTACTAATTGTCTCTTATACTCTATCCGACTTTTGTCAATCTTATACTTACAAAGGTTTCGAATTTTGCGGTATTCCATCCGAAACTCATCCCTCCCAGTCACAGTACACCGGTCCCATTAGTTCTTTCGATTTCATAATAACCTTATTTCATCACTAATCCAAGGTGGTTTATGAGATAGTTCTCGGGGCGTAGACCAAGGTACAAAGGGTGCAGTGACGCAATTTGGTGTATTCCTAAATCCCATCCAAGCCTCATCAACAGTCTGGTGTGTATTAACAGACCAGTCAGCTAGGGTTGCTGCATTTCGGATTGCAGGTATATTCGCTTTCCAAACATTTGGACGAGCAGCTGTTGACCTGTGTATGACAGCGTGGATCCTAAACATAAAAGTGATAACTATATGGTCACTACTGCCTAGCGGCGCCAGGCACCTTATGTCACCAACATCCTCCTTCTGGTGTGTTAGCACCAAGTGTAGAGTGGATGGTATCGTGTTGGTGCATCTATATGCTGCACAAGCGCGCATTCAAGTACTGTCAGTATGGGTTCCCTGTTGAAACAATTGTACGAAGTAATTGATCTTAATTCCTCCCAATTAATATGTGAGGCATTCAAGTCACCTACTATTAGACACCTATTCCTACTACTCCAGGTGTATCATCCCAAGCTGACAACAATTCTAAACTTATTCTAACCTATTCTTCGATAATGCCTTTTTTTTGATAAATGAATATTTTATCTACCCACTATGTTCTGAAATAACGCTGGTCGTGCTTAATATGTCCTGTGAGGGCTGGAACAACTCTTATAAGCAAACCCAGTAGGTTCTGATCTACTCCAGAAAATGCCTAGAAAAGAACACGGTGCTGAATTAGTGCTAGTCATGCTGAAAACTAGCACTGAGTTCTAGTCTGTGCCATTAAAGAATGCACTTCAGAACAGATTCAGAATTTACTCACTATAGAATGCTAGAATTATTCTTTCAGAATTAGTGAGATTTAATTCAGCATTATAGTAAGCTTGGGATTCATATTGACTCAAATGTAGACATTAGTTATCATTCCAAGAAAATGGGAAGATTTCTAAAAATAAGCGTGCAGGTAGTCAACTGACTCATATCATGATACTGTTAGTCGCTTTGATATTCAAAGACCTATTAAGCCATCGTGACTGAAAATTCATTCTTATAACTGTTGTATAATTCTGTCATTGTCACAGGTAACAAGCCTGAGTAAAAAGTTTCTGAGGTCAAAAAATTGCACACCAGTGTGTAAATATATAATGGATTCTCAACTTAATCTTTTGTTAAAGAGGTGACTCACTACAGAACCACGGTACACAGCGTTTAGAGTCTTGTGTTCCTTTTCACAAATCTAAGTGTTGCTGTAGACGGTATCTTGATATTCCGTAGTAGCCACCCCAGCCAGCCATGAAATGTATGCTGTTAGCTCATGCGAGGGAACTATCTTGTATCCATCGCTGCATTACTAGTGCACTACTTTGAAGACAATTTACCCGTGTCTTAAGCATAGTGAATCTCAAACTTTAATTTATTTTACCTGTGTGAACTGAAAAATCGCCGAGCAAATTCACTGTTAAGGAATACATGCAACATGTGCTTGCATATATTTACGTGCTTACGGATACTGATTTCACTATCATTGTTTTGTTATGGTCGTTTGGAAATTATCGTTTGGGCGTATAAAAGTTCTTATTGTTTTATTCTTTCTGATTGTTTCACAGAATTAAAACATCGGAAGCTTATGCGCGAAATATTTCTGTCCTCATGTTTTATAAAGTTTTTCGTTCGGCGTTATGGAGTGTATACTTCAACAACAAATAATCCACGATTTCCCTTTACTGCGTATCCCAAGCTTAGTGATGTGAATATTATTAATGTAGGTTTTCTCCTAAGATAATGTTTGTGTAGTCCAAATGGAATACTTTCTATGATCACCAACTGAATAACACTCGCCCTCACAAGTATATTCTTCATGATGGTCCACCTTATGCCAACGGCGAACTTCATGCTGGACATGCACTAAACAAAGTCTTGAAAGATGTCTCTTTGCGTCTCAACCTCCTGAATGGTTACACGGTCGAGTTCATTCCAGGTTGGGATTGTCATGGCTTACCAATTGAATTAAAAGCCATTGAGAATTCAAACTTGCATTTACCAAATGAAATTCGAAGAGCAGGTATTGTTACTATATGTCATATTTCTGCTTTTAGCTTCACAATTAGCCCAGAAATTCGTTGGAATACAGAAGAATTCGTTTCAAGAATGGGGTGTTATAGGGTCCTGGGCTGGATGCTATCGTACTATGGACAAGTGTTTTCAAGCAGTTGAACTGCAAGCGTTTTCAGATTTACATTCAAAGGCATTGATTTATTTTAGTTCTAACTTTTTCTAAAAGGGTTTCATTTTCCGCAGCTCTTTACCTGTTTATTGGTCAACAGATACGAAGTAATTATTCATTACTTCTTAATACATACTGCTAAGGTGTGCAATAGCTGAATCCGAGCTAGAATACAATCCTGAACACAAAAGTTCCTCTATTTACTTCAAAGTCAATTTAACAAGGTACAGTAACCGTGTGGAGAAGAATACTGGTAGTAAGTACATTTCATTTTGATTAAATTTCAAACTTTCGAGAGTACTCCAATGTATACGGCATAGTTTGGACAACCAATGCATGGACTGTATTTTCCAACGAGGCAGTAGCATACGATTTAAATGCTACGTAAGTTAATAACATGTGAATCCATTTCCTTAGCATCTCATTTTCTCTGATTTTATGGGGGAATATTTGATTCTTTTTTGATGTGATGTACTTTGTTTGATGCACAGCTATGACTCAGTAGTGTACTCATTCCTATAACAACTATCAAGTTGCACCATGTACTACTGGAATAAACAGTCGTATAGGTGCTTTTGGAGAAACGGTGGTAAATCATTTGTGCTCAAGATAATATACTGTTTAACCACCGAGTTTCTTCCAGACTTCCGCCTGGATATATTTATTTATAGTCAATTACTTACGTCCTAACACACTGGTGTATTTTCTTGACACCACTCTGCTTGTTTGACAGATCATCTTACTGACGTTGCTTTTGATTACTTTAGAGGACGAATGTAGATCTCGACTGGACATAAATTTTGTTCTCGTTTCGACTACAGGTTGTTAAAATCAAATTTCTGCACCGGCCATGTCAGTTTTTTACAGCAGGAGACTAACAATATTGTTTTACTGATAGTTCTCTAAAACTATGGATGAACATCGAAATTGAGTGACCGGATTATTCTTATCACAATATATTTCCACTTTCAGCACTCTTTTGCTTGTATTCACATCTACCCCTTAATGTAATGTGACGCAATATATTAGAAAGAAATTTTGTATTGAAGTGGTAAAGACTCCTACATCTTGTAAATAATTCCGGTGCACTAATTTTCAGATGAAACGAGGGAGTGGTTGTTAGTGGTCTTCTAAGTGAAAGATTTTAGGTATATATGCTCGGTGGACTGAATTTAAACAACCCTTTGCCTACAAAGTTTGGGAAACCATGTAATATTAATCCTCCTAAACAAGTATTGCCCCTGTGTTACTGTACGGAACATAATGTTGTTACTGAGTTTCGTCGGCCGACACACTTCATCCTATCACCTTCGGACGTGCCAACCCCATATATCTCTGAACAACAACGTTGATTCGCCTTGATTGTAATCATTTTTCACATGTAGTACTTTTAGTTAAAAGTCGTTGTGTTCGAGAAGTTTGCATTTTGCGTTGCTATTCGACGTCACGTGAAACCAAACTGTTATAGGTTAGTCAGAAATATCCAGACTATGGATGTTAATTTTCTAAACATACTGTCTTAACACTAACTGCCTAGCTGGTCAACTCCATTAAAAATTTTTTTGATGGAGTTTCGGCGCAGATATTGCACGTGTGTATGACATTTGTTAATCTCTAACCAGGTATGACAGGTGATTTGCTTAATGATATTCTCAGTCCTTTTTGTAGTTGTGAAAAGTAACCACTATGTGAATGCCAGCTTTCTTCAGTGTTGTTCAGTTATTTTGTTTTTTACTTCTTTATATATTCAGTACTCCTTTCTTATTTATGTTATCACTTTTCTTTCCTCATTCTTTTTGACAGATATGTCTTACTTCGAAGTCAATCTTCAGGGGATTTATATTTAGTCAGCAAGAGTTTTTCCAATCGCTTAAAATCTTTACTAAGTGGGGAAAAACTACATCAGATTGACGAAATTTCAGGTAATTCAGTTATATATTTCATTCTTTTTCTTTCAGGTGATGATCTTAATGGTTGCTTCTATCGTCATCCTACTCGTCCTTCTTGTGAAGCCCCATTTTTGCCTAGTTCTCATGTCTCCGAATCTATGGGTACTGGTCTTGTGCATATAGCACCTTGTCATGGTAAAGATGATTTCGACCTGGCCAAGAGACATAATCTATCATTGGTATGTTTATCATGGTAAACACTGTTGTCTTCATAAAGGAAACGACAACTCCAGGCTTAGTCATTATGAGAGTTAATCTCGAACAGTTCCATGTTTGTTTATTATGCGTGTTATACGAATAAAAGTTTTCAATAACTGGATAATATTTCAGATGAAATTCGTTATTATCGCCTTTGTATGAGGAAGGAAAATTATATGTATGAACTTTGATCACGCTCTGGCCCAATAGTCCCGCAAAATTTAGATGATAGTTTTTATAAGAACAGTATGTTAGAAACTTCCACTGGTGAGAGAAATTCAATTCATCAACCATGTACATCAGGCAGACAAATATTTTCTAAAGTAGTTCATAGCAATACACCGTAGTGCATCACACTGCTGCTCATCACATCTACACATACAACAGAAGAAAATAGAACGACAGATAAAAACTGAAGGTGATGTAATCCAAGTTTGTAAAGGTAAATCAAGTCAAGATGTCACCAAGATGAAGTGCTTTATGAAAGAATCTGCACCACTGGAGATGTGACTTGCATTGAACTTTTAGCCAATATGTCCCGCCTTATTTTCTCCTGTACACTTGGTCTTTGTATGGCATTCTTATACTTCACCTATCTCACTACTAAATTAATTCATAGAAAGACCTGGAAACCCTTCGTCTATGTCGGAACTTCATCTATCATTGACATCACCTGAATTTCATTATGAGAAAAGAGTTTGAAATATATATATCATCTATACATTGCTTCTCGTGTATTTAAACAAAGAAGTCAAAAGTCTACACGATATACGGTAGGGATATATTTTGATCAGAAAACCACAATACTCAAAACTCAGTTAGCTGAAATAGAATTTTCATGTGTCAGTCCACGGCCCGCACTTATTTTGTGAAGACTGGTGATTCAATCCGGTCTGTCAGAGTTAAAGTTCTTAAATGGGAAGTGGTGGCCAAACCAGTAATATAAAGGTTGATTAGACAGATACGTATAAACTAATAAATAATACTGCTTGTTGTACAGGTAGCATCGTTACATCATGGTTGTGTGTTTGTGGTGAAGACCTTTCAAAGTTTTTCTTTATTCTTTGTCCCCCTAGAAATTGTTTGTCGATGAATCGGGTTGTTTCACTGAGGATATTGGTTTCGAACTGGCTGGTTTACCAGTGCTAGGCAAGGGAAATACTTCAGGTATGCTTCTATCTACAGGTTACTTAGTTTTTGTAATTTTCATTCTCACTTCTGCTATAGTAGTTTTGATGTTAATCTTTACTGGCTAACTCATTATTTGCACTCTGTTCTAACTTGATTCTTTCTAAGTAACATGCTCACAGTTTTATGGATGACCATGTTTACACTGAACTGTGGACCTCATTTTTGTCGTCGTAAATGGTAGATCACTTAATAATCTACAGAATCATGAAATTTATCATGTGCACAGCATCTTGTTGGATGACTTCTGATACTTCGAGTTCTCGTGTTGAACATTCCTGACGTTTAATGAATGCAAATTACTTAATTCCCTTGAGAATAAGTGTTTTGTCATAATTTGTACTTTAGGCTATCCCTTAACTTTTGATAGTTATCTGTATGTTTGAGATATTTAAGTATTCAATTCTCAGTCAATGTGCCTAAACAACTAAATCTTACTAAGTTAGGTGTATAATTTGCTGCATGAACCTGTACTTTTCATTTAGGGTAAATTTATATTTACAAGTAATTACACTTGGCGATGAGATTTTCTTTCGGTAAATGGCGAAGATAATCATTTTTTCACTACTTTGCTTATATTTCATTGCATTTAGCTATTAAATTGCTTGAACCAATTACAATACACAAAGAAGTGATAACACATAGTTATCCCTACGATTGGCGTACAAAGAAACCAGTTATCATCCGACTTTCAGATCAGTGGTTTGTGGATACAGAAAAGATTTCATCGCTTGCCATGGTGAGTGTCTTCTCCTCACACAATCGAACTTTTACTTTTGTTTTAGCTTGAAATCGTCAATAATTTTATCACGTTAATAAATATCTTGAAATTTTCAAAACGATGATTCCAAACCTGCGAATGGTAGGCTCTCGTGTCGTGTATAACTCAGTAGTATTGTTAGACCCTGTAAAATGTAAGATGATGCTGCAGGATTGGACTTCACCGACCCCTAGATTACAAATAGGAAGTGAAGTGGTAGAGCACGTTGACCGCTTCAATTACTTAGGAAGTACCATCAGTCCCAACGGGTTGATCTCAGACGAAATCTCAGCACGAACACAGAGGGCTAGGTTCGCATATGCCAGTTAACGCCGTCTCTGGCGTAGACGCGATATCCGACTATCGACCAAAGGGCGTGTGTACTGCTCAACAGTCCGCTCCGTCATCCTTTATGGCTGTGAGACCATTGAGGATGGAAGACATGAAAAGATTAGCTGTCTTCGATCATAGGTGTCTGCGTTCCATCTCCCGCGTGAAGTGGTATAATAAGGTGAGCAATATTGAGGTTAGGCGTGGGTCGAGTGCTAGGTAAGGCGGGGAAATCAATCGATGAGACTGTGAAATTACATCGACTGAGATGGTTGGGACATGTGTTACGTATGCCTAGTCATCGCCTTCCTCGACGGGCAGTGTTAGCTGATATAGGGCCAGTCTGGAAAAGAGCTAGCGGTGGTCAAACCAAAACATGGCACCAGTCAATGAAATCCACAACAGTTAGTCTAAGTCACGTAGGGAGATGTAGACTTCCTGGTTGGGGTCCTCGGGACGGTAAAAACCAATGGTTGGAAACAATTGGTGACATGGCTCAAAATCGTTCTCAGTGGCGCAGATGCATCCACTCCTTGTGACTTGTGATTTCCGATGAAAATGTTTTGTTCTTCGTTATTACTACTCCTTTGTCTCACACCTCTGTTTACTCTCTATATTATGCATTTCTCCTACTTTCTTCTCTTGCTTTGTGTGCTACAAAGAGGGAGTGTGGCGACTTGAACTGCCGCACATATGTGCAAAGTTCTTTGTCGAAAACAGACAGACAGTATTGTCAGACGTAGAACTAAACACTTTTTAATATCTCTGGTTTTTATCTTTTACCTATAAAAGTTATTCTGCCTGCAGTCACTCAGTTACACATAAAATTTACAACTTTTCTTTGAGAATTCTAGAGAATATATGACAACTATATATGTATGTATCGGTCGGGCGGTCGGTTTTCGACATAGAACTTTGCACATATGTGCGGCAGTTCAAGTCGCCACACTCCATGTAGCACAAAGCAAGAGAAGAAAGTAGGAGAAATGCATAATATAGAGAGTAAACAGAGGTGTGAGAGAAAGGTATATAGTAATAACGAAGAACAAAACATTTTAATTGGAAATCATAAGTCTTTGCCTGTCAAATGTCAAAGCGACTGCTCTAAACTTAATGGCTTTCTGTCAGAAATCAGCCAGTGGTCCAAGAAAAATGGTCTTACCCTAAACCCCTCCAAATGCCAAACAGTCAATTTCACCTTTAGGCATAAATCCGACCTAAACAAACTGGTTGGCTCTCACGAGGTATGCAACATAGACGGCACTGAAATAGAAACCAAATCGGAAATTAAATACCTTGGTGTCATTCTATCTGCTGATCTCTCCTGGTCGTCTTATACCTTAGCAATTTCTAAGAAAATATTCGGTCTTACCTTCTACATTAAAAAGTTAAAACATTCTGGTATTGTCCAACCCTTACTCCTACAATTCGTTAATTTTCGCATCCTGCCTATTATTCTCTATTGTTCCCCCTTAGTTTTTCCCGGGCTACTGAAGAAAGACTATAACACATTACGCAGGATGTTAAAGGTTGTCAGCAGGGTAAGCAACGTGCCACTTAACCAGCTTGTTAATATTCTGGTTGACAGGCACATGGACTCCTGTGAGAAATGGGCCAAGTCCATTTTATCTAACTCACACCTTCCTCTTCACTCACAGCTCTCTCCTTGCATCTCATCAGATAAAACCAGAAGCCAATATAGAAAAATATATTCTCGCACTAGCAAGTACAAAAACTAAACCATACCCTACTTAGCTCGTGTTCTGTACGATAAAGAAAGCACTAGGCGTGACACCTATAATTCATTAAATAGTCAGTAGAACAACTGGACCTCGTCTTTCCAACTCATATCATTTATAGGTACAACATTTTCTTTCTTTCTTTTCCTTTTCTCTCTCTTTTTTTCCGTTATGTGCTGTTTTGTTTCTTTCTTCCGCTTACGCCAGTAAATATGACTGCACCTACTTTTCTAACACCTTCAAACCCTTTTTCAGCTTTACCTTTGCTACCGACATGCCAATGTATTGTTGTAATAATGAACTGTGGTTTCCTTATTCTATGTAGAATTCTATTTATTGATAATGTACTAACTGGATGCAATACTGTAGTAAAAATGCTGAGAATTCCATTCTGTATCACATCTACTGTTTTGGAATAAAGCAAATTATTATTATTATTATTAAGTCACAAGGAGCGGATGCATCTGCACAAGCCATTGAGAACGATTTTGAGCCATGTCACCAATTGTTTCCAACCATTGGTTTTTACCGTCCCGTCCTACGTGGCTTAGACTAACTGTTGTGGATTTCATTGACTGGTGCCATGTTTCTGTTTGACCGCCGCTAGCTCTTTTCCAGCCTGACCCTATTTTAGCTAACATTGCCCGTCGAGGAAGGCGATGACTATATGTATGTATGTATGTATGTACATACATATGTATGTATGCATGTTTGTAACTACCATTCACCCTCTCACTTCTAGCTTGAACGATATTGGTAGGAGATTTCACCAGAAGCAGTTAAACGTGTAAACGTATTAATAATAAAAGTCATGGCATGTCGTATTTTCAGATACCCGAGTTTTTCATTTTATAAGGATACTTCCGACTTATAAAACAGTTTTCAGAATAGATTTTATGGAAGAACAGGTTTAATAGCTATGAGAAATAAAGATATAGTGGAGTGACTTATCGATATCATTTTTGGTTAAATAGCGTTCAACATCTGAATTAGCCTCAAAAGACTAAGTGAAGTATCAGTTGCTATTGATTACCCAATGAGTAAGAATCCTTCTCTTTGAGTGTGACTATTACACTCATTGAAGTTCTTTTATTGTATCGTTAATTGTTGATTTGAATTTGTGTACTTTAAGTAACTGAATTTAAAATCTGTCACACTGTCACTAATACACTCGTATTTTTCCTCAAATGATGATCAATACCAGGATGTTGTTCATTGTGTTCTCTGATTGTGTTTGAGTGGTTAATGTAAAGTAATTTTAAATCTAAACATTTCTTATGATTTAGCTGTCTGATATAATAATGTCAATTGTAGACTAGTTGAGTTTAAACTAGGTAGAGTATTTCCGGGATTTTATTTCTTATGGTTTAGTTGTTTTTGCCTGTCACTTACATAGGTATTGTAGCAGTGTAAGTACTAGCAATCAACCTTTCTCAGTCACCAAAACTTTCACTGTAAAATTAAGGTTTTTACTACTGCTATTATCTTATACAATTTGTAAGATTGACCTTTATTATCTTGTGTCGATTTCACAGCAGTAGAATGTTCGCCAACCACGTAGGTGGTCCGGGGTTAAATCCCCGGCTGACGCACTGCTTTACCTCGCTTAGCCAGTAATAAGACTGGTAAAGAGAGAAGGTTGGGTATGAGGCTAGCAACGCTATCGTGTAAAAACAAATGCCACTGCTGCCGAAAGTTCAAAGCTCTAGTTTGAAGCCCTATGTCCCACTGTAAAGGCAAAGGAATAAAAGAAATCTTGTTTAGTGGACGTTTTGATCGTTAACTTGAATTTTTAGATATTCATTTCTTAAATTAATTTCTCTTATAATATCCAGTGCGAGTCGGTGGTTCAATACTAGAATGCTCGCCAACCACCCAAGTGTTCTTGGTTCGATTCCCGGCTGACGCACTCCTAAACCTCACCTAGCCGGTAGTAAGTCCAGTAAAGAGGGGGAGGTTGGGTGTTAGGCTACTCCATAAAAAACACTGGCTCTCCTGGAACTTCAAAGTCTATGTTCCACTTGGAATGCAAAGGAATGAAGAAGATGGGAATATTCCCTTTATAAAACAAACACCTTTTTGCATTTATTTCTTTTTTATGGTAATTACCTATTATTACCTTAATCGTTTATGTGCGATTTGTTCATACTTGCACAGATTTTCTTATTTTTTTTTATTTAGGAAGAGTATGAAAAAGTCAATGTTTTACCAGCTTCTCATAAACACTCCATGTTGCAGTTTATATCTAAACGACCAAGTTGGTGTATATCACGACAGAGAGCTTGGGGTGTTCCTATACCTGTACTTTTCAAAGTTGATGATAAATCGCCTATCGTTGATCAGTATGTGTTAAACTGTATTTTGTATTCTAACCTGTTATTTAATATAAATTATATATCATTTAGTAGAATTTAGGTATATTAAACAACCTCTAATAGTGTGTTAAATTATGTGTATAAAAAGGTAACATTTATAGAGTTCAGAATAGGTCTTTTGTGTTCTAGGCTATGAGTCGCACTTATCGTATAAGAGCTGATGGTATTACCCAATAAGAGGAGTTGAATTGGAACCTGGAACCCAATAGCTGAGAGTCGAGTGCCTAAGCCAATAAATTACATCGCCATTTAAAGTTCACATGTATATAACTTACTAACTAATCATTCGAGTAACATGGTGTTCTTTTCTTCCCTTGTGTTCTGAGTGGGACGTAAGGTTTGAAGTGTCAGTAGCAGTGGTGGTGTTGCTGTTTTTTAACGGGGTTGGGTTGCTAGCCTCGTGCCTAGCCTTCAATTTTTAGCGTGCCTACTACCGGCTAGTCAATGTTTGGGAGTGCATCAGCCGGGAATTCAATCTATGGCCACTTGGGTGGTTAACTAACACTCTATCTCTGAATCACTGACACGTCTGATGTTGTTACCACTGCTAAATGAGTGAATTACTAATAATTACATTACACGTGAATTTAGTTAGAGTTTAATGTGGATTAGCTTATAGTTATTTTATGTTTTTTATTTTTGTATTCCCTTACGTTCCCAGTGGAACATAGGGCTTGAAACTAGAGCTTTAAAGTTTCGGTAGCAGTGGTGTTTGTTTTTATGGGATTGGGTTGCTCGCCTTATGTCCAACCTTCCCTCTTTACCAGTCTTATTACTGACTTAGCGAGGTAAAGGAGTGCGCCCGTTGGGGATCGAACCCCGAACCACATGCGTGATTGGCAAGCATTCTACCGCTGTACCACCGACGCACTATGTTACTAATTAGTAATATAGTAATTTTTCTTGACATTTATAATGACACTTCTGCAAGTAGAGACCTAATTCTAACTATATCAGTGCTGTGGCATAGTCAACATTCCCCTCAACTCTAAATTTCGCAATATAGTTCAGCTTCCTACTTTATGTCCATTCTTTATTTGATCTTTGTATTTCTAGTGATCTAATAGAACATATTGCTTCCCGTGTAGCCTCTGAAGGTTGTGACTTTTGGTTTTCAGAAACATTGGATAAGCTTATCCCTGAACACTTTTGGAGGAAGGTGAGTTCAACTTTCCCTTTAAGCCTGTTTAGCTATGTCGTAATGAGACTTTCTCTGTTTTTTTTTCACAGTATCACAATTTCAGAAATATACGAAGAATATTTCGATAGTAGTGTGTAACTCAGCTTTAGTGTGGAGAAATGTACATTTACTAGCTGATAGTTTGAGCTACATCTATCATTCTAAAATATCATTTTATTTGACATTTTTGCCATTTTAGCGAATCCCTAAGCATTGATTAATAATTCTTCGAATGTCCGTCTGTCTGTCTGTTTTCGATATAGAACTTTACACCGATGTGCAGCAGGTCAAGTCGCCACACTTCATGTAGCACACCAAGCAAGAGAAGCAAGTAGAAGAAATCCAAAATAGAGACAGTAGACAGGGATATGAGACAAAAGGAATAGTAATAACCAAGAACAATATAGTTTCATTAGAAGTTATAGGTCACAAGGAGTGGATGCATCTGCATCTACACTTTCCTACGTGGCTTAAACTAACTGTTGTGGATTTCATTGACTCGTGTCATGTTTTGGTTTGATCACCGCTGGCTCTTTTCCAGCCTGACTCTGTCAGCTAACATTGCCCATCCTCGAGGAAGGTGATGGCTAGGCATGCGTAACACATATCCTAATCATCTCAGTCGATGTAGCTTCACAGCCTCGTCGATTGATTTTCCCTCCTTACCAAGCACTCGACGCCTAACCTCAATACTGCTCACCCTATTATACTATTTCACGCGGGAGATAGAACGCAGGCACCTATCATCATATACAACTAGTCTTTTCATGTCTTCCGCTCTCAATGGCCAGGTCTCACAGCCATAAAGGAGGAAGGAGTAGACTGCTGAGCAGTACACCTGCCGTTTGGTCGATAGCCAGCCGGATATCACGTCTACGCCAGAGACGGTGTAAACTGGTATATGCGAAGCAAGCCCTCTGTATCCCTGCTGAGATTTTGTCAGGGATCAACCCGTTAATGCAAATTCACAAATAAGTGAAGCGGTCAACTTGCTCTACCGCTTTACTCCCTATTTCTAAACTAGGAGTCAGTGTCATCCAGTCCTGCAACATCATCTTACATTTGGCGGGAGCAAATCTTATGCCAAACATTCGTAGGTTGCAGCTCAAGGTATTCAGAAGACTCTGCTCTATTCTGTCAGTGTCTTCACCTAGAAGGACTATATCATCTGTGTGCGTCGGTGGCACAGTGGTTAGGACTCTCGCCGACCATGCACATGGTCCGGGGTTCGAACCCCTGCCGGCGCACACCCGATATCTATGGTATGCCTGAATTTGGGCAACCGATATCCATGCTGAAAGTTCCACACTTGTACTGAAAATACGGTGTGGAAATCAAGCTGTAAATCAAAAAAAAAAAAAAAAAATATTCTAAGTCAACGAGATTATTCCCTGGTATGAAGTCAATCCCTGAGTCGCTGAAGTGTGTTAGGGATAAGTCCATTAGTACGTCTATGATGAAGTTGAATAGGAATGGGGATAATGGGCATCCTTGACGGACGCCACTAGTCGTCACCACTTCAGATGACAACTCGCCATAAGCCCTCACCTGGCTGCATGAGTACGAGTAGAGTGCCTTAATCAGTGCAATGTATTTTCTCGGCATTCCCTTTACAGCCAAGCATCGCCAGAGAACCTCCCGGTCGACAGAATCGAACGCCGCCTTTAGGTCAAGAAATATAATGATTGTTGGACGCCGGTAGGAATGCCTTTGTTCTAGAATCTGTCGAAGGGTGAAGATATGATCAATGCACCCTGTACCTGGCCTAAAACCTGCCTGGTTTTCTCGTGTTTGTGTCTCCCGAGCACCACTTAGTCTACGCAGTATTATTGAGCCTAGGATTTTAGATACTATATTAGTCAAGCTAGTGCCTCTGTGATTATCACAGGAGGACTTGTCTCTCCTTTTTGTATATGGGGATAATCAATGGCTTACACCAACCCGACGTGACCATCTGTGCTTCCCAGACGCTGCCTAGTGCCTTAGTTAACGCAGACAGCAAACTGTCTCCACCGTCCTTGAATACCTCTGGATTCATTCCATCAGGTCCTGCTGCTTTGCCACGTTTTAGATGAGTGGCAGCCTTAGTAACCTCAGTTAGGGACGGAGGACCTGTGTCTATATCCCATTCAGGGATACACCCTCTTCTTGCTGTAAAGCCTGTCTGGTTCTCTCGTGTTTGTGCCTCTCGAGCACCACTTAGTCTACGCATTATTATCGAGCCTAGAACATTAGATTAAGTTCGATTTTAAAGCAGATGCCAGACAACGATGTTGTCTGGAAGTGGCGTTTTACTGCGAATCGCCAGGAATTATAATATATAGGTCATTGCATCTCGACCCAGACACTGAATGACAACGTAATATGAATACCACTGTTCTTCGGGTTTCTAACTGATATCAGCTCATCTGACGAAATACTGCATTTATTCAAGGGAAGGAATTCTGATGTCAGGTGATTGGAAGCAGTCGGCAGGAAGCTATGAACCTATGTGTCGTGCTTGTTTTTCACTCACCATTCAGCAAGACATATCTAGAATCTTGAAGCAACTTATGCCCCTCTGAGATTTGAACCTGTGCTACCCAGTGCTGCAGTCTGAGACATTACCACTGAGCTATTCGAGTTCGAGATTGACCGCCTACACCAAACAAAGGACTAGACACATCATACTAGTTACTAACTAGTATCCAGTCAAAGTATCCATCACAGTCCTACAGGAGGTCAATCACAAACCTGAATAGCTCATTGATAACGTCTCTGACTGCAGCACTGGTCGACGCGGGTTCGAATCTCAGAGAGGGGGTGGAGGAACACGAGTTCTTTCAAGGTCGCATATACTCCTTGCTGACCTGTGAGTGACAACTAGCACGAAACCTCGGTCCAGAGATTTTTACCGATTGCCTTCAGTCATTTAACATGAATTCAGTGTGTACGGTATACTGACCACGACATTGCCAAAACTTCACTGACAGAATTCAATCTGCACCAACATCAAGGGGATTAGACACATTGGTTACTCTCCAGTGACTAAACGAAGTAGAACTTTTTCATGATTACGCTTATCAACTGATATATCCACAGTAGTAAGGATATGAACACCTTGTAATCAATCTAGTAACTCTTTATGACAACTAAGAATGTTAATTCTACGTAATTTTAAATATTTCGGTGAGTAAGCAGTCTAAAGTGATAAGGTTGAAAAATGAAATAGTCATAGGTTGAAATTAGAGTGAGAATGATAATGATGCTCGGGGAGGCTTCGTGTGCTCTTGGAAGTGTGTGGGCGGTTGTTACTTCCCGGCTGCCCACACCGTGGAAGTTTATTGATTCTTAGAGTACCTGAAACAGAAAGAGTGTTAGTGTTGCGTGACCGCAGAGCCCAGGGGACAACTGCTTGAGGCCGGTCACATATGGCCTGTATGAACTGGTTTCTTGCTTTGGTTCCGTATTAGTAAACTTGCCGCCTGCTACGGACCACCGTAGAGTAAGTTGGGATGTGCAGTTGTTGGGGTTGACCTTTTATAAACCCCTCTCTCCAGAGTGGAGAGACAGCATAGCTGTCTGGTCATGTGAGAGAAACACCTCACTGCTGTTACATCCCTATTCCCCAGCAGTACGACTTCGCCCACAGACCCCCAGCATAGTATAAAAAAGCCTTACACCAAGCCGGTAACTGCTTTTAGTCTAATCGCTATCCTAACAACCTTCCTGGCGTGGTAGGTCCTGCAGGAACAATAGTTCCAGCCAGTGTATCTTGTTGGGTAATTGCGATATGCAAGCCCGGCGACCACCACGTCAAGGTAGCAGCTATCGGTTATGCATAGTAAACAATAAGTAAAATGTTATTTTCATTTATAAATGAACGACTAATGTTAATCAGAGAATTATATTTTCAAGAGTTGATTTGTAAGGATTAAATTTGATATCAATACGTTGTCAAACTCGAAAAACAAATCTAATCCTTACAAATCAACTCTTGAAAATTGATCTAATGCTCCTTAGTGATATGCTACAGGACGAAGTTTCCTGGAGTTCTAGTGAGAAGTCGTGACCAGTGAGGTCCATCCAGTCGGGAGTGAAGATGGATTTCCCACCGATGACATTGGTTGGTGGTCGCGCTAAATCACTAATTGGTAGAAGTTAGAATTCATGGACTGGCCATTGAATCGGGTCCCAGTGGATGAATGTTATACGAGCTTGCCCTTTAGACGGAAGGTCCTGGGTTCGAACCTCTGTGTTAGGTGCGTACTGCCGATGATTCCCAAACTAGGATGAAACAGCTGTCCAGGACTCTCTAGTTTTCAATGGTTCTTCAAATGATATCAGTCCGTGGGCAAACTCGAAAAATTATATTTTCGTTGTATTATGGAATAAATATCATCTGTAATTATTTATTCTATTATCAGTTACATGTAAAATGATATTCATTTCGGTTTGTTTCAATTATAATATCTTATATTCAGATAGACCATACTACTTATAAGTAACTTAAGTTTATTGCACAAATTCATTGTCAATACATGTATGTTTCTGTCTTCCGCCCACATTTTTCGTCAGTAGGAAATCATCTATTTCTTAAAATTCAAGAACTGAATTCAGCTAAATAATCACTGTGGCTCAGATGAAATAGGATAAATATTTCACCATAGTACCGAACTTTCTGTTACTATTTGCAATTAATAGTCTTCTCTGAGCTGGTTGGTTTGGTTGCGGAGCTTTCGTCGTCCTTCTGAAAAACATCTTCAGCGCAATATTTAGCATAAAGTGAAATGATTTGAATTTCTTTATGAGTGATATAATTGCATCTCCCGGTAACCAACCAGCTCAGAGAACACTATTAATTGCAAATCATCCACCTGAGCTACAAATCTTCTCTATTATTTCTGTTACTATGCCGTTTTTAGTTGAGTTACAAGGGTCGAGTGTCCTCATTTTCATGTTTATATTAGCAAATAATCTCTCCTTGTTAATGAATATTGAACCACTGTTGGAACAACTGTAAAATATTTTGGTAATTTTACTATTTATTCATTGTAATACAGCCACTTCATAAAGACACAATGGAATCCAATATTAAGTTCTCCATCCGTTTTTATTTGGGTCATATTCTGTAACATTTCAAACACTAACATGTGATTTCTCTGGAGACTTATAGAAATTTCTCATTCCATTCAATGATAGAGCACCAAAGTCAAGCTCTTTTTCACTGGATCAAGCTTGAATACTATCCTATGCTTTCTTTTTCTCCAGCCTATTTTTGTCGTTAGTGTATTCTATCTCTGAGGTTGTTTAATGTGAGGAGGCATGTACAAGATGCTAAAATAAACTTCCAGTTTCAATTTTAAAAATTAAATGGTGATATTTGTTATATCAAGACATTTATGAACATGCATACTCCTCGTTATAATTCCTTTTTAAAATTTCTATATTCACTGAAGGGGAAGCATAAGCATCTTATCAAAAGGACTAAACACCAAGATATAGTAGCTGACTAATGTATCAGTCAATTGGTGGGTGGTGACTAGCAGTAGAATCCAGGATGCACATTTCGTCCTATTTGGTACTCGTCATCTGGATGTACCTGCACTACCTAGTGAGTGATGATGTTCCGGCCGAGGCTCGAACCCAGTGCCCATAGTTTCAAACGCCAAAGTGTTATCCACTAGACGACTTGTGCCACGAAAGTCTTTAATAGGATGAAATGCGCATCCTGTATTTCACTGCTAGTCGCCATCCACCATTTGACTTCAAGTTAGATGACCAGACATTGTTGAAGCATCTGCACAAAGAGCTGACATGTCAACCTGAGACTGAACACACCGGTCCAATCAATTAATCGACGGGAAAATCTAAAATTGAATTAAATAATTTATCAGTGTTTAATGTATTCATTGTTCAACGGTCCTAGGATAAGTGTTTAATTCATTCCGTGAATAAAACACTGTGTAAGCTTTTTTCGAGGGAGAGTGTTTGGTTTTGATTGTCATACAGTAGAAAGCCGATGTGTTGAATATCATCTTATTTTTCATATCAGTTTGTTTATGGAATTACTTACTACCACAGTGCCCAAGTTTTACACATATATCATCTTATTTTGCTTTCATAAAATTCATTTGTTTCTTCGTTTATTTTTTTATTCCAGTGGTCGCTTACAAGCAGTGATGTGTATAAAAGTACAGAAGTTTTTGATGTTTGGTTTGACAGTGGTCTTTCCTGGTTATGCGTTTTAAACGGTAAGTGAAGGAAGGTTCTTTCAGTTGGTAATAATTAATCATCCCTTAAATTCTCTTCCTGCTATACATTTACATTTTTAGAAAAAAAGTAAAATTTATAATCTTTAAAAAAAATGAATCCGTTAACTGATTGGTTGTATCGCCTAACCATTATTGATCAGTTATCCTAATCAGAATTATCCAAACTGATCTCCATTAACTACGAGGTTGTCAAAAGGCTAATAAGGCTTCGTTCGAATAACAACTAGTTATTTGTGCTGTAACGTGTGAGATTTGTAAAAATGTGAATATTTGAAGTTCAGTTTGATCTACCCTAGTGCATGCATTTACTTGAAAGTACTACTGTCCCGACTACTCGGCTCATGCTATGAGTGTGTTTTTTTCTAATTGAGATTATTGACCGATTTGATACTAAGTGCTCTTCATCCTACAGACGAGGCATGTTAGCTGATATAGTCTTGAGCTTAAGAAGAGTTAGGGAGAAAAACATACCATCAATTTATGAAGTTTCAGACCGTTGGTTTGAGTCATATTGACTGGTGTAGACTGCTTGACGTCCTCGAAATGCTAAAAATCAGCCTTGGAAGATTATTTTTGATATGGCTCGAAATCTTTTGCAGTGATGTAGATGCATTCACTTCTCGTCTTCATCTTCATCTGTAGCTATTCTGTTCCCTTTATATTTTCACCTTTCTAGTTGTATTTGCTTTCTCTACCTTCATATGTATGTTTCTTTTCAAAGTATGTCAACTTAATTATTATTATTTGTTATTGTTCCCTTGGGTTCCTAGTGGAACATAGGGCTTCTAAGTGTCCGTTGAGAACCATTCCTTGTCTTATTTCTTCTTTCTTCCTAAAACCGTTGAACACGTTTCGTTGAAAATCACCTTCAGAGAGTTCCAATGGTCTTCCACGGATGATTCCTCAGTGATGCCACAAAGTGTTTCCTGCTTTGCTCTGACAGTTGCAGTGAAAATGTCCTGTGTGATCGTGTCCTTCAGTTTTTGAGTGTTGAACTTGCATTGTGGCCTATCCCCAGGTATCCTCGAGGCTTTTAGCTTCACCTTGAAAGTCCCTTGTACTAGATAGTGGTCTGAACCCACATCTGCTCCTCTCCTCGATCTTGTGTCCAGTAGGCTCCATCTCCACTTCCTTGAGATTGAAATGAAGTCTATATGGTTTTCGGTGTGTCCCTCTGACAAAATCCATGTCGCCTTGTGTATATCCTTGTGTTTGAACACACTGCTACCAATCACCAAATCATTGAAGGTGCAGAAGTCTGAGAAGAGTTCACCATTGTCGTTCATTTCACCGAGGGCCTCACAACCCATGGTAAGTTCTCTTCCTGTGTTGTCTCCTTCCAGTTTCGCATTCATATCACCCATCAGATTTCTCATATCGTCATTTGGGACGTTGTCTTCTTTGCGCATAGCATTGAATGATTGTAACCTTCCTTCCTTTTGAGTTGAATCTAGCTGTCATTATCCTGGAGGAGATTGGTTCCCACTGCATGAGAGCTTTGGTTGCTGTTGGTGGCATCATGATGGCCACTCCCTCGGCGTGCTTGTGATTGTCCTCTGAGTGACCGGAGTAGATTATTGTCTCTTCAGTTGGTAGTTGGCTTCTTCCACATCCGTTGCATTTGCTCTCGCAGATTCCCAACACTTCTATTTTATATCTCCTCATATCTGCGGCTACCTGAGCAGCCTTTCCAGTTTCGTACATTGTACGAATATTCCACGTCCCCATCCTTATTTTTGCTTTCATCGAAAGGAGGCACATCGGCTGACTGGCTTCCCGAAGGCTTTCACCAGCCTGCGTCATTTCACTTCCCCGATTCCAGTGAAAAATAAGGTTATTGTTTGTATTTTTAGAATTTTTAATATGTTTGTGCGTTGAAGTTTCTGTAGCAATTTGGTTAAGTTTTGGGGGTGGAGTTGCTAGCACCACGCCCCAATCCTCCCTCTTTATCCGGGCTTGGGACCGGCTAGAAAACTAGTGATCTAGGCGAGGTTATGTCAACTTAATGTAACGTCCTTTTGTCCAGTATCCTATGTTGGTAATTCCATTCAGCTCATCAGTCTTAAAAGAACAGTCATGTTATAATATGGTTTAGAAAGGGAGAGAAAAGCAGTAGCGAAACTGGGACGTATGTCAAAAATAGTTTGATAATGATCATCGTCATTATCAGATATTCTAGTGCCTTGGAACATGTGTTAATCACTAAATTGTCCTTAGTTATATTCATTCGGCTGTTTTGGCGTGATTTATATTTCAATAATATGTGTGTTTGTACGTAACAGTGGGTGCGTACTGATGAAGAGTCTCAAACTAGGACGAAACATCTGTCCAGTACTCCCAGGTTTTCCAATGCTTCTCTAACTAATGTCAGCTCATGATGAAAATCCTGTAACCAATCGAATCCCTACAAACCAACACTTGAATATCAATGAGATGCTCACTAGCGACTTGCCCCATACAGGTAGGTAGTTACCTGGGGTTCTAGTGAGAAGTCGTGACCAGTAGGGTGCAGCAGGTCGGGTGTGAGGACAAATACTCACCGAAGACATTGGCTAGGGCTCGCGCTATGTCGTGAATTGGCAGCAGTTAGAATTCATGGGCTGGCCATTGGATCGGGTCCCAATGGCTTAATGGTATACGAGCTCGCCTTGTAACCAGAAGGTCCTGGGTTCGAATCTCGGTGGGTGCGTACTGATGAAGAGTCCCGAACTAGGACGAAACAGATGTCCAGTACTCCCAGGTTTTCCAATGGTTCTCTAACTAATCTCAGCTCATGATGAAAATCCAATAATGTATGTGTTTATACGTAACATTCTGTAAATTTTATAAAAATTTCGTTTTTAACACTCAGATTTTGTTTTAATAGAATGTTAACTAGGTGTATGTTCATTCTTTCTGGTTTTATTTCATTATAGGCAATAATTACTCACGTCTATCTCAGTCAAATGTCATTGCAGATACTTATTTAGAAGGTCATGATCAATTTCGTGGTTGGTTTTCAGCTTCTCTTTTACTCAGTGTTGCACTTACTGGAAGTTCACCATTCAAGTAAGATAAATCAGACTATGAAATGTTTCTTTTGTACATTCTTCTTTCTTTTTGCCTACTATTCACTTCAATGTATCCTATCCTCTTAGGCAACTTTGTTACATGGTCATTAAAGGTGTTATAAACTTTTTTTAATGAGGGATGAATCTTGGATTATTCCTCTTGTGTAGTTGTATCACCATCTGTACTGTATTGAAGTTTACATTCAGAGTTTTTCATAAAGGTGGCCTGCTTAAAACTTGGGCTACCGAAAAACCTCCATCAATATATTGCATATATTTTCTCTAATTCAGTTTCTTTAAAGCTAGTAAAATATGACCTCTAATAGTATTGTTTACTCTGACGAGTATTTAAAACACTTATTACCTGCTGATTCACAATTGTCTACTAAACATGTGAAAAGGCGTTAACTTCAATGGCAGCTTATCCTAATACATGAGATGACCGTTCCTGAGTGGTGTCCTTGGTTCACAAAATGTGCTCCTGAACCTTTTGTAATTGGCATTCAATAAACTGTCGTCGTGTATTTCTCGAAGGAGAAAAAGAAGAGATATCATAATGGATTGGTTTGAGTGCTTCAGGTCAGATAGAACTGTGGCATGCGGTCTACTGTCAGTCAATTAATCTTTTATTTGAAGATCCCGGATGAAGAGAAGATATCACGTAATAAACTCCGCTGAAAATTCTGTACATAATATGAACGTTCAGAATTAAGCTATTATTATTATATTAGTAGATAAAAGTGTTAGATCGATTTATGGGATTATGAGTTCTTATTGACAGTTATCCAGAACATGTCATGCACATTTCTGAGCATCTTATACTGTTCATTTCTACTGGGGAAAAATATTGATTTCAAATGTCACTATTTTTCTCTTTTTTTACCCTAACCGTCAGTATTTCTCTTGTTTGTTCTCTTAACATCTTTCTTCTGCACCTGGTTTTTAGAGTCATGGTAACTTTAACAACACTTTTGTGTAAAGTCCAAAATACTCTTGGACACTTTAATCATAAATTGTAATAAGATTCGATTGCTTTAATTAAGACTTCAGGAACACTATCCCGCATGTCTGCAAAAAGGTAATAGAAGCTGTATAAGGAGTGTTGTAATCGAACATCTCGTCAACACTGGTCATTCCATCTCAACAAGCACCTCCATCAAAGTGATCTACATAGTGAAGAACAACCTACCAAAGACAACATGCTTTCGTCTCCTTTGTATTGCTCAAGACTTAGTCATTCAGTTGGAGAAACCAGAGTTATGCATACGAAAGGAAATCACCCAACTACTTCTACTATAGTGGTGACAACTGTGTTGACTTCTACTGACTTGATGTTTGTGTGCTTGTTTGTTTTTTCTAACTCCTGATAACATTTGGAATTTTCGGAATTCTTACATAATTCCATATTTTCCTTTGTTTCTATGTGCATCCTGATCACAACTCACTTATTTAACTATTCATCTTATTACTTAACTGTATCACGCTTATTCAACTTCTTTTATGTGTTAATAACTATGTTCTTTGATAACATATCACCACTACCCTCTTAATAATCTTCACCTCCCCCTAGTTACAGTTTTGATTACTCATCACATTTTTGAAATGTCTTGACAACAATAACCCTAACTTAATTTTATTCTCATCGGGCAAACCTAATATGCACACAAACATAGGAAAATAAGTATATATAATTGCGATTGTACTGCTAAGTGAATGAATTTGCCTCTGAAAAGAGACTCTTCGCTAAACTGCGTGTTTTGTTTTAATTAATGTCTGTCTGGTTGAGGATTATTCATGAACTTTAAGTTTTAGCAGTACAATAATATTATTATATTATTTCGGAAAAACGTAAACTTAAGCGCTTAAACTTGTCCATGTTAATAATCACCAAACTTTTTGTTTTATTTTTTTTATAATTTTAGAAATCTTGTAGTACATGGTTTTGTTGCAGATTCAGATGGTCGTAAAATGTCAAAATCTTTAGGGAATGGTGTTACTCCTGAAGAATTGATCGCTAGTCAGAATGGATGCATTGATATAATGCGTCGATGGGTATGCTCCTCCAGCTTGGATTCTGTTTGCCGTTTGGGTTCCAAAGAAATAAATCAAAGTAGCAATGGTTATAAAGCTGTAAGCAAACAACTTTTTCCCCATAATCTTTAATGTATGCGCTTAAGTTGACTTTTTTCCCAAATACCTTCGAAAGTAATCATCCGGTTGTCTGTATGTGATTAAGAATAATCAGTATATTATATTATTATTGTTATTGTTCCCTTGGGTTCCTAGTGGAACATAGGGCTTCAACTGCACGCCTCCACTTGCTTCTGTCTTCTGCTGTACTTTTCACCTGCATCCATGTTAGTCCATACTGTTTCAACTCCTCTTCACACGATCTCCTCCATGTCACCCTTCGACGTCCCACTCGCCGCTTCCCTTTTGGGTTCCACTCGAGCTATGGCCTGATGCGCGATGTCACCCAGCGGCCTCCTCAGTGAGTGTCCAATCCATCTCCACTTTCTCCTGCATATATGTTGAGCGATTGGTTCTTGTTATGTTTGTTCCCATAGTTTCTTGTTGGTGATTCTTTCCGGCCATCTGATCTTGAGTATAGAACGAAGACAGCTGTTGATAATGATCTGCAACAGGCTGTTGGAAATATTCTTTGTGACCCGCCGTCAAGTTTCTGATCCATCCGTATAGAAGAAGTGACTGACTGACTTGACGTTTGTATTGAAAATCCGAATTTTGTTGTTGATGCTGGCTGGGTTGAGTGACGAAGATTTCCAGATTGGTTTCAGTTTGATGAATGTGTTTCTCGCCTTCCCGATTCTCGATTTGACATCCTCGTCCATTCCAGCTGCCTGTAGTTGAGACAATGCTCCCTAGATAAGTGAATGAAGTAACCTCGTTCAAATCCCTCCCGTTGATGGTGATTGGCGGTGGATGTTGCTGTTGTTGTTGTTGTTGGCTAACTTAAATTTTCCATCAAAAGAAAACATAAATAACATATTTAAAATCAAATCCTGTGAAAATCAACTAGCGGCCTGCTTAGAACACTGAACCACTAAATTTTTCCCATTTATCCAATATAACTTATTTGCTGCATTTGGGGTCTTCGGGATGGTGAAAACCAATGACGGCTAGAGAAAATTGGTGATGTGGCTCAAAATCGTTCTCAATGGTTGGTGCGCAGTTGCATCCAATAAAACTATATTGTTCTTCCATATTACTATTCTTTTTGCCTCATATTTCTGTTTATTATCTCCTTTTTGAATAGTTTTCTACTGTCTTTCCTTGCTTTGTGTGCTACGTGGAGTGTAGCAACTCGAACTGCTGCACATCGGTGCAAAGTTCTACGTTCAAACCAGTCACTCACTAAATTTCATATTGTTTTAACCGTCCAACTGCGTTCGTGAATCGTAACCCAATCTCACGCACATTTTCAAAAATGTTTCAGCCTACTGCTACAACTTTTTGAAGGAAATGGGAGAAAAACTTTGTGGAGTAATGGAGTTTGCTTTGGATAGAACGACATTCCTCTAAGCGATGCATTATCGATTATTAGTAGTAGTAGTATTATTGCTTAGAGATCTTGCACAAAGAGTAGATACCCTATAATAAAACAAGCTGAAAATTCTTTTGACACTGTTTAAAACGAACTTTTCAGGATAAAGTTGTTATCAATTGTTATTTCTTAAAAAGCATCCAAATGAGGATACATTGCGCTAACACAGATCTGAAAGCAGTCAAATGTTTGGTGACCATCATAAAATCACTTGTGACTTAAATTTATTTCTGCCACTAGTTTTTCCTCTTTTTCTAAGGTATTTTTTAACACGACAGATCTCTTAAAACTATTCTTAGCATAAATCATACAATAGTCGCTACTCGGATAGATGTCATCATGTACATCTATCCACTGAGTCAAATAGTTATCTTGTCTGATCTTAAGATAAGTGGAGCTTAACAAGAATAGTATGACACGTGTTACTAGGCTGTTGGTATCCTTTAGGAATGAATTTGTTCAAATTTTATTTCTCTGCTAGTCCTATATGTTAGGATGACCTAGTGACGTTCTTTACGCCATCCGCGGAACCCTAATGTTATCGTAGCAATTATATTTCTCGTAAGTATTAGATTTATTATTGGTGTTAGTATCACTATTGCTGAAGAATATCCTCGTATGGACCAAATACATATCAATTTATGTCTGAGTACCTTCACCTGAGAGCTAAGTGACTTCCTAACAGATGGTTGGATTGGTTTCGATAATCATCCTATCAAGACGGACTAATGATAAGCACAGTTATTTAAAGACTAACATTTTGAGCACAAGCTGTTATCCGTATTCACAAATCAAAGTTTTAATGATGCCTTTTGACATCATTTATTTAATTAATTGGCTTCTATTTCTTTGATTTTAGCAGTAGTATAATTTTTTTTCTTGATCATTTCTTGTTCACATATTAAATTTTGATTCGATGAATACATTCCTTAGGAAAGGTGTTTGGTCATATTGTACTCTAAAAGTCATCCAGTTAATAATACTTTATCTATGTTTATTATATCGACTAAACTATTTCTAACATGGAGTTACACACGCACACACTCTTTCCTACAATGCCCATGTTTTATACCTTAGCCTTAATGTCGATTAATACCTAGACTTATGTATATTGTGATCTCTTATAACTGATATATATATATATATATATATATATATTCTAAGTGACAGAGACAATGTTAAGCATGAAACCTATGACTTGCTTTGTTGTTAATAACATAATTTTAGGCTCTTTTTATTTCTCTCTTATTTTGTATTCTATGGTGAACTCCTTCTTAAACATACTTAGCTACCTAAATAATTAACACTGGCTTACTTTTTTTTACTTTACTCTATTCGTTCTTTTGTGTATCTACTAGTTCCGACTATACTAGCACTATGAGCATTACAAAATTGTCCTGTCATTAACCATCATGTAATTATTAGTTTTGTGGTTGTTGTTTTTTTTGTTCGGCAATATTAACTAACAATCATTGGTTGTGAACGCCATTATCACCATCTTAAAATTTTGTATTATGCAGGATTACTGACACTACCACTACAAACTCCACATTAGACCTGACAACAAAAAAAAAACAACAACCCTAAAATGTTATTTTATGATTATTTAGTGTTTGTTTCAACCAAATTAACTGGTCATCTTGGCGATAAACATTCTTAAATATCATCTCATAAACTTCTTGTATGTCTGTAGCTTTACTGTCACCATGCGTAATCATATCATAGCTTCCACTACCCAATACTGAGATATTATTATATGCTGTTTATTTTCCTCTCTACTTCTTGGTATTTTTTTCGCGTTTAAAAAAATTATTTTTGTGTTTTTTGTGTTTTTTTTGTTGTTGTCTTTATATTTTTTTGATATACTCCTTTTAAACGTTGGATAAAATAAGATGCAAATATTGTAGATATTGTGCTGAAAATTCCACACTGTACCACTAGTACTGTTTCTAGAATAAATCAAATTATTATTATTAACTATTTCTGTCCTGCTATTTCCACTTGATATATAGCTACGCAACAGTTTACGTTTTATGCTTGGTAATCTATATGACTTTTGTCCAGTAACACAAATAAACAATGGCTTGAAAGGGGATTTCGATACCACAGACGACGTGTCACTGTCAAAATTGGTGTTAGAGATGACAAATTATGTTAAACGAAATAATGGCGATTCCAACTATCAGTGTCTTGGTGCAATGGACAAAGCTGTTCTATACTCACTTGCAAATATTGTTTCATCCTCCTTAAATACTTACTATCCACAATTTCGATACAATACTATTTTAGCTGATATTGATCAATTCGTATCTTACTTGTCGTCTGTATATATTACATCGGTGAAGGACAGGTTAGTATATTTGTGTTGACCATTGTATTGCATTTCCCTTATTTTATTTTTTGTGTGTTGATGTTTTGTCGGTAATTGAAAAAAAAAAACGAAAGATACTTTTTTTCGAGGTTATCATGGATTCATTCAACTGCCTGATGTTATTCAACAAGTTGCTAGACCTATTCTTATATATCGGGATGTCGTATCCGTAGAACAGATGTTATCCTAGCGAAAGTAACCTTTGTTGTACAATACCACGTTAAAAGCTGATCACTTCTGCATCTCTTCTCACCAGTTCCACAACGATATATAAAGCTCTTGAGCAATATTTGTGACACATATCTGACGTTCCAAGATCACATTACTAAATGGAAAAAAACCTCTGTCTTATTCAAACACATCGCTGAACATTATAACTACTTACATGATATTGGCGTTGGATGCGAATCAATTACGGGGATAATGATGGTCACACAAAGAGTCACTGAATACTTTGAGTTTATAAAGCTCTAATTTCATAAATACAAGTCATTTTGTGGTGAGAGCTGTTAGCAACAATTTACGTCAATGTTCTCGTCCCAAATCGGGGTCATGAGAAAAACAATGACAAAGCTTAGCTTTGAGAAAATCACCAGCCAACTATAGCGGAGTTAAAGTGTGGAAACATGATTCACAGATATATGACTTGATTTTCTGAGAAACGGCCACAAAGAGATAACAGAATGACCTTCATCAAGGAAACAACCAATCAGAAGAGGTTGCTTCTTCGCTAGTAATAATGCACATAAAAATCTATAAATACCTCTTGATTTTCTTAATAAACGATCTGCTGCCTGGCCCTTGTCTTCTGTCGTTACAATGTATCAAGCAATTGTGAACCTGATGTTTAATTAACATTCTACCAGTGTCATATTTCTGTCTGACTTTTGATATCTCGAAATCTCGTTACGCTTACTTACTTACTTTACTTTACTTCGGCTATCTCCTACGGGAGGATGAGCCGGCTTCATGAACATCTCGAATCATCGCTGCCCAGGAGCGGCGATCTGACGCAACGTTTTGCGACAGGGTTATCCAATTAAGAGAGTTCATGAAGTTTCATGGGAATTTGGTACGAGTGATGTCCCCAGAATCGCTCGGCCTTTCGTTTGAGAGTGCAGCTCTAGCCTTTACACAACCAAGTGTGACCTACAAGGCAGTAGGAGTGGAGTAGGGAGTCCACTATCCATTGGCAGCCGGTGACCGGAGTTCGGTTCATACGCCTTTTTGAATGGGACCAGACATCCAGGACATCCAACAAGCCCTTTGTCCATACGTCTGCCGGTGAGCTCCAGTGAGCTTCATACGCCAGTCGTTGGAGGTTTGGAATCAGGGTTTAGCCATCTCCCCTAGACTGTCATCCAATGGACAGTCAACCCGGTGAAGAGCGCCGGGCATCTCGTTACGCCCCCTACAGTTCCTATTTAACTGCCGAAATATTCAAGTTATCAAAGGGTTAACTATGTGACTGTTGAGGTATTAAGCCTGGTAAAAAGGGAAGGTTGGGCGTGAAGCTAGCAACCCCATCCTGTAGAAATGACAACACTGGTGTTAAAACTTCAAAGTTGAAGCTCGAAGCCCTGTGTTCCACTAGGAACGTAAAGGAATAAAATAATAATAATATTAACTTCCATTTACTAGAGTTGACAAATATATGAGATAGGCGAGTTCAGTAACAACGGTGATGCTAAAATATTAACCCGTTATTTTATTTTAAACACTGATAATAAGTGGGTCTGTGTTGCTTATTATCTTTTTTTTCGAATATCTTATGTTTCATAGATTATACTTTAACAATGCAAATGATCCATTCAGACGGAATACACAAACAGTATTCTGGTTGACAGTTGAATGTTTGAAGGCTTTGTTAGCACCAATTCTACCCTATTTGATGGAAGAAGTTGAAACAGTTACCTGGAGTCATTTATCATCTCAATTAAAGAAATTCGATCATCAGCCCAAAACTCTTTTAGAACGTTATTCATCTTTATCTCTGCATGACTACTGTTTTGTAGACAAATCGAAACCATGCTCCGATTGGATATTATGCTTATCAGCTATGCTACAATGGGATGAGTTCAAAATTTATTCAGATTATGTCAATAGAATTACTTCATTGTTCCACTCTTTAATTAATTCAATGCCAAAAGATATTTGTACCCTACCTTCCACCCCATTGTCTAATGCTCATGTACATATCGATGTACCAGTGGAAAATCATGATATATGTCATATGTTAAAGGTATGTACTCTTTTTGTGAATCATTTTAGGTGATTGTTTTTACCAGCTTTATTACCGTATATATTAGATGGTCAGCGATGCTTATATCGTCTCTTGAATCATGCAATTCGCCTAACGAAACTATGATTTCTGTTTTATGCTTGCTGAGCCACCATCCTCCTCGTCGAGTAGTGTTAGCTGACATTTGATTAGATTGGAAAGGAGTTAAGAATGGTCGAATCAAAACCTTACAGCAATACAAGTAGTCTTCGATTGTTGGTTTGACTCACACTGTGAGGTGTACACTGCCTGGTTGATATCCTCGAGACTTTAAGAACCAATGACTTCAAACTATTGGTTCTCAGTGGTGCAGATGCATTCGTTCCCTATAGTCTCTCAGATCGATCAGATCCTCATGTTTATCTGTGTGGTTATTCTTCCTCTTCTACATCCATGCTCATTATAGTTCTTCTTGGATTTTCTCCCCTTTTTCTTCTTCATTTGTGTGCTGTATAGGGTCTGGTTTCTAGGCCTAGAGTTCATGCCGCTGGCTGTTCTCTTGACATCTTTTAGCTCCGCGACCTCAGGTTGTATGCCGTTGTGTATGTAGCTAGGGGGCATTACCAACCATAGGGCAGCAGGGGGGCAGAGACTGCTAGGCAGGAAAACCCTCGTATTCTTCTTAGGGATAGCTTTTACCCTCGACGAGACGAACCAATTGGTACCTGTCTCGTCCCTGTAGGACTTACGGTTGCGGAGCTATGCTTCTTTAATTTCAGAATGTATTCTTCTATTTTAGAGTTTCTTAGGATGTACATGCTCTTTCATTTCATCCACGATGTTATCGACAACGGGGAGCTGAAAATGAAGCCGAGGCTGACCGGCAGCTTAACCGGACTTCTACTGATATGACGGTGGCGACGGTATCAGTAGGAGATAACTTGGGTCGCCACACCGTTCCTAGCGTAGCTCCGTTGATAGTAGCAACGGGCATCAACCAAATTTGTCAAACCTCACAACCTACTGATACATTGGCGACGGTATCAGTGGGGGCTGGACTTAGTCGTCAACAATCCAACCCGATGAACCAAACGAATCCAAGAAATATCATGCCGGATCGGCCGTGGCCCGGATTAACAACGACCGCGCTTTCTGCTGCCGTGTCACAGGGCAGAAGTGATAAGTACGCTACTGAGACACACCAGACCGTGTGTGACCGGCCTCAAGCAGATGTCCCCTGGGCTCTGCGGTCACGCAACACTAACCTTTCTTCTATTTCAGGTACCCAAAGACTAAACTCAGGCGTGAGGCCAGCAACCCCACCCTGTAAACAAACCTGCTACAGAAACTTCAGCGTGAACAGTCTCCTTGCGTCAAAAGAAAAAGTCTGTGTGGGGACATGGAATGTCCGCACCATGTACGAGACTAGCAAAGCTGCCCAGATCGCAAGCGAAATGAGGAGATACGGACTACAAGTATTGGGGATCTGCGAAAGCAGATGGAACGGATACGGACTCACCAAATTGTCAACAGGTGAGTCAGTGATTTACTCCGGTCACCCAGAAGACAACCACACACACACCGAGGGCGTGGCTATAATGATGTCACCAACGGCAACCAAGGCTCTGATACAATGGGAGGCGATCTCACCCAGGATAATAACCGCCAGATTCAACTCCAAAGGAAGGAAAGTGTCAATTATACAATGCTATGCACCGACCAACAACGCAGACCTCGAAAAGAAAGAAGAATTCTACAGACAACTGCAGGCAGCAATAGACAATACTCCAGCCGGTGACATCAAAATACTAATGGGAGACATGAACGCCAAACTGGGACCAGACAACACAGGAAGGGAACTCATCATGGGTAAAGAAGCTCTGGGAGAGATGAATGAAAATGGAGAACTCTTCGCCGACTTCTGCGCCTTCAATGAACTAGTGATTGGTGGCAGCGTATACAAACACAAGGATATTCACAAGGCTACATGGGTGTCACCAGATGGGCGAACCAAAAACCAAATTGACTTCATCACAATCTCGAGGAAGTGGCGGCGCAGCCTACTGGACACAAAAGCAAGAAGAGGAGCAGACGTTGGCTCAGATCACTACCTCGTACAAGGAACAATCCAACTCAAATTAAAGGCTTTCAGAGAAACAGGAGCTGCAGATAGACCACAAGCCAAGTTCAACACTCAAAAACTAAAGGACCAGGATACAAAGGATATCTTTACTGCAAGTATAAAGGACAAAGCCGAGACACAAATCAACACTGGTGAAGAGGTCAGCGTCGAAAAACACTGGAACAACCTGAAAACAGTATGGAGCGAAACCTGCATGGAAGTTCTGGGCAGAAAGAAGAGACAGGACAAACCGTGGCTCACTACGGACACTTGGAGGCTAATAGAGGAGAGAAGGATGGTGAAACAAAAAATTCTGCAGTGCACCGACGAGCAACAGAAACAGGAGTTGAATGTAAGCTACAATACACTGAACAAAGGAGTAAAGAAGAGTGCCAGAGAAGACAAAAGAAAGTATTATGAAGCCATGGCCAATGAAGCAGAACAAGCTGCAGGCAAAGGAGACCTCGCAACACTTCACCAAACAACTAGGTACCTTTCAGGCAAAAATTCGTCACAAATTAAGCCAGTGAAGGATGAAAATGGAAAGTCAATCACCAAAGAAGTGGAGCAAAGGAAACACTGGGCTGAACACTTCAAAAGACTACTAAACCGACCGCCACCTACAACGCGCCCAACAATACCAACAACGGAAGCAGAATTACCAGTGAACATCAACCCCCCGACGAAATCAGAAGTCCTGAAGGCAATCAAGATGCTGAAAGCTGGGAAAGCAGCAGGACCAGATGGAATCCCAGCAGAAGCATTGAAAGTCGACCCAGAGACAACAGCAGACCTGATGACGCCACTACTGGAGAAGGTGTGGAAAGAAGGCAAAGTACCCGAGGACTGGAAGAAAGGTTACTTATTCAAACCACCAAAGAAAGGAGACTTAAGTCAATGCAAGAACTGGCGCGGAATTATGCTCCTTTCCATCCCAAGCAAAATACTAAGCCGCATCATCCTGGAAAGGATCAAACAAGCCTTGGATGAAAAACTTCGACCAGAACAAGCTGGATTCAGGAGTAACAAGTCATGTATTGATCAAATCGCCACACTACGGATCATCATTGAACAAAGTTTGGAATGGCAGTCACCTCTCTATCTCAACTTCATCGACTTTGAAAAGGCCTTCGACAGCGTCGATCGAGAGGTGATTTGGCAACTACTTCGCTACTACGGGGTGCCGCCGACAATTATACATCTCATCCAACAGCTATACGACAATGCTGCATGCCAAGTAATCCACAACGGGAAACTTACGGAATCCTACGAAGAGAAGACGGGAGTAAGACAAGCTTGCCTACTATCGCCAATGATTTTCCTGATTGCAGTAGACTGGATAATGCGACAAACAGCGGGCAATGAGGAAACAGGCATAAAATGGACTCACACAAAGAACTTGGAGGATCTGGACTTCGCCGATGATATATGCCTGATTTCCCACAAACTGGAAGATATGCAAGCGAAAAGTAACAAGTTGGCAGAAGAAGCATCAAAGATAGGACTCCAGGTGAACATAGAAAAAACAGAGGTGATGAAGATCCCTGGCCAACACCAACAACAACAACAGACAGCAATCAGCATAAATGGAAAAAACCTGAAAGAAACTACCTCCTTTACCTACTTGGGAAGCATTGTTTCAATTACAGGCGGAACTGACGAGGATATCAAAGCAAGGATCGGGAAAGCAAGGCAAGCTTTCATTACTCTGAAGTCTGTGTGGAGGACAACATCATTCAGCGCCAAAAATAAGATCGGGATTTTCAACTCCAATGTGAAGTCAGTACTACTATACGGATCAGAGACTTGGCGTGTCACAAAGAGCACCTCAAACAAGCTACAGACCTTCATTAACAGATGTCTTCGCTCAATACTCAAGATCAGATGGCCGGAAAGGATCAGCAACAAAGATCTCTGGGAGCGAACCAACCAGGAACCCATTGTGAAACAAATAGGCAGGAAAAAATGGAGATGGATTGGCCACACTCTGAGGAAACCAGCAAGTGACATCACTAGACAAGCCCTCGAGTGGAACCCGAAAGGGAAGCGGCGAGTTGGTCGTCCAAGGGTGACCTGGAGGAGATCATGTGAAGAGGAGATGAAAGCATGTGGGCAGACCTGGAGCCAGGTGAAAACTCTAGCAGAGAATCGAACGCAATGGAGACGCATGGCTGAAGCCTTATGTTCCTCTAGGAACTAAAGGAAATAATAATAATAATAATAATATAGGGTCTGAAAACTCGAACTACTGCACTTCTGTGCAATCTTCTACGTTGAAACTCAGCCAGCCAATCATATGGTTTTTCAATTTATAATAAAGGCTACAAAGACATTTTACATTACTTGCGTTCTTAGTGGAGTTAAGGGCTTCAAGCTTTAAGTTTTGAAGATTCAGTATCAGTGGTATTGTTTCTACAGGGTGGGTCGCTAACCTCGCATACAATCTTTCCTCGTCTCCAGGTTTTCTATTGACTAGTAAACTAGGCGATGTTTAAGAGTGCGTCGGCCGAGAATTGAACCACTACCAAATCACTGACGCACAAAAGTGTTATCCATTGGTTCTTTCTAGACCATCTACAACATACAGTCAACATACAAAGACATAATTCCCCTTATTATAAAAGTTTTGTATTTCCCAATGAATGAAAAGCAAAAAGATATCATTTTTACTGACGTTTCGCTATTTAACGCTGATAGATTTATCAAAGTATTATTAAGCCAGAATTTACAAAATCTCAGCTTGTATATAGCAACTTAATCATCGTTCTTCAGCATGAGATAATTTTCATGTTATCAAGTCGGTCCTGATTCTATAGTGTGAAGACCTATAATTGATAACTTTTTAAGCTTTTCTGGCTCAACTAAATGTCCTGGCGGTCGAACAGATGCTCTACGGTATTCATTTCTTCTGATCTCAATTTCCCACAAGGTTTGGCCGATGTATATCGCATCGCGACCCAAGCATTTTATTTTATAGAAACAATTAAATTATGAATGCTTTGGAATTTGGTCTTTTATATAGACAAGGTTGCTTTGTAGTATATCTGATGTTTTGAATAAAACTTTATTGTTGTGTTTATTGAGTAATCTTTTGATATCGTCTGACGTTTTTGATCGAAATGGAATGACAACTGTTGAGGTCCGTATCTTTGGAATACGTTTTCGACCATGTTTAATGTTGGTGTTGATTTTGGCAACAAAGTTCTTTGGGTAGTGGTTTTTCTTGAGAGTCTCAGTAATGTTTGATATTTCTTATTCTTTTTCCTTCTCATCCATTATCAAAGGGTGTGACCATTTAAGAAGACTTAAAACAACTGAAACCTTTGCACTGTTGGGGTGTGATGATCTGAAGTCTGAATATTTGTTAGAGTGGTCTTTCTTTCTGAATATAGATATACTAAAATGTCCATCTTCCCTCCTCTTAACTATGCAGTCTAGAAATGGTAGTTCACCGATTTCTGCTTCTGAAGTAAACTGGATTCTGGGAGATAGATTGTGCAGTTTCTCCAAGAATCAACTGTGTAGATCTCGTTTAGCACTACAAAAGTATCGTCAACGTATCTTAACCATATTTTAGGAGTGAGTATGTTTGAAAAGATTTCTTCTTCAAATGAATTCATGAAAGGATCAGAAACTTTTGGGGTAACATGAACATTTTCTGTCTTTGGTTTTGGTATCTACATTAATTTTGTTGTTGTTCGAGAAAGCTTATTCTTTGGGATTTTAGACTATATAGTCACTAATTTACGTAATTAGATATTGACACCGTTTCTAGTAATGTTTTTTCTCACTTTCCAGGTTCTTCATCCTTCGGAATTATCATCTGCTTCATCAGATTTGTGTTACCTACTCCGTGCGGCTTCAGTTTCATGGTCTCCTGGATTAGTTCAAAATGGAGTTCTTGATACGCCTGGATGTTATAAATTTAACTTAGATGACCTAATTGTAACGGTTAAATTTCCACTGGAGAATCAATATTTCAAATGTCAACGTTGTCATAGGTATACTGATAACACTTCTTCAAAAGAACTATGTCCTCGTTGTATAGAAGTACTTAGTAATTCAGAATCTGTGAAAAGTTCCCCGGAATCTCTGTCAATTTCTTCTTAAAATGTGATCTTTTTTGAAATATATTAAACTAAAAAAAAAGTATACTTTTCGTTGTTCTTGTTTCGTTTAGCTGGGCTCATCGATTTGATCTTAAAATAATTCTCATAAATTAGTGCAATGGTATTCTCTGAGCTGGATGGTTTGCTTACAAAGCTTTCACTATCTTTCTACAAATCTTCAGCTCAGACTTTTTGAGCTTATTTGCCATCCATCATGGCAACCCTGAACATGATTGGTTATTTCCAGAGATTTTCTCACCCTTTTTACCTACTTGTATTGGTATTGAATATATTTTAACCTTTTGACCAATGGGACTTCGTTTTTATTATTTGATAAATCTGATCTATGTCTGAAAATTACAGATTCATCTGAGTATCAGGTTTCTGACAATTTCCGTACATTTTTGATGTTTCCTTTGTCTAAGGTTTGTACATCTGCCCAGTAGAAAAGGTATCTATAGTTTTCTTGATGCATGGATGAATGTCGTGTCTTTTGACAGTCACTTGATGTCCGTATATGCGAAAATGAAGAGGACGTCCACACGGTTGTTGTAATTTATCTTTTAGATGATGTTAGTCTACTCTTCAGTTTATCAGCTTCCAGAGCTTTATCTCACTAATCCGAAAGCAAACACTAGTACGTACATTAAGTTCAAGGATTAGGAAAATCTGTTCGGAAGACACGATAGAGAAAGAATTAAATTTATTACGTGAAACCCTCCTAGAGAACGGGTATCCACCAAGATTCATAGACAAAAACATGAAAGAAAAACCTCCGTCGCCAAAAATCACAACTATTCCTAAAAAACTCTCTTCATGAACCTGGAATTCAGAGGTGACATCGAAACAGAAATTCTTAGAAACCGCCTTTCCAAATGTCTGAAGAAGACAATGCAAGCAGCCACCTTACGTATCACATTCTCCAGCAGACAGTTTATCCATTCCAACGTTAAGGATAAGATAACTCTTTTGGCCACTTCAATGTGTATTTATCAGTTTACTTGCTCACGTGGAGCAAAATATATCGGTCGTATGCAACGTCAATTCCGCAAACGTATTCTGGGACACTGTCCAGCTTGGCTAGCCAGAGGAGAAAGGAGGAATACTAGCAGATCCATCCTCGAACACCTTGTCATCTCCGGACATCGAGCACCCCTGCATGAATGCTTCACAATTCTACACAGAGTTCCTCAATATTGCACGAAAGGACTTCGCATACGCCATCTTTACATAGCTGAATCATTGGCTATTCGGGATCTGAAACCGGACCTCTGCATTCAAAAGCGCTACATACATTCACTCGCCCTACTGTCGCCAGAGTAACGTTGTTGGTATCATTTTGCTTCTTTTTTATTATGTAAGTTCACTATTATTATTATTGTTATTATCATTATTATTCCCATCATCCGTATTTTATTATCCCTCTCTTACTGTTTTTTTAATAACATTGCGTTTTCATGCAGATTTTACATAAAAACACTATTGTCTTTCCACTAGTTCCTGTCCATTCTACGCAATTTTACTGATTAGTCATTTTCTCACACCTATTACGTCATGCCAACTTCTGCCTCTTTTCTAACTTCCAGTTAGTCACCCCTTCTAGGTTACACCCAACATTACGTAATACATTTTTCGAGGACAAATTTTACCAGTATCTGATTGGTCTTATGATTTTTTTTGTTAAATATAATTACGATTCTAAACCTTCTGAAAATGAATCGTCGAAAAGAAAATTTTCTTGGTTGATTATGTCTTTTTTCCTATGACTCAATATGGGAATATTTCGTTCATTCTCTCCTTTTATCGTTAAGTCTTTTGGTTCATATAGTATTCGATTGAAGAAGTTTTGTTAATTAGTGGGCTAAATCTATTCTAAAAGGTTTTAGTAGTCTTTCAGTGCTTCCAGAGATGTTATTCATGTATCCTAGGACGATTTTTCTTCTTTTGTTTTCATTGTTCGGTTGAGTTGAGGGTAGACATCTTTTGATGAAGTTTTTCACATGAGTTAATTTTATCCATTTTGTATTATTTTGTAACTATAATACACTAAAGCTTTTTTCGCTCGGATTTTCTTATTGATTTTTGCTTGTGATGTGTTATGCTTTCAATGTTCGTGCAGACTTTTCATGTATCTCAATAATTGTGACGAAGTTGTTATGTATGCAAGGCATTCTAAAGTGTATTGATATTATTATTATTATTACAACCTTGTAAACAGAAGAGGGAAGCAAAGGAAAATTATGGAAGTAAAATAAAAGTATGTTACCAAGGTAGATTTGAGGTAACTACTATCTCCTTTTGTATACATAGATCCTGCTTTTTTAATCTGATTGAGCAGGCTCCTGCAAAACCAATAGCATTTTAATCACCTTGCTTAATAACTATTCAAGGTCACCGTATGATCACAGTCCAATAAATGTACTGTGATTGAGCTCCTTAGGACGCCATCATGAATACTTAGAAAACCATTTGTGGCAGTGTTCGGGTCGAAAGACATCTTTCCTTACACCCGATGCATATGCTTCCGCCAGCACATGTAAATTGATATGCACGTTTCGATGTGTCGAGGATCGATGTCTTATCTTTGCCTGTAACTTGCACTATCACCTTTGTTGTATTTATCAGCTGTATAAAGGATTCGTTTAATTGGTTTCTCCAAACGACGTTTCACCAATTGAGTAACATTATCTCCCTTATAAGGTAACTTTGTGTAAACCTTTTTAGAAACAGTCTCTGACATTGCTTTTCCCTTATTGTCTTTTACATACTTATTTATAAACCTTTCCGAATACCCTCCTTTTCTCACTAGTGTCTCTCTTCAAGAATTTCTCTTCGTAGTCTGGTCTGATACTTGAACATATCCTTCTTGCTCTATCTGATAATGTTCTAATCAGACTCCTCTTGTATTAGACTTGGACGGAGCTATTGGAATGTACAGATTGTCTCGTCCAAGTTGGATTTCTACAAATCGATCTCTCTACACTTTCATCAGTTCGTTTAAGCAGATTTACATCCAGGAAATGTATAGTATCATTATCTTCATGTTCCGCTATAAATTTTATACTAGCATGTCACGAATTAAATTTTTCCGACATTATCTCAGCTTCGATCTTATCTCTACATACTATGAATATATCAGCCTTTCCTATACAGTCCTTTAAGGTAGTATATTCTAAACTTGCTAGAAACATATCTGAAGATAGAGGCACTAATGGGCTTCCTTCCCATCGCCACGCTATCCGTTTTTGAAAATACAGTTTGTTATTGAACGAAAAAAGGGCACCTCTTTACTGCAAATACAGTAACTTCTTCAAACAATGCTTAGATATAGGACATTCATTTTCTGCATCACAAATATTCGTGAAAAGTGAAATAACATAAAATGTCACATCAAACGCGAGCCATCGACATCCGGTTCAGCAATATTTTGGATAAACTGGAAGGGTTATAAATTCGAAAAGCGTGTATATGATAGTATACTTAGATGTAACACTAAATTGGAAATCTGATTTCAAAAGTCAATAATGATCACGAATATATAGTAATGAGTGCTCATGGCGAATATTCATACTGATTATAAACTTCATATAGATAAATGATAATATCAAGAAGAGAGAGATAAGGGGGTAGAAAGTTATGTCTGTGTATATGTGAGTCAGTGTGTAAGTGAATTAATAAAATTCAATTAAGAAAATAAAAGGTTCATTAAATACGAATGCAATAATAAGGGTTAGGGGAATTTATACATACACAGGATGAAAGGTCATGCCTAGAAAGTAAGATGTAATACAGTAGTTAGCTAGGGTAGGAATAGTGGCTGGATTTGTTTCTTTTGCCCACCACTATTGCTACCCTGGCCTCTTACCTTCGAAACCTGATATTCAATTTTGTGTTATATTTATGCATACACAAATGTTTTCAACAATAATCTGTTAACAATCCACTTGCATATACCTCTTGAAATGTTAGTTTTTAAAAACATTAATGTTGCCAATATCAATAATTCTTTAATTATTAGGAATCTATAACTGTAGTTTATATTTTGCCAAATTTTTAGTATTTTATGGATGAAGTGAATTTTCGAATCTACAAGATTAATAGAGCTAATAAAATGAAATAGTAAAAAGTTACGATAACCTACATATAATCCTAAAAGTGCTGGCGGCACAAGTGAATAAATCCAGGCAGTTGAGTTGGATGAGTTCATTTAACTGTTGGCTAATTACTCAGACATAGTATCTCCAGCACATGTTACGATTAGGAATGATGTAGAAAAACTTTAGCTAAGGTGGATGATTTTGGTAATAGTAGGGTCACTATGAAGCTGTCATATGTATATATACCCTTGGTCTCTGAGTTGAGCAGAGTGCCTCAGAAGCATATTTCCACTTCGTTATGTATTCTGCAGTCTTTTCTAACTGGCTCCACTATTGCCCATAAGCTTTTATTTCCTCCTAACATGATCTCCTTCATATCACCTTCGGAACCATGCCCAACTCGTCATTCTCTATTCGACTTCTACTCGACAGTTTGGCGTATGATGTCACTCAACGGTCTCCTCAGGGTGTGTCCGATCTATCTCCATTTTCTATGGCATATTTGTTGGTCTATGAATTCTTCGTTTGTTCGTTACGAAAGTTCCTTGTTGCTAATTCTTTCTAGTCTTCTATATTAAGCGAAGACAGCTGTTGACAAAAGTCTGCAGTCTCTTGGAAATGCTTTCTGCGATACGCCAAGTCTCTGAAACGTATATAGAAGCACGTTGATTTGACTTTAGTGTTGAAGATCTAAATCTTATTCTTTGTGCTGAGTGCAGCAGATTTCCGCACTGATTTCAAAGGTCTGTCTTGCCTTTCTGACCGTGGGTTCGATATCACCGTCCGTACTGCCTGTAGTTGAAGCGATGCTGTTTAGATAAGCGAAAGTCGTGACTTATTGATATAAGTGACTTCCTTCAAATTTATGCCGCTGATACTGTTTTGTGCTTGTTTTCGGCTAAGCGTCTTCATCACCTCCATCTTCTCTATGTTTACGTGAAGTCCTTTCTTGCTGTTTGTCCTTCCAATTTGTTGGTTTTTCGCCTGTAGATTATCAACTTTGTGTGATATCAAGCATAAATCGTCTGTGAAGCCCAAATTTTCCGAAGTCTTTATGCAGGCCCAACGTATTTCTGTCTTGTCGTTCCCAACGGTCTTTTGCATTATCTAGTCCACCATAATTAAGAATATCATTGGTGTTAGTAGGTAGTCTTATTTTACTCCTGTCTTTACTTCAACAGCACCTCTGAGGTGATTATTTGAGAAGGAGATGAGGCAAAGTTAAACTTTAAGCACCACTAACTACAAATCAACGAATGACCTCGAACGCACCAGTCACGTGAAGGAGGCATTTTTGTATATGGAATACATATATTTATGAAAAAATGCATAAAAACCGTAGAAAAGTGCTACAGAGGATACCTTCCTCTCAAATTTGATAAAATTACCTCTCAGTTTTAGTTTGGAGTATCAACAGAATATAATTCTATTGTGGGTAAAATTAATTTTGATAAAGTCTCATAGTGTTATACAGTAATATTTACTGGGCAACAAGTTGCGCTCGAAAAGTCATCAGTAAATATTACTGATGGAATTATACTCTGTCACAGTGCACAAGTTCTTTTCCTATATCAACAGAATAATTTAACCACATTCTATGCATGTAATTATTTAGGTCTTCTAAACCTAACAATAACCCTAATCTTTCCTGAATCTATCCGTAACGTGAAAATATCCCTAAACCAACTGTAATCTAACTCGAACCAACTATAATGTCGCCTTCATTAGGTTAACCTAACCCTAACTTGTCCTTGGCTTAAAGCGTAACTTAATCTTTCCCAAACCTAAGCTGTAACTTGCCAGATATCTCATTTAATAGCATAACACTTCGATTAGCATATTTTATTGATGATGACAACATTATTTGCCAGGCTTCACCAACTTGCTCAGTGAGCGTTTCAAGGTCATCGGTGCGTTCGCACTCCATTGGTCGTTAGTGGTGCTTAAAGCTTAAATTGGCCGGAGATGAAAGCTTATGGACAATCATAGAGCCAGCCAAGAAGAACAGAACGAAATGGAGATGTTCTTTTCAACTCGTAATCCAAGCGAATAATAACAACACAGAAAAGAATTATTAAAAGTAATATAACAATCTTGTTATGATATGAGTAAGAAGGAATACTTGTTATTGAAAGGAAAGACATTTACCCAAGATCTCAGTATTTTTCTTCATAATTTTGCTTTTAAAACATTGAAGAATCAAGATGAAGATTACCACTGGTTTCAGTTCTAATCCTTGTTTTATACATATTTCCTCGAATTGTATAAGTTACGTTGTGTCTTAGATTCCGATGGAGAGTCTTTTCCCGTCCTTTACTCTCTTCTCATCTCAAAGAAATTTACAATAAGAGAGTAGAATCAAGAAATCACCTGTTATCCTTTAACTTCATTTTAATTTTGAAGCAAAAAAAAATTTCCTTGCCTGTGGCTCTGAAACATGGCCAATACGAGTTGAAGACATGAAAAGGTTGACTGCTTTTGACCACAGATGTTTACGATCTCTTTCTCACGTTAGGTGGTATAATAAGGTGAGTAATGTTGACGTTAGGCGTAGAGTGTTGGGCAAAGAGGGAAAATCAATCGAAGAGAAGAGGCTATAAAGTTACATAGATTGAGATGGCTAGGTCACGCGCTGCGCATGCCTAACCATCGTCTCCCCTGACGGGCATTACTAGCTGATATAGGTGCAGATTGGAAAAGAGTAAGTGGTGGCCAAACAAAAACATGGCATCAATCAATCCATGAAATCCTTGACAGTTAAACTCAGTCGGGTAGGGAGATGCAGACTTCCGGGTTGGGGCCCTCAGGACTCTAAGAATCAATGGCTGGAGACAATAGGTGACATGGCTGAAAATCGTTGTCAATGGCTTACGCAGATGTATTCAGTCTCTGTAATCTTTCATATTCCTTTCTACCATTACTCATTCTGTTTCACTCTTATACCTGTCAAAACTCTATTGATTCTCTTCACTCATTTTCTTGTCTACCTTTGTGTGGTATTTGGAACGTGGCAACTCGAAGTGCTGCACTTCGGTGCCAAGTTCTATGCTGAATCCAGACAGAATTTTGAAGCAATAGAAATAGGTGCTTATATGCTCCTAGTTTGACATGAGATGTCTTTCCGCTAATATTTTATTAACTTGAAAGAAGTACATCTATTATTGAGTGTTCTACAGCCATGTCTTGTTCAATCGGTTGAAAATAACTGTTGTATTTCGGAGAAGAATGATGATGGTAATAAGCAAACACATGATCTACCCACAAAAAAGTCTTGAAAATGAACACTGCAGTTTCTTCTATTTTTCGGTACAATCCTGTGCATTTTATCTAGCTAGGCAATTAAGTGCTGAGGTTCCTTTCCAATATATATGACTAGTTTAGTAGATGACAGGTCACCATACTCCATAGTCGTTTTGATTCCGTCTCGTTGATACTTCTTACCGTTAGTGACTTGAATATTGAGTATAAACAGTGGCAAGTGATGAAATCAATCGTGATTAATGTCTGAAGTCCTCATTTACACTATAATTTTAAATAGTTGCTAACCTTCTGTTAACATTGACTTTTGTCAAATCATAATCAACTTTACAGTCAGTTTAAAATTGGTGAAGAATACCTTCACTAACTTAGCGAAGAATACAACGTCCCTTATACAAGGTATTAATAGACCTTCAAATAATAGAGAAAAATGAGCTGATATATATGTCCAAACCAAGTTCACTTTTGACAGTTTGAAAAAATTTGGGCATTGGGTATATGATATTCATTATAATAAAGGCTTTTGTATTTCCCAATGAATGAAAAACAAAAAGATATTGTTTTACTGACGTTTCGCTATTTAATGCTAATAGGTTTATCAAAGTATTATTAAACCGGAATTTACAAAATCTCAGCATATATATAACAAAGAGTTGAGGGGTGAGAAAATAGACTTAGGTCAAGTTAAAAGGACATATTGAAAGTTAAAACAATAATGAAGATCACTAAACCAAATAACAAAGGTAATAGTGTAACGACAGAAGGCAAGAGTCAGGCAACAGATCGTTTATTAAGGAAAATCAACACATATTTATAGATTTTGATGTACATTATTGTAGATTAATGTTAGTAGAAAATACAGTCTTTTGATTGGTTGTTTCTCACAGAAAGTTAACTTTGCATCTCTTTGTGGCTGTGTCAGATCATCTATATGCTAACTGTATCCGCCTACGCAAAGTCTGCTGTCCATCTTTGACCTTGTTTTCACATGACTAATATTTGAGACATAAACATTGACCTCAATTACTGTCAACCAATTTGGCTAGCAACCATCTCTCACCACAATAGTACATCTGTTATGGTATCAAAACAAAGTTTACTAACTTGATCATCGTTCGTTAGTCTGGGGTCATTTTTCTTTGTCAAGTTGGTCAATTGGTAAAGATAACAAAATCAAAATCACGTGTAGATTGTTGGATTTGATCAGAGTTTAAAATTATGAAGGCAGTGTGTGTTTACATAGTGAACTTGCATATCGCATTCGTGTTGATTTTGTCACTTGATGGGGGAGGGAGGTGTTGTAACCAGGTCAGATTCTGTTTTAGTCCATCATTCCTATTCAGGCAATTTGGATTCCACTTTTAATAATAATAATATGCTTTATTCCAGAAACAGTACTAGTGTTACGGTGTGGAATTTTCAGCACAATATCTACAATATTTGCATCTAATGTTACAAACATTTAAATACCAAGATTATTATTATTATTATTATTATTATTATTGTATCCTTTAATTCCTACAGGGACATAGGGCTTCAGCCGTGCGTCTCCATTGCGTTCTGTTCTCTGCTAGAGTCTTCATCTGGCTCCAAGTTTGCCCACACGTTTTAATCTCCTCTTCACATGACCTCCTCCAAGTCACCCTTGCACTGACGACCAACTCGCCGCTTCACTTTCAATGGGTTCCACTGGAGCAATGGCTTGTCTAGTGACGTCACTTGATGGTTTCCTAAGAGTATGTCCAATCCATCTCCATTTCTTCCTGCCTATTTGTTTCACAATAGGTTCCTGGTTGGTTCACTCATTGCCAGAGATCCCTGTTGCTGATCTTTTCTGGCCATCTGATCTTGAGTATTGAGCGAAGACAACTAGCTGTTAATGAAGGTCTATAGTTTGTTTGAGATGCTCTTTATGACGCACAGTGCAAGTCTCTGATCCGTACAGTAAGTAGCACTGACTTCACATTGGAGTTGAAAATCCGGATCTTATCTTCGTTTTGATGCTGAGTGCTGTTGACCTCCACACAGACTTGAGAGTAGTGAAAGCCTGTCTTCCTTTTCCGATCCTTGCTTTGATATCCTCGTCAGTTCCGTGTGCCTGTGGTTGAAACGATGCTTCCCAGGTAGGTAAAGGAGGTAGTTTCTTTCAGGTTCCTTCCATGTATGCTCATTGTTGTCTGTTGTTGTTGTTGCTGTTGGTGGTGTTGGCCAGGAATGCTCATCACCTCTGTTTTCCCTATGTTCACCTGAAGTTTTATCTTTGATTCCTTTTCTGCCAACTAGTCGCTTTTCGCTTGTATATCTTCCACTTTGTGGGAAATCAGACATATATCATGGACGAAGTCTAAATCCTTCAAGCTTTTTGTGTGAGTCCATTTTATGCCTGTTTCCTCATTGCTCGCTGTTTGTCGCATTATCCAGTCTACTGCAATCAGGGAAATCATTGGCGATAGTTTCCAGCCTTGTCTTACTCCTGTCCTCACTTCGAAGGGTTCCGTAAGTTTCTGTTGTGGACTACTTGGCATGCAGCATTGTCGAACAGCTGTTGGATGAGATGTATTATTGTCGGTGGCACCCCGTAGTAGCGAAGTAGTTTCCAAATCACCTCTCGATCGACGCTGTCAAAGGCCTTTTCAAAGTCGATGCAGTTGAGATATAGAGGTGACTGCCACTCCAAAGTTTGTTCAATGATGATCCGTAATGTGGCAATCTGATCAATGCATGACTTGTTCCTCCTGAATCCAGCCTGTTCCGGTCGAAGTTTTTCATCCAGGGCATGTTTGATTCTCTCCAGGATGATGCGGCTTAGTATTTTGCTTGGGATGGACAGGAGCATAATTCCGCGCCAGTTCTTGCATTGACTTAAGTCTCCTTTCTTTGGTGGTTTGAATAAGTAACCTTTCTTCCAGTCCTCGGGTACTTTGCCTTCTTTCCACACCTTCACCAGTAGTGGCGTCATCAAGTCCGCTGTTGTCTCTGGGTCCATTTTCAATGCGTCTGTTGGAATCCCATCTGGTCCTGCTGCTTTTCCGGCTTTTAGCATCTTGATTGCCTTCAGGACTTCTGATTTCGTCGGGGGGTTGGTGTTCACTGGTAGGTCTGTCTCCGTTGTTGGTATTGCTGGGCGCGTTGTAGGTGGTGGTAGATTTTGGAGTCTTTTGAAGTGTTCAGCCCAGTGTTTCCTTTGCTCCACTTCTTTGGTGAGTGACTTTCCATTGTCATCCTTCACCGGCTTAATTTGTGTCAAACGTTTGCCCGATAGGTACCTGGTTGTTTGGTAGAGTGTTGTGAGGTCTCCTTTGCCTGCAGCTTGTTCTGCTTCATTTGCCATGGCTTCATAATATTTTCTTTTGTCTTCTCTGGCACTCTTCTTTACTCTTTTGTTCAGTGTCTTGTAGCTTGCATTCAAATCCTATTTTTGTTGCTCGTCGGTGCACTGGAGAATCTTTTGTTTCACCATCCCTCTCGCTTCTATTATTCTCCAAGTGTCCGTAGTGAACCACTGTTTGTCTTGTCTCTTCTTTCTGCCCAGAACGTCCATGCAGGTTTGACTCCACACTGTCTTCAAGTTGTTCCAGTGCTTTTCGACGCTGACCTCTTCGCGAGTTTTGATTTGTGTCTCGGCTTTGTCCTTTATGCTTGCAGTGAATATGTCCTTTGTGTCCTGGTCCTTCAGTTTTTGAGTGTTGAACTCGGCTTGTGGTCCTGTTTCTCTGAAAGCTTTTAATTTGATTTGGATTGTCCCTTGTACGAGGTAGTGGTCTGAGCCAACGTCTGTTCCTCTTCTTACTTTCGTGTCTAGTAGGCTGCGCCTCCACTTCCTTGAGATTGAGATGAAGTCGATTTGGTTTTTGGTTCGCCCATCTGGTGACACCCACGTAGTCTTGTGGATATCCTTGTGTTTGCATACGCTGCCACCTATCACTAGTTCATTAAAGGCGCAGAAGTCGGCGAAGAGTTCTCCGTTTTCATTCATTTCTCCCAGAGCTTCTCTACCCATGATGAGTTCCCTTCCTGTGTTGTCTGATCCCAGAGAGGAAAATAAACAGCATATAATAATAACTCAGTATTGGGTAGTGGAAGCTATGATATGATTATGCATGGTGACAGTGAAGCTATAGTCTTACAAGAAGTTATGAAATGATATTTAAGAATGTTTATCGCCAAGATGGTCAGTTAATTTGGTTGAAACAACTCTAAACAATCATAAAATAACATTTCAGGGTTGTTGTTTTGTTTTTTATTGTCAGGTCTAATGCAGTGATTGTAGTGGTAGTGTGAGTAATCCTGAATAATACAAAATTTTTTAAGCTGGTGACAATGGCGTTCACAACCGATGATTGTCAGTTTAATATTGCCGAAAAGTATAGAAAATAAGAAAAAACAACCACAAAACTAATAATTACATGATGGTTAATGACAGGACAATTTTGTAATACTCATAGTGCTAATAGAGTCGGAACCAGTGGATACACAATAGAAGGAATATAGTAAAGTACAAAAAGGAAGCCAATGTTAATAATTTAGGCAGCTAAGTATGTTTGAGAAGGAGTTCACTATAGAATACAAAATAAGAGAGAAATAAAAAGAGCCTAAAATTATGTTGTTAATAACAAAGCAAGTCATAGGTTTCACGCTTAACATTGTCTCTGTCGCTTAGAACACGGGCCAAGTATGGTATCGTTGAGTTCCTGTACTTGGTTGTACGAGCATAGATTATTTTATACTGATTTCTGGTTCTACTTGATGAGATACTAGGCGAGAGTCGGGAATAGAGGGGGTGTTGGGGGTCTGAGAGTATGGTTTTTGACCATTTTTCGCATGTATTCAGATGCCAATCAACTAATGTAGTGACGAGCTGACTGAGTTTTACACCACTAGTCCTACTAACTACCTTCAACATCCTTCTCAGGATGGTATAGTCCTTTTTCAGTATCCCAGGAAAGACTAACGGGGTGCAGTAGAGTAGAATAGGTAAGATACAAGAGTTGACAAATTGTGAAAGTAGAGGTTGGGTGATTCCAGATTGTGTGAGTTTCTTAATGTAGTAGGTTAAACCGAACACTTTCTTAGAAATCGTTAGGATATGAGATGTCCAAGTAAGGTCGGAAGATAGAACTAGACCGAGGTATTTTGCATTACACTTGGTTTCAATTTTATTCCCCCCAATGCAACAGTCTTCATGAGTACTTACTTGTGTTTGTAGATCTCGTTTATGCCTAAGGAAGAAGTCAGTAGTCTGGCATTTTGAGGGATTCAGCATGAGACCATTTAGTTTGGACCACTGACTAATGTCCGACAGGAAGCTATTTAATTTGAAACAGTCTGACTGAGACTTAATGGGAAACGATACAGACAGGTCATCTGCATATTTGACGAAGTTAATTTCATCTGAGAGAGGTAAATCATGTAAGAAGAAGGAAAAGAGAAACGGAGAGAGAACAGCACGCTGAGGAACTCCAGCTTCAGTAAGCAAAGGAGAGGAAGATACACCATTACATACCGTGTACTGCACTTCATATGAAGTGCTTCTGATATTAGACGTTATTTGTGAATTTTGAAGTTTTTCTGGATTATTTCAATATTGTCAAAATCAATTTTGTGGCCTGATTGCGTAGCGTGTAGACGAGCTATAGCTGATGATTTTTCAAGCTTTTCTAGTTCAACTGGATTTCTCGGTGGTCGAAGAGATGCTCTACGGTGTTCATTTCTTCTGATTTTGATTTCTCGAGATGTTTGTCCGATGTATATCGCATCACATTCCAAGCATTTTATTTTATAGACACAATTACATAAAGAATCTTTAGGGATCTGGTCTTTTATATGAACAAGGTTGTTTCGTAGTGTGTCTGATGTTTTAAAGAAAACTGTAATTTCGAGCTGATTGAGTACTCTTCTGATATCATCTGACATCTCTGCTCTATATGGAATGACGACTGTCGAGGTCCATGTTTTCGGAATGCGTTTTCGGCCATACTTAATGTCTGTGTTGATTTTGTTGATGCTGATCAAATCCAACAATCTACACGTGATTTTGATTTTGTTATCTTTACCAATTGACCAACTTGACAAAGAAAAATGACCTCAGACTAACGAACGATGATCAAGTTAGTAAACTTTGTTTTGATACCATAACAGATGTACTATTATCTTTGTTATTTGGTTTAGTGATCTTCATTATTGTTTTAACTTTCAATATGTCCTTTTAACTTGACCTAAGTCTATTTTCTCACCCCTCAACTCTTTGGTATATATATGCTGAGATTTTGTAAATTCCGGTTTAATAATACTTTGATAAAGCTATTAGCATTAAATAGCGAAACGTCAGTAAAACAATATCTTTTTGTTTTTCATTCATTGGGAAATACAGAAACCTTTATTATAATAAACATGAGCTGAGCTAAGAAATTATAAAATTTTAATAGTAATTTTCAATAATAATAATAATATCTTTATTCTGGACAGTATTCATCAAATGTACAGAATTTTCACAGAATGATATTTTCCCTTCGTAGAATATCTTCAAGTAAAATATTAATTGGTAGTATATCCTGTGGCACAATGGTCTTTGAGCTAAAATACAAACCATCATATTATGATATATCTGCTTTGTCTCCTTCAAGAAATCCACCATATCTAGTTGAAAGCCAATTTTAAGATGTTCAGAAGTACATTTCGAGACCCAAAGATATAAGTGAAGAACAGTTATCTCATGTTGCCACCCACAATCAGGCCTTTCCTCAAGTTTGGTAGGAACTTGAGAATCAGAAGCATTAGAGGGCATATCTTAATCGATTAAAACAAACCAAACGAGAGAAAATACATATTCAGGTAGAGAGATGGAAGTTCTTGGTAGACCAAGTTTTAAGCGGGCCACTCTATAATTAATACTATCTCATTAAATACTTATAGATGTCTGCCGTAGTAAATTATCCACGATTTATGTATGAATGCACATAAGACGACCCAACAAACCAATAGCTTTTACGTTTAAAATTAAGATAATGGCCATTCCGTTTACATTATTTTGTTTGAAACCAGAAGTTTATAAAAACCATCAACTCTTTGTCATGAAACTTAACATTACGTCGGATGTAACGTCATAGTGTGTAGTTTACATTCGGGGAAACTTTTATGTATGACGCGTATAGGTATATAATTATCGTAAACAGTACTGTTTCATTCACCAATTCTATTCACGATTTCAAATGAACAGTAAATGAAAAAAAATTACAAGATTTAAGGTTTCCATCGGAAACCACAGTGAATTTTCATTTCGAGTTGTGTAATCTACCCATGAAAAGTTGACACATGATTTTATCAACCATTATTCGTGACGTAATCGTCACATGAAGTTAAGAATTAGTTACGCCTACCGTCTTTGTAGTATCCATAATATAATGAAATATAGTAAGTCGTAAGTAATACCTTGCGTGCGAGAATCAACTTATCAGTGAATTATACAACAGTATAATTGTGTAGTATCCTGTCATGTCGTTTCAGTTGTACTCAGACTGAAATAAGCCTATGTTTATAATTATCCTGTATGTACTTGGATTAACATGTAGTATAATGTAAACATAAGACAAATTACTTGAAGTTAAAACAAAATTGTTTTAGTATGTTATCCTGTTAGGCAAACCTAATTCCAGAGGTTATGCAATACTGAAATGTTTCACTAAGAATATCTGAGTACATTTCTTCAGATAGACAATTCAAGCAGTACTACTGTGGTGAGAGCTGGCTGCTAGCCAAAGTTGGTAGACAGTAATTGACGTCAATGTTTATGTCCCCAATATTGGTGGTGAGAAAATGAGAACAAAGGCTTTGCGTAGGCGGATACAGTTAACATATAGATGAACTGACACAACCACAAGGAGATGCAAAGTTGACTTTGTGTGAGAAACAACCAATAAAAAAGACTGTATTTTCTACTAACATTAATCTACAATAATGTACATTAAAATCTATAAATATGTGTTGATTTTCCTTAATAAGCAATCTGTTGCCTGGCCCTTGTCTTCTGTTGTTACACTACTATACAGTACTGCTATCCTTTCTAAATCGAAACTGTATGTATTCATAAGAACAGCCGAATGACATTGAGCTCCAGACCATCACTCAAGTGGAATCCGAATGGGAAACGATGAGTGCTTCGTCCAACGGTGACCTGGAGAAGGTCGTGTAAGTTGGAGGAGATGAGAGATTATGAGCAACTGTAGGCTCAGAAGAAGAGGACAGCAGAAAATGGAACAAAGTGGAGATGTGTTGTTAAAGATCTATGTTCCACTTGGAACCCAAGGGAACAATAATAATAATAATTTGATTTTGACTCAGTGTGTTCTCGTCACAATATCTGGCATCAAGACACCATAGTCAAAAATGAACACCATTATCAGATATGCTTAAGATAAGACCGATCAGATTCAGTCATCTTCTTGAGAAGTTATATGAGAATAGTACACTTATTCAAAGTGTTACAGTAGGCTTTTACAAATCATCTGTGATTCATTCACAGTTTCCAAAACATTATACGCTCACATTTACACACATGAAGTACATAATAGAACTGAATACACTTCATTCTTAAACAGTTAATAAAAAAATTTTCATACCTATTAACGAACGTTCCACTGACAGAAACTATATGTTTTATATGCAAATATATAGAAGACAACAAATTGAATATAGGTATACCCACTACAGATCTGAAAGAACTACTTCTGAGATGTACATTGAATGTACAGTTTACTTTCAATGAAGCAATCTACAGACAGAAGGATGGTATTGCAATGGGTTCTCCCTTGGGTCCTCTCCTTGCAGACTGTTTTATGTCCAGTCTAGAAAATGGTCAGCTGAAGCCTATAATTCAAAGCTTTCAAATGTATAAAAGGTATGTAGATGACACCTTTATTATTTGTAATAGTGATTGTAACTTGAATAATATATTAGATGTATTTAATGGTTGCCATCCGGCGATAAAATTCACACTCGAAATGGAGAACGAGTCTAGCATTCATTTCCTCCATGTGAACTTATCAAGGAGGACCGATGGAACTCTGAAAAGATCGATTTATCGTAAGCTGTCATGGAATGGTCAACTGACAAATTTCTACAGCTGGGTACCCATTGGTCGAAACCTGATCCGGTCGCTTGCCACTCGTATTCGGCGCATATGTAGCCCTGATACTGTGGAAGATGAGTTATACATCTTGAGGAAAATCCTAATAGAAAATGGATTTCCACCACGTTTTATAGATAAGAATATACATTCAAATCCTAAAAAACGTGACTTATCAACCGTACCCAAGAAGATACTTTACATGAGCTTGGAATTCAAAGGGGACTTAGCTTCCGATATCATGAAACGAAGGATATCACAGTCCCTGAAAAGAACATTCCCTGCTGCATCTCTGAGAATAGCCTTTACTAGTCGACCATTATTGTTCAATAACCTGAATGACAAGATCCCGCTGCTGACCAACTCTATGTGTGTTTATCAATTCACCTGCTCGTGTGGAGCTAGGTATATCGGTCGTTCGACACGAGTTTTGTCCAAGAGGGTGCAAGAACACTATCCTGCATGGTTACGAAAAGGTGGTAGTGGAGCAATAAGAAGCGCGATCATTGAACATCTGGTCGATAATGATCACCCTATCTCTATAGCCTCCGCCTTCAAAGTCATCTACAAGGCAAAGAGTAATCTACCCAAATCCCTACGTACCCGACTCATCTGTATTGCTGAAGCTTTGGCTATCGAAACAGAAAAGCCAGATCTCTGTGTACAGAAAAAGTTCGTTCAACCCCTCCAACTTTCATGGTCTTAATCCCTCTATGCTAAAGTATGGTAATCCCCAATCATATTTTAGCTCTACCAATTCTTCATTTTCATTTTTTCATTTTTGTCTATTCAATTTGTATACTCTTCCTTATTAAGTCAATTGTTACTATTACTACTCTCACTTTTAATTGTCCCCGGTATTATTTCACTTGTTCCACTTGTCATTCTAAATCAATTCCTTTTTACAACATTAAATTCTATGCTATTAAATTTCACACAATATTACGTAACTTTTTATTTTATTCGATTTGTCTACTAATCTTATAATTGCACACCTTTTTCAAGTTCTATCCATCCTATGAATTATTCTATATATGACATTAATTTGCTTTGCCACTTGACATTTAACTACGATTATAATCACAAACATTTTAGTTTTAATTGCATTTCATATTATTATTATTATTTTATGCATTCACACCTATGTTTCAATTCCCTCACCGGATATAACTTCTTAAAAACCATATATATACGATTGTACAGCTTGATGATAAATTCGTTGAAAAGAGTCTCTTCGCTGAATCATTTGTTTTGATTTTCTAAATAGTGATTCACTTCTATATATTTAATTGTGATGCCATATTTTTTACTGGGTGAATATTCTGTTATATACATGTTTACCATCAATCGTAGTATTAGAATACTTGAATTTATTCAAAAGAATATTCTTTGTTTCATCGGAATTATGTAAATCAGTGATCATCACAGTTTATAGGAGATAGTGAGAGAGATATTTTGATGAGAGAAGATCAACGCGAATAAAAGAATATCTAAGATTCTAGAGTCCAGAGTATTTCCATGCTCCTCCTGCTCACACTTGTAGTTCGTTTAGAATAACTATTTTACAATTATATTCTAATTCTGTGTAATTGTTTTTTGTCTCTAAACCTCTTGTAATCTATATTCACACCTCCTAGCTTACATATCAAGTTGAAAATTAATATTTCATTTTGTTTCCTTACTCATTTTCTTCACACTTGTAATTCGTTCTATTCCTGCGTAATATTTTGTTTCTAAGCCTCTTCTAATCCATATCAGGTTTAAAATCAAACGCATGACTAATAAAATTCATAAGACTTTTAGATGAGAAGCGAACGCCTTAGTACGTATCTATGATATGAAAGAAGTAGGTTACTGCGACTCCCAATCACAGTTTCTACTTTTAATCTAGAGAAACTGGTTACTCTGTAATTGTGTTATTTGACTCGTGGAGCGATAACAATATGTGGTGAAAATGTTAATTAAGGCAGGTTAATTCCTAGAACATAAGGTAGACTATGAAGCAACTAATTTAGATTGTCGTATGATGTTCATGTTAGACGTTGGAATTACTCATAAAAGTATATTTTGGATGGACAACAGTTTGTTTTCAACAAATATTTCGAGAGCCTACTCATCCAGTGACAGAAAAAAGTTAAAATAAGTACCTTAGAATAATGTTCTTAACTAATAACAAAAAGGTGGACCTAATGTTCATTGTCTTAAACGACAGTCACTGAATTATTGTTAACAAGTTTGTGTACGAATAAAGCACTAATTGGGAACTTTATACTGAGAGCCTAGCTTTCGCACTTATGCAAACCGTAGTACATCAGAAGATTTCCCTAGAATATGTGATGATAAAATTAAACGCATGAGAAGCAACGGTTAATTAAATACATATGGTGCTTATACTTTGTACACTACAACTTAACAAGGCGAACTGCACTTCACAACACAGTTTTCTCAGAATTCTTGTTATTGGATGGTTGGAGGCGATCGGCAAGAAGCTCTACTTGACTTAGGTTTCGCGCTTGTTGGTACTCAGCAATTAGCACGGCATATCTGCAATCTTGAAAGAAGTCATATCCGTTTTGAGATTCGAACCCGTGTCACCCTAGTGTTGCAGTCAGAGACGCTACCACTGAGCTATTCGGACTCGTGATTGAAATCTAGGTCCAATGTTTCTTGCCGATTGCCTCCAACCATTTAATAACAACAGTTCAATGTGCACCGTGATGGAGAGCCACCTAAACACGTTGGTCACATTGCGAACTTGATTGACAGAATTCATTATGCAGCAAATAAAGGGCTAGAGGCATGACAGTCCAATTATTATTATTGTTTCCTTTAGTTCCTAGAGGAACATAGGCCTTCAGCCGCATTTCTACATTGCGTTCAGTTCTCTGCCAACGTTTTCACCTGACTCCACGTCTACCCACACGCTTTTATCTCCTCTTCATATGACCTCCTACATGTCACCCTCGCACTGACGGTCAACTCACCGCTTCCCGTTCGGGTTCCACTCGAGCAATGGCCTGGCGTGTGATGTCACTTGATGGTTTTCTCAGATTTATGCCAATCCACCTCCATTTCTTCCTGCATATTTGTTGCACAATTGGTTCCCACTGGGTTGGTTCGCCCCCAGAACTCCTTCTCTGTTGCTTATCTTTTCTGGTCATCTGATCTTGAGCGAAGTATTGAACGAAGACAGCTTCTGATGAAAGTCTGTAGTTTGTTCGAATGTGCCTTCGTGACGCGCTGGCCAACTCTCTGATCCGTATAGTAAGTAGCATTGACTTCACATTGGAGTTGAAAATCTGGATCTTGTTTTTCATGCTGAGTGCTGTTCATCTCCACAGAGATTTGAGAGTAATGAAAGCTTACCTTGCTTTCCCGATTCTCATTTTGGTGATATCCTTATCAGTTCCATCCGCCTGTATTTGAAATGATGTTTCCCATGTAGGTAGGTAGGTAGGCAGGTGAAGGAGGTTGCTTCTTTCAGATTTCTCCCACTCATGCTGATTGTTGTCTGTTGTTGTTGCAGTCTCTGTGGCTGTTGCTGTTGGCCAGGAATCTTCATCACCTCTGTTTCCTCTATGTTCACCTGAATTCCTATCTTCGGTGCTTCTTCTGCGAATTAAAGTACAGTTATCCCATTGAATAGTTTATCAAGAATACATAACTTTAGAACTGAGATTATCAAAATTCTAATAGGACGACAGAAGCTTATTGTCAGTAATCAACACAAAAAGACAAATAACAGTGGATAAATAGTTATTGTTTTAGTTTTTACATCGGACAGTACTGCATTACAAGCACATGTCAGAGGGGTTATAGTTAACCTAAAAAATCAATCCAAACGATTAAAGGGTAGAAATGTTTACAACAAGTGCATTATATGATAAGTAATTTTAGAAAAAATTAAGGAATGCGTAAGTGTTCAGGTCGGTTACATAATAGGTTATTAAAGAAAAATAAATAATTTGGACAATGGCAATCTTTAAAGAACTTAGAGGAAGGGAGAAATAGTCAGGTTTTTACATTTTTGTAACGATGGCCAGGGTAAGGGAAGCGGTTGTACGAATTTCTTCTTAAGACACAGATTTGCTCTCTTCAGGCGGATTCCTATGGCTCCAGCTGTATGTATAAGAGGAACTCGTAAAGCAAAATTAATATTAATCAGAATGTGCCAAAAACAACTTTTTCTGCTTTATTAATATCAGCTTTATGTACGTTGTCTACAAGGTGTGCTAAAACAAAGCTGAGAAAAGATCTTGTTTGTCCCTTGTTTAACCATGAAGGATGATGTTCGGAAATAAGGTGATGAACCTGCCTAATGTTACTCCCAATGTAGCTAGCTCTGCAGGAGCAGTCAACCTGGTAGATACGTATAGAGGAGGCGAAGTTGGGTAGTTTTTCATTGTTTCTCCCACGTAAAATCGGAGTGTATGTGAAGAAACAGTGTACCTCTTATTCACTGAATTGTCTTCTAACTGCGTTCTTCAGACACTATGTTACTGTTTCTGTGATGTTATCACCGAGAAACTGCAGTTTTATGAATAAGGATTTTTTGGAGGTGTTGATATACTGACTTTCCTAAGTGTTAAATTCATATTTTTCTCAATGAACATATCTGGATAACCATTTCTACTAAGTAGTTCCCTGATAATCTTTAGCTCCTCATTGAGGGAGTCATCTGTATTGGTAGAATTTTCGTTCTTTATGCTGTGTAACCTCATATACCAATATGCATGACAACTAGGTGTATAACCAGAATGTCCTGAGTGTTGTACAAATCCATTATACCTTTGAGATAAATAACATCTTCTTATTGTGTGTTTTTCCGATATTCTAATTGAATTTTTACTATTATTATTATTGTTCCCTTGGGTTCCTAGTGCAACATAGGGCTTCAACTGAACGTCTCCACTCGCTTCTGTCTTCTGCTGTACTTTTCACCTGCATCCATGTTATTCCATACTGTTTCAACTCCTCTTCACACGATCTCCTCCATGTCACCCTTCGACGTCCCACTCGCCGCTTCCCTTTCGGGTTCCACTCGAGCGTTGGCCTGACGCGCGATGTCGCCCAGCGGCCTCCTCAGTGAGTGTCCAATCCATCTCCACTTTCGCCTGCATATTTGTTGAGCGGTTGGTTCTTGTTTTGTTTGTTCCCATAGTTTGTTTCTTGTTGGTGATTCTTTCCGGCCATCTGATCTTCAGTATAGAATGAAGACAGTTGTTGTTGATAAAGGTCTGGAACAGGCTGTTGGAAATATTCTTTGTGACCCGCCAACTTTCTGATCCGCATAGCAAAACTGATTTGACGTTTTTATTGAAAATCCGAATTTTGTTGTTGATGTTGAGGATTGACGAAGATTTCCAGATTGGTTTCAGGTTGATGAATGTGTTTCTCGCCTTCCTGACTCTCGATTTGACATCCTCGTCCGTTACTCCTGTAGTTGAGACAATGCTCCCTAGATAAGTGAATGAAGTAACCTCTTTCAAATCCCTCCCGTTGATGGTGATTGGCGCTGGATGTTGTTGTTGTTGCTGTTGTTGTTGGTTGGTTATTTTCATAACCTCCGTCTTGTCTCTGTTCACCTGTAGTCCTGTCTTTGCTGCTTCTTTGACCAGTTTGTCGGTTTTTGCTTGTAAGTCTTCGATTTTGTGTGACATCAAACATAAACCATCCGCGAAATCCAGGTCTTCTAGATTCTTCACTTATTGAATTTGCTCATAGATATTCTGAATGAAGTGATCCTGAGAGACTTTAATGTTTCAAAGATTTACTTGTTACTAAAGAGGAGTTTGATTGGTCTAGAATTAATCAATCAATTAATCAACCAATTATCTGCATTAGATAAACCAATACCGGAAAATATATATGTATAATTCTTGAAGTGCGTCGGTTGCACAGTGGTTAGGATGCTCGCCGACCATTCACATGGTCCGAGGTCCGATCCCCGGCCGACTCACTCCTTTGCCTCTCTAAGCCAGAACTAAAGCTGGTGAAGAGGAAAGGTTGGGCATGAGGGTAGCGACCCCATCCTGTAAAAATAAACATTGCTACAGAAATTTCAAGCCTCTAGGTTGAAGCCCTATGTTCCACTGGGGAACGTGAAGGAAAAAAAGAAAGAAGAATAATTCTTGAAAGTTTTTTTATATGAGTCTAATGATTCCTACTATCAAATGGTGCTTTTGTTTTAGACGGGGTTGGTTGTCTATATAACCTGCGCTTATCGAGGTTTCAAAGTTCAGTTGTTTTTCAAACCCACTTATGTACATATTGTTCGTGCACTGCTGTTATGAATGAAACTTGAATCGTGTATTTGCCAAAAGTGTATTTCAAAGATACATCATGCTTGTTTTTGAGTTACTGATTGGTTTCAACGTAGAACTTCGCACAGATATGCAGCAGTTCGAGTTGCCACACTCCCTTCATGTAGCGCACAAAGAAAGAGAAGAGAGTAAAGACAGATTCAAAACAGAGATAATAAACAGAAATATGAGCCAAAATGAATAGTAATATGTAAGAACAAGAGAATTTTATTGGATATGATAAATCACAAAGAGTGAGTGCATCTGCGCCAGCCATTGCGAACGAGGACTTTGATCCATATCACTAATTGTCTCCAGTCTCTACCATTGGTTCTTACTATCCCGAGGACCCCAACCAGACACTCAGGAAGTCTACACTTCCCTACGTGACTGGCTGACTCTGGCTTAAACTAACTGTTGTGGATTTATTTCATTGACTGATGAAACCATGTTTTGGTTTGACCGCCAAGTGCTAGCTCTTTTCCAACCTGATCCATCCTGTGACAGTCAACTAGCATTGCCCATTGTCTAGGAAGGCGATCGATGACTAGGCTAGGCATGTGTAACAGATGTCCTAACCATCTCTCTCAATCGATGTAACTTCGCAACCTCATCGATTGATTTCCCCTCCCACCTACCTAGCACACGACCGAAGCCTAACTTCAAGATTGATCACCTTGTAATACCACACGCTACCTAACAAGGAACATAGATGTCAGACACCACTGATCAAAGACACCTAGCTAGCCAGGCCTTTTCATATCTTCCACTTCCAATGGGGACCATGTCTCACTCACAGCCATGAAGGAGGACAGAGCGAGCTGCTGAGCAGCAGACCCGCCCTTTGGTCGACAGTCAGCCAGAGATGGCGTAAGTTGGCATATGCCAAACGAGCCTTCTGTATCCGTGTTGAAATTTCGTCAGCGATCTAGCTCACCTTGTAACCAGCATGTCCTGAGTTCGGACCCCGGTGGGTACGTAATGCTGAAATAGTGCCATAAAAGTGGGACGAAACAGCTATCCAGTATTTCCTGGTTTTCCAATAGTTCTCTAACTGATGTCAGTTCATGATGAAATCCTCCAACCATTTAACTAATATTTTTTTATATGATTATTATTATTGTTTCCTTTAATTCCTAGAGGAAAATAGGGCTTCAGCCGCGCGTCTCCATTGCGTTTGGTTCTCTGCTACAGTCTTCACCTGGCTCCAAGTCTGCCCACACCTTTTCATCTCCTCTTCACATGACCTCCTCCAAGTCACCCTTGCACTGACGACCAACTCGCCGCTTCCCTTTCGGTTTCCACTCGAACAATGGCTTGTCTAGTGATGTCACTTGATGTTTTGTTTCCTCAGAGTATGGCCAGCCAATCTATCTCCATTTCTTCCTGCCTATTTGTTTCCCAATTGGTTCCTGCTGGGTTGGTCCGCTTCAAGCGATCCCTGTTGCTGATCTTTTCTGGCCATCTGATCTTGACTAGTATTGAGCGAAGAAAACTGTTAATGAAGGTCTATAGTTTGTTTGAGATGCTCATTATGACGCGCTGGTCAAGTCTCTGATCCGTATAGTAGCACTGACTTCACATTGGAGTTGAAAATCCGGATCTTATTTTTGATGCTGAGTAACAAAATATCTAATTTTTGAAAGAGGTGTAAAAATTCATTACGGAATTTATGACAGGTTGATTCTTAGGCGTTAGCCAGGATTTATTAAATAATCAAGAAATTTATAATAGTGATGACTAGGAAGAATAAAATGTCTTAGAAGAATTAAGTAAGATACAAACACGTTGACTGAATTAGCTAGAATTGTAAAATATAGCAAAGTCATAAGACCGTTATGATTGCTGGGGAAAAAATCGTTTTTAAAAACTTAATACATGTTATGTAGTTGGCCATGGCAAAGAATGGGGCTGTAGAAATTTATTTTGAAGACACAGATTTGGCTTGTTCAGATTGCCTTTGCTGTATGTAAAAGTCGTACTCGTAGACCATGCGGAGAGAGGTTGGGTGATATACGATAAATTAACTTCAAAAGCTTTGTTAGAGTCGACTTGATGTCCAGCCAGTATCGACAAGATGAGCTGCATATGGTTTTATTCGGACCTTTGTCGAACCAAGAGGGGAGGTGTTAAGAAATTCGACGATGAACTTACTTGATCGAATGCCCAATGTAACTACCTCCTCAGGGGTATTTGTTTTTATTCCTGCAAGTTCCCAGTGGAACATAGGGCTTCAACCTAGAGGCTTGAAATTTCTGTAGCAGTGTTTATTTTTACAGGATGGGATCGCTACCCTCATGCCCAACCTTTCCTCTTCACCAGCTTTAGTTCTGGCTTAGAGAGGCAAAGGAGTGAGTCGGCCGGGGATCGAACCCCGGACCACGTGCATGGTTGGCGAGCGTCCTAACCGCTATGCCACCAACGTACATTCACGGGCAGTTAAACTGGTAAATACACATGGGAAAGACGAAACACGGTAGCCTGTCTTTATGTCTTGAACTAAGTATTGGTTGACTAGTGAATATACAGCATAGCTTAGCTTCGTTGAAAGTTCTTTTGAAGGCCCTTCTCAGACGTTATGATAAGATCTCACTATTGATATCACTCGTGAATTATAATTTTAAGAAGACTGATTTTTGGGAACAGTGGGCATCTTTGACATTTTATTTTTTGAGTTCATGTGTTTTCCAAGAATTTAGTTGGATATCCGTTTCTACTTAGTAGATCACGAATATTACCGAGTTCTTCGTTCAGTGTTTCATTTGAACGAATAACTATATCCTGGTGAACCAGATATCTAACCAGATTACGTTTGTATTGTGAAGCTACCAAGCTCAGGAAGTGAGTACATTGTTCACTGGAAGTAGGTTTCCTATAGAAACGTCTACATATTTTTCCGTCTATTCGCTTAGTCATCATTAGGACGTCCAAAAATGAAACAGAGTCATTTCCTTCCTCTTCTTTAGTGAAGCTTATGCCAAGATGTGCTTTGCTGAATTTATCCAATATGTCCTTAGTATCACTTTCTTCCTTCAAAACTATAAATGTATGATCGGCACATCGGCAATATAAATCAAGATTATTTACTACATCTTTAAAAGCAGCATTCTCTAGTTTCGGCAGGAAAAAATCTGATAGGATTGGGCCTAGTGGTAATCCCATAGCAACACCATCTGACTGTTTATACATTTCGTTACTGGATAGAAAGTTTATGTTCATTGTACACCTAAGAAGAAGTTCCTTCAGGGAAGACACCGGAATTCCAATCTCTATACATTGCTTTATCAATTCATTACCTATGTAATCAACTATTTCCATCAAAGGCTTATTGGTGAATAAGGAAGATAAATCCAGTGATATCATGTATTTATCCTTCACATTTAATTCCTTGATTCTTTCTACAAACTCAAAACTATCTTTTACGCTATTTTCCACAAGTTTCTTATGCAACAGCTGTAAAAGTTCCACCAGCCATTTCGTAGTTGATTAGTATGGCAATCTAGATATAATATCGAGGACCGGTCTAAGTGACAAGCCATTCTTTTGAATCTTTGGTAATCTGTATAACCTAGGTGTCACCATACTGACAGGTTTTAGTTTTATCATTCAGATTCTAAAAATGTGAATCAATCTTCATTTATGATTTCATATTAGATGAGTTTATTTTAAATATCACACACTGATGCAGTATTAACAACTGGATGACATTTCCAGGATAAATTATTGGTCATAATCATATATGAATAAAGCAAGAACAACAGTTTTTGCAGAATAATATGGTACCATCATAATATAGACAGTAAACAGAGGTGTGGTGAGACAAAGGAATAGTAATAACGAAGAACACAATATAGTTTCATTGGAAATCATAAGTCACAAGGAGTGGACGCATCTGCGCTAGCCATTGAGAACGATTTTGAGCCATATCACCAATTGTTTCCAACCTTCGTTGGTTTTTACAAACATCCCGAGGACCCCAACCAGTCAGGAAACCAGTCTACACCTTCCTACGTGGCTGGCTGGCTGGCTTAAACTAACTGTTGTGGATTTCTTCATTGACTGGAGAAGTCATGTTTTGGTTTGACTGCCTCTAGCTAGCTCTTTTCCAGCCTGACCCTATATCAGCTAACATTGCCCATTGTCGAGCAAGGCGATCACTAGGCATACGTAACACATGTCCTTACCATCTCAGTCGATGTAATTTGACAGTCTCGTCGACTGATTTCCCCTCCCACCTAGCACTCGACCGAAGCCTTACCTCAATATTGCTCACCTTATCATGCCACTTCACGCGGGAGATAGAACGCAGACACCTGTGATCGAACACAGCTAATCTTTTCATGTCTTCTGCTCACAGCCATAAAGGAGGACGGAGCTGACTGTTGAGCAGTACACCCGCTCTTTGGTCGATATTCGGATATCGCGTCTACGCCAGAGACGGCGTAAACTGGTGGGCGTATGCGAAACTAGCCCTCTGTATCCGTACTCAGCTGAGATTTCGTCGGAGATCAACCCGTCGGCACTGGCTGATGGTACTTCCCAAGTAAGTGAAGTCGTCAACGTGCTCTAACTCTTCACTTCCTATTTCTAATCTAGGGGTCGGTGGAGTGCAATCCTGCAGCATCATCTTACATTTTACAGGGGCGAATAGCATGCCAAACATACAAAGATTGCTGCAGCTGAAGGCGTTCAGTAGACTCTGCTGCATTTTGTCGGCGTCCTCGCCAAGAAGGACTATATCGTCTGCATATTCTAAGTCGACGAGATTATTCCCTGGTAGCAAGTCAATCCCTGAGTCGCTGTAGTGTGTTAGGGTTAAGTCCATTAGTACGTCTATGATGAAGTTGAATAGGAATGGGGATAATGGGCATCCTTGATTAATTTCCCTGAAGAAGTTCGGACCAGATTGCGACAGACGGATATTTACAAATGTGTACTTGTCACTCGGTGCCAAATTATTATTTTGCAACTACATATACGGTCAAATTTTTTATCACAGTTCATATTGATGAATTACGCCAAAAATAAGATTTTATCATAATTGTCTTCAAAGCGTTTATGCTGTCTGTACTCATTACAAAAGAGGAGGAGACGGAAAACTCCACTCATTGATTTTAGCTGTTTTGTTAACTCACTCTATTGATTCTCTGCACACACACACACACTGACTATTCGTCGTTTAAAAAACAACTTCCCTGTAATGCAGCGAACGCGAAACACCTCATTTTCACATCATATTTAACATTGTATTATAAGTGTGTACATTAATAGAATACATACATAGAATCCCGGTGGGTGCGTACTACTGAAGAGTGTCAAACTAGGACGAAACAGCTGTCCAGTACTCCCAGGTTTTCCAATGGTTCCCTAACTAATGTCAGCTCATGATGAAAATCCTGTAATTTCATTTCTATTCCTACATTTTTACTAAGTGAGTGAGTAGTGACCTTTGAAGTAGCTTAAATCTGTATTGTTGCTAGTGGTCTTCCTCAAAAATATCTTAGTTCATTTCGTTATCTATTGATATAGAGTACAAAAAATTTGGGCAGGCACTGTGGTGTGGTAGAGTATAACTACTCCATTATGGATAAGATTTTTTATTTTGATAAACTGTCACACACAGTATGTGTAGTGTTATACAGTAAGTAATATTAACTGATGTGACCACACGCTTCGAGCACAATTTATTATTGCCACTCATAATCATATCAAGTCACTCACTCACTGACACAACATTTTCCCTTCATTTATATACATGAGTGGAATTGATGATTAGACATTTGAATACAAATCAGTAATATAGGATAATGTACATTCAGAAATAATAATAATAATATGAGTGTTACTGATCAATTACAATCAGATGGGAAATAAGACGAGTGTTTTTATAGTCATAATAAGTAACTTGTTAGACTGTTATCATGATGTACGCGAATTGAATTGAAATAGAATACAATGGAGTTATTTGGTTTTCTCCATTTTTTTTGCTTGATCCCGAGGCTGACCGGCAGCTTAACCGGACTTCTACCGGTATGACTGTGGCGACGGTATCAGTAGAAGATAACTTGGGTCGTCACACCGCTCCTTGAGTAGCTCCGTTGACAGAAGCAGCGGACGCCAACGAAATTTTTCAAACCTCACAACCTACTGATACATTGGCGACGGTATCAGTGGGGGCTGGACTTAGTCGCCATCATTCATCAATCCAAACCCATGAACCCAACAAATCCAAGAAATATCATGCCGGATCGGCCGTGGCCTGGATTAACAACGACCGCGCTTTCTGCTGCCGTGTCACAGGGCAGAAGTGATAAGTACACTACTGAGACACACCAGGCCGCGTGTGACCGGCCTCAAGCAGATGTCCCCTGGGCTCTGCGGTCACGCAACACTAACCTTTCTTCCATTTCAGGTACCCGAAGACGAAACTCAGGCGTGAGGCCAGCAACCCCACCCTGTAAACAAACCTGCTACAGAAACTTCACCATGAGCAATCTCCTTGCGACAAAAGAAAAGTCTGTGTGGGGACATGGAATGTCCGCACTATGTACGAGACTGGCAAAGCTGCCCAGATCGCCAGCGAGATGAAAAGATACAGAATCCAAGTGCTGGGAATATGTGAAAGCAGATGGAATGGAAGTGGACTCACCAAATTATCAACGGGAGAGTCAGTGATCTACTCCGGTCACCCAGAAGATAACCACACGCACACCGAGGGCGTGGCTATCATGATGTCACCAACGGCAACGAAAGCCCTGATGCAATGGGAAGCGATCTCGTCCAGGATAATGACCGCCAGATTCAACTCCAAAGGAAGAAAAGTGTCAATAATCCAATGTTATGCACCCACCAACAACGCAGACCTCGAAACGAAAGAAGAATTTTACAGACAACTACAGGCAGCAATAGACAATACTCCAGCTGGCGACATTAAAATACTAATGGGAGATATGAACGCCAAACTGGGACCAGACAATACAGGAAGAGAACTCATCATGGGTAAAGAAGCTCTTGGAGAAATGAATGAAAACGGAGAACTCTTCGCCGACTTCTGCGCCTTCAACGAACTAGTGATTGGTGGCAGTGTTTACAAGCACAGAGATATCCACAAGGCTACATGGGTGTCACCAGACGGGCGAACCAAAAACCAAATTGACTTTATCACAATATCGAGGAAGTGGAGACGCAGCCTACTGGACACAAGAGCAAGAAGAGGAGCAGACGTTGGCTCAGACCACTACCTCGTACAAGGGACAATCCAAATCAAATTAAAAGCTTTCAGGGAAACAGGAGCTGCAGATAGACCACAAGCCAAGTTCAACACTCAAAAGCTGAAGGACCAGGCTACAAAGGACATCTTCATTGAAAACATAAGGGAAAAAGCCGAGACACAAATCAACACCAACGAAAAGGTCAGCGTCGAAAAGCACTGGAACAAATTGAAAACGGTGTGGAGTCAAACCTGCATGGAAGTCCTAGGCAGAAAAAAGAGACAGGACAAACAGTGGCTCTCTACGGACACTTGGAAATTAATAGAAGAGACAAGGGTGGCGAAACAAAAGATTATCCAGTGCACCGACGAGCAACAGAAACAGGAGTTGAGTGCAAGCTACAATGCACTGAACAAAAGAGTGAAGAAAAGTGCCAGGGAAGACAAAAGAAAATATTGTGAAACCATGGCAAACGAAGCAGAACAAGCTGCAGGCAAAGGAGACCTCACAACACTCTACCAAACAACCAGGTACCTATCGGGCAAACGTTTGACACAAATTAAGCCGGTGAAGGATGACAATGGAAAGTCACTCACCAAAGAAGTGGAACAGAGGAAGCACTGGGCTGAACACTTCAAAAGACTTCTAAATCGTCCGCCACCTACAACGCGTCCAACAATACCAACAACGGAAGCAGAACTACCAATGAACATCGACCCTCCGACGAAATCCGAAGTCCTGAATGCCATCAAGATGCTAAGAGCTGGGAAAGCGCCAGGACCAGATGGAATCCCAGCAGAAGCTTTGAAAATAGACCCAGAGACAACAGCGGACTTGATGACGCCACTACTAGAGAAGGTGTGGAAAGAGGGCAAAGTACCCGAGGACTGGAAGAACGGATACTTATTCAAACTGCCAAAGAAAGGAGATTTGAGTCAATGTAAAAACTGGCGTGGAATTATGCTTCTGTCCATTCCAAGCAAGATACTATGTCGCATCATCCTGGAGAGAATTAAACAAGCCCTAGATGAAAAACTTCGTCCGGAACAGGCCGGATTCAGGAGGAACAAGTCATGCATTGACCAAATCGCCACCCTACGGATTATCATTGAACAAAGTTTGGAATGGCAGTCACCTCTCTATCTCAACTTCATCGACTTTGGAAAGGCCTTCGACAGCGTCCATCGAGAGGTGATTTGGCAACTACTTCGCTACTACGGGGTGCCGCCGACAATTATACATCTCATCCAACAGCTGTATGACAACGCTGCATGCCAAGTAATCCACAACGGGAGGCTCACGGAATCCTTCGAAGTGAGGAGGGGAGTGAGACAAGGCTGTCTACTGTCACCAATGATCTTCCTGATTGCAGTTGATTGGATAATGCGGCAGACAACGGCAACCAACGAGGGAACAGGCATAAAATGGACCGACACAAAAGCCTTGGAGGATTTGGATTTCGCCGATGATATATGTCTGATTTCCCACAAACTGGAAGATATGCAAGTGAAAAGCAATAAATTGGCAGAAGAAGCAGCAAAGATAGGACTTCAAGTGAACATAGACAAAACAGAGGTAATGAAGCTTCCTGGCCAACATCAACAGCAACAACCGACAACAATCAGCATAAATGGGAGGAACCTGAAGGAAACAACTTCTTTCACCTACCTGGGAAGCATCGTCTCAACTACAGGAGGAACTGACGAGGATATCAAAGCCAGAATCGGAAAAGCAAGACAAGTTTTCATTTCTCTCAAGTCTATGTGGAGGTCAACAGCATTCAGCGTCAAAAATAAGATCCGTATTTTCAACTCCAATGTGAAGTCAGTACTACTATACGGATCAGAGACTTGGCGTGTCACAAAGAGCAGCTCAAACAAGCTACAGACCTTCATTAACAGCTAGTTGTCTTCGCTCAATACTCAAGATCAAATGGCCGGAGAGGATCAGCAACAAAGATCTCTGGGAGCGAACCAACCAGGAACCGATCGTGAAACAAATAGGCAGGAAGAAATGGAGATGGATTGGACACACTCTGAGGAAACCAGCAAGTGACATCACTAGACAAGCCATCGCTCGAGTGGAACCCGGATGGGAAGCGACGAGTTGGTCGTCCAAGGGTGACCTGGAGGAGATCATGTGAAGAGGAATTGAAAGCGTGTGGGCAGACTTGGAGCCAGGTGAAAACTACAGCAGAGAACCAAACGCAATGGAGACGCATGGCTGAAGCCCTATGTTCCTCTAGGAATTAAAGGAAATAATAATAATAATCATTTGTTTCTTAGGCTTCTCATCACCTGCTTACAGCCTAAATAAATTATTAAGTTTGTGTACAGAAAAGTTTTAACATGATTGTAAATTTTCCATTATGTTAGTTGACAGTAGGTTCTGGGGTTAGTTAGTGAGGAATGCTCAGAAAATTACGCTTACATAGTTTTTACACAAGGAGTTCAAGTTTAAACGAAGTAAATGTATGCATACAATGGCAAAGGAGTTACGAAATAAAGACGAGAAATGCGTAAGATGATGAGTAAAGTCATAAAAAAGAGACAGGCAAAATTACACTATATCAAAGGGGATGGGTGTGAGGTTACAGCCAAAGATTACGTAATCAAACGAAAGAGAAAATAAAAACATCCAGTTACCAGGCGGGCAAGGAAAGACTGACAACTGTTTCTTTCTGAACACATAAATCAGGTTTCAGGCGTTTGATGGAGATTGCTTTAGCAAACTTGAGGAGAATTGAGCTTTTTTGTCTATTGATAATTTTAAAGAATTTTGCTATTTCCACCTTATGACCCTGGTAGGCTTTTCGGTACATTAATGTCAGTAAAAAGTTTGAGCATTGCGGAATAGATCAAATAAAGTATAATTATATTTCAATAGTTTACACACAATGATAAGTTTTGTTATTGGTAATATTTCGAGCAAAATTACTGCCCGTGTTCACACCACTGTTGGAATTGTTTTGTTTTTTAATTCAAACATTTATGATTTGTACTCATATATATAGTTCATTTTTATGTTCATTCACTTTTGTGTATTCAGAATTATAATCCTGGTTGTTGACAGTTGTACTGAGTCACCCTTGTTACATGTATCCGGTGTGACCTTAATGAATATAGATTCTGTTATAAGTCTCTCTTTCCATTTGTTCATATTATTTTTTGAATACAACATTGTTCCAATCGATATTGTGGTTTTTGTCCCATGCATGTGCAGCTATCGATGTTTTTTTTCTAAATTCTTGTAAGCTTGTGTTCCAGTTGGTTGACCTTTAGTTAGGCATTTATGTTCATTCACTCTTATTTTGAGTGATCTGGACGTTTGACCCACATATTTAGTCGGACAGTCAGCACAAGATATTTTGTAAATCACATTGTTTTTACGCATCATTTTTATGGGATCTTTCAGTTGATTTATTTTATTTTTAATTAGATTCGTCGGTTTAAACGTGTTGCGAATCCCAATATTTCTGAAGTTTCTTCGAATTGCCTCTGATGTACCATTTTTATATGGTATTGTGTCTGTATTTTTGCATACTTCCATCTTGCCATTCTCTGGTTTTACCCTTTTTATTTATATTATCTTTGATAAATTTTTTGGGTAGTTTTTGTTGAGTAGCATTTTGAATAGGACGTTTATTTCTTTACACGGGTCCTCTGGTGTTGTTGTAAGTCGACGTATTCTATCTGCAAGACGTTGTATTAATCCTCGTTTTACCGTGAGTGGATGAGCTGAGTGATAATCAATGAATCTTCCAGAGTGCGTATTTTTTCTACATTTGCGTCGTTTTTATGCTACCATCTGTTACTCTTTGTATTTTTCAGTCTAACATAGGCAGTTCCCCAATTTCATTCTCTACTTCCATAGTGAATTTTATTGAGTCGACATGTCTGTTTATGTGCGAGAGGAGTTTCTCAACATCGTTTTTTTTTCATTATTACTAACGTGTCGTCTACATATCTCCACCAACACTTTATTGATGATCTGAATGGTTTGAGTGCATTCTCTTCCCGAATACGCATGAATATGTCAGCTATTATTGGTACATGTTCAGTAAATCGGAGGTGTTCTGTTCTCTCAATGTAGTCATAATCATACTGAAGAGTCCCAAACCAGGACGAAACAGCTGTCCAGCACTCTCAGGTTTTTCAGTGGTTCTCTAACTGATGTCAGCTCATGATGAAATCCTCCATGCAATAATCATATAAACTTAGTCAAATGGTTTCACAGTTTGTCTTATTTATTTTTTCTCTCTTTCTCTGTCTCTCTCCACACCTCCCATCTTGTTGTTTGTTTGTCGCGTCACTCCGATTGTACGTATGCGGTGATGAATCGATAAACTAAGCTTCAGTGATTAACTTCTCTCTCCACCTAACTATATTGCTTTTTCATACTCTCCCCCTGTCCTACCCTATTTTGTGATTACATGCAAATGAATGCAGTGGAATGGCTGAGCTTTTTTCTACGTTATTCAACTTAGCAAGGTCAATCATTCAAAGTCTAGTCTATACCGGAGAGATATGGAAAGTGGCAACAAACAACAAGAGGAAGTTGGATAGACAGAAAGATTGAAAATATATATACAAGACAAATTGTGAAACCGCGTGACTAAATTGATATGATTATGAGTGACAATAATTTATGCTCGAAATGTCATCCAGTTTTTAATACTGAATCACTGTGTAATATTGAAAATAAACTTATCGAATATGGAATTATTTATTTATTTATTATTCATTATGACCTAGAAATGGTGTATTTTGTTGGGGGTTTTTATTTTTCTTATTGACTATCAATATTTTTAAAATTTTATACATTTATATAATTATAAACAGGGCTAAACCATTGCAATATGTAAAAGAAACGCTGAAAATTCCATGCTGTAAATTGTTATTGTTGTGGAATAAAGTGATTATTATTATTATTAAAAAATTACATTCTACCACAGTGCCCAAGTTCCAAACTTACGCTAATTCATCTATGATTATTTTGTTTTCGCCCTTACGTTGCCATCCGTTTTCGTTTCATAACGTTTCTTTTCTTCACTTCTGTGTGTACTTCTTCAAAGTTTCACAACTCAAAGTAATGCACCTTTTGAGTCATGAAGAAAATGAAAGCTTAGCTCTTCTTCATGCATATACCATTTCAACTGTTCCTGTGGTTCAAGTTATATAGGGCGCACGATTAGGCAGGTTCGTCTACGGGTTCGAGAACATTTACCAGCTTGGTTCAGCAGGGGGGAAATTAAGTGCATAAAAAGCTCGATCCTGTCACATTTGGTCGATACTGGACATCATATCGATGTCACCACAGCTTTCAAGGTTATATACCGAATTCCGAAGTCGTTATCACGTACAGTTCGCTTACGTCTTCTACACATAGCTGAAGTTGTTGCAATAAGATCGACTAAACCGGAACTTTGTATCCAAAAAGAACACGTCCAGACGCTGTTCCTACAGTGGCCAAATTTGGACTGATGATTCTTCTTCTCACCAAGAGTGCTCCTTCCCCTTAACCCTCTTGGCTTTTTTTCCTTTGCGTATCATTACAAATATTATTATTACAATTATTATTATTCGACATAATCTATACCCGTCGTGCAAACATTCTCTCAATACTATCGAATTTTTCGTTTATACTATCCGAACTTATTATTAGTGATATTATCTCTTTTCTCAATATATGCCTCCACCTGTTTCATTTCACATATTCGTTATCTAATTATGAACCTCCCATTGCAGTCTTACTATCTCCTGTTTAACACAGACCACTTTGTACTAGCCACTCACCTGACACCTTTTATAACCTTGAACTGACTTGTCAATTTTCCTACCCCACACTCTACAAATCTATTATGATTAATCACCATTGTCTCCCGTTTAACAATATTTTGTAATCGAATTCAGCCTAGCACGTTTGTCACACAAATACGACTATTTATTTAGACACCCCATAACTAATCTGTTATTCTACGTTAAAAATGTATCTGCCGCATAACTGGCCTTTATTGTAACGACAATAAATATTATATTTTATAATTGTAAGAACCTGAAGAGAAATTATTGAAAAGAATATTCTTCGTTCAGATTGACTTTTGATTCATAATATGGGAATTTTCCACACTATCACATGAAAGTTTAGCGAAGAAAATTTTTGTTTTCATTTATTTTCTTCATGACTCAGTGGGTATTTTCAGTGATTTTAATGCACCTTTATGCAAACTTCTATTCTGATCAGTTCCTTTTAATCGATATAGTATTCTTTAAACTCTATCTTCAGAAATGTTGTGTGCAGTTATTAGTGTACAAGTTAGTGTGAAGTGAGCAAGAAGTATATCCATATATATATTATTTGACATACATCAGTAAATTTTGTTTTCCATGTTTTGTGTCTACTCTTTTGAATTCCTGTCTAATACAAATTTAATACTATTTACACTAAATTCACTGGAGCAAACTACTAAGCGTGAAATAACTTCAGGTAATTACAAAATATTGAAAAACCTGAGTATATGGATAGGTAGCATTTTTTTAAATGACTTACTTATACTTAGTTCTTGAGTTGATCATTTGAATTGAATCAAGCCTTTCATTCATTTCATTCATTGTTGCAGATAATTATCTTTCGAAATGAATTCAGCCAAGAGAATTGAGTTTTGTAAATGTTTACTACCAACGCTAAATGTTTTTCTAAGTTTATCGAGTAGATGTGAAATCGGATTATTTTGGTAACTAAGTAAAATGAGACTATGTTGCACTGTAATTGGATATTTGATGTAAATGAAGAGTCAGTCGACACGATGAAGTAGTGATATCTAGTTGACAGTGTATTTCAAACATAAATTTTGTTGACTTGTACTTGCAAAATAAGTCAGTGATGAAAAGAAGGCAGTTGAAAAAAAATTTCGAAAGTCTAATATGATTGATACTTACAATGAATTTAGGTATACCTTCCAATTGCTGATTAAGCAAGTGATTAAGCATTTCACATCTACAAATTAAATTTTCGAGGTGAGTATTTAGCATGGTACCCCTTGGAAAGGCAAAATATTCAGGTCCCGGCATACAATTTGATTGATATTATAAACTGTAATCAACAAAGCCAACGTAATCAAGTGATGGCATAAACTACTTACTCATGTAAGTAGTTGGTCACTTCTCCCAAACACCGGACGACTGTCTCACTCTTTTTTAGTCACCGAGCTCATCAGTAGTGTACCCTGTTTAATTTAGCTCAGAGAGGTGAACCACCAGTTGGAACTACCTGAATTTTGCCTAACTTTATGAGTTAATTTGATTTCACTAGCAAGCAGTAATGCTCGATGTTGGTGATTTCCAACTGCTGATATTAATCGGTAGTAGTATATTTCACCTATGCTAGATCTTCTAAAACGTTAAATCTAAATTCCAGTAATCGGAAAAACAAGAGAGAAAAAAAGCCAATTTTTTTAATCTTTAATTTTGTCTGTTTCTCTATCCTTCTTTACATATATCAAGCACTGGATGCAGATTTTATTTTCATGACAAATCTATAATCGCTACACTAGAAGACTAGACAAAACTTTTCATCTCAAATCTAGTCATGTATTGACCTAGAGAATAGCGCATAAATTATTTATTCAGATATTTAAAAAAAAATCCTGTTAGCAAGTGAAAAACGCTTCTTATCTAATCTGAGTATTCAAATTTTCAGTGTATTTAGTTCCGAAATACTTTTTTCTTCATACACAATTTACATGTTAGGTAATAATCTGAAGGATATCTTCATTTCGTTGATGAATTGCACAGTCTGTACTCGGAAGGAAGTTAAATCAGCGTGCAAGTTCAAGTTCCTTCTTCTTACATGATTTACCTCTCTCAGACGAAATCAACTTCGTCAAATATGCAGATGACCTGTCTGTATCGTTTCCCATTAAGTCTCAGTCAGACTGTCTCAAATTAAATAGCTTCCTGTCGGACATCAGTGAGTGGTCCAAACTAAATGGTCTCATGCTGAATCCCTCAAAATGCCAGACTATTGACTTCCCTTTAGGCATAAACGAGATCTACGATCACTAGTAGGTACTGATGAAGGCTGTTGCATTGAGGGGACTAAAATTGAAACTAAGTCTAATGCTAAATACCTCGGTCTAGTTCTATCTTCCGACCTTACTTGGACATCCCATATCCTAACAATTTCTAAGAAAGTGTTCTGTCTAACCTACTACATTAAGAAACTTAGACAATGTGGAATCACCCAACCTCTACTTTCACAATTTGTCAACTCTTGTATCTTACCTATTCTACTTTACTGCTTCCCGTTAGTCTTTCCTGGTCTACTGAAAAAGGACTGTACCATCCTGAGAAGGATGTTGAAGGTAGTCAGTAGGACTAGTGGTGTAAAACTCAGTCAGCTCGTCACTACATTAGTTGATAGGCATCTGAATACATGCGAAAAATGGTCTAAAACCATACTCTCCAACCCCCAACACCCCCTCTATTCCCAGCTCTCGCCTTGTATCTCATCAAGTAGAACCAGAAATCAGTATAAAATAATCTATGCTCGTACAAACAAGTACAGGAACTCAACGATACCATACTTGGCCCGTGTTCTGAGTGACAGAGACAGTGTTAAGCGCGAAACCTATGACTTGCTTTGTTGTTAATAACATCATTTTAGGCTCTTTTATTTTGTATTCTATAGTGAACTCCTTCTTAAACATACCTAGCTACCTAAAATATTAACATTGGCTTACTTTTTCGTACTTTACTGTATTCCTTCTATTGTGTATACACTGGTTCCGACTCTATTAGCACTATGAGTATTACAAAATTGTCCTGTCATTAACCATCATGTTATTATTAGTTTTGTGGTTGTTTTTTCTTATTTTCTATACCTTTCGGCAAAATTAACTGACAATCATTGGTTGTGAACGCCATAGTCACCACCTTAAAAAATTTTGTATTATTCAGGATTACTCACACTACCACTACAATCACTGCATTAGACCTGACAATAAAAAACAAAACAACAACCCTGAAATGTTATTTTATGATTGTTTAGTGTTTGTTTCAACCAAATTAACTGACCATCTTGGCGATAAACATTCTTAAATATCATTTCATAACTTCTTGTATGACTATAGCTTTACTGTCACCATGCGTAATCATATCATAGCTTCCACTACCCAATACTGAGTTATTATTATATGATGTTTATTTTCCTTTCTACTTCTTGCTATTTTTTGGCATTCATAATTACTTTTGTGTTTTTCCTGTTTGTTATTTTTTGCTGTTGGTGTCTTTAGATATATTTTTGTTTGTTTGTTTGTTAAATACTCCTTTTAAATATTTGTAACATTAGATGCAAATATTGTAGATATGTGCTGAAAATTCCACACTGTACCACTAGTACTGTTTCTGGAATAAAGCAAATTATTATGTATAGGTTATCTAAGATAACTGGACAATTAAAACAATGATAAATTCGGATGAAATTAAGCATTTTGGCAGGAAGCAATGTCAATAGCCCAGTTATTCAAGCAGGCCACCATATGACAGTTTTGTCTAGGAATATTGCATGTCCCACTAAATATAAATGTTGTTTGAATAGAAATTCAAACTGACAAAGTTACATAAGGTATGCAGAATTTCGGATGATTCATCAATGACATTTGGCTTTAGTTCTTCTAAATCACCGATGTAATGTAAAGAAGGTATAAATCTGTAACTATGTGTCTCATTCCTAATATTTACTCAACAATTACAAACACTTATTCTTAGTGTGAGGTGTGTTACTCACAAATAGATATGAGTAATATATCTGGTGGTGTCCTCAGGGAAACAAGGAAAATTTGTGTTTCATTTGTTAATTCATTGATGAAGGAATACAAGAAGATGGCAGTACTGAGGAGAATTCAATAAGCAACAAAATTGTGACATCAGCATAAAGATTAAGATTTTCTGAATGAATATTGTATTTGTTCTAAGAAGCCTTACTTCTCTATTATGGATAAGATTTCATTTTGATAAATCACACAGTGTTGGACAGTAATATTAACTGATGGCGTTTTGAGCACAAATCATTGCTCATAATCATAACAAGTCACTCACACAACTTTTTACTTCATTTATCTACATGAGTAAAAATTGATTAGACATATTTATAAAATCCATATAAGATAATGTACATTCAGAAATAATATTAGTGTTATCAATAAAATACAATCAGATGGGAAATACGATGTTTTTATAGTCAAAATAAGTAACTTGTTAGAATGTTATAATGTGAATTGAATACATTTTAACATTATTTATTATTCGCCGATTTGACTGGTAATAATATCTTCTATATCTTTGGGATTTGCGTTAAATCATTTCTGTTGAATGTGTTGGGTGTAGACTTGATTAAACAGGACTTAGTAATCAATCTCTCTCTCTCCACCTACCTATTTTACTTTTTAGAATTTTCACTCTGTCCCATCATACTGTGTGGTTGTGTGTTAATGGATGCAGTGTAGTTGTTGAGTGCTTTTTAAAATTACTTATCTTCGTGGGATCAATCATTCTAACCTTAGCTAAATTCTTATGTTCTGACAATGTGACTACTCCTGATCTACTAGTTTGACCTATGTAGTTGGCTTCACTCACAGTCATTGCAAGGTATTTTGTAAATTACATTATTTTTTTCAGTTAGGTTCACCGAGTCTTTGAGACTACAGAACTTGTTTCTGAGTGAGTTTGTAAGTTTGAATACCAACCTGATTCCTGCCTTATTGAGAATCCTACGTAGGTTCTCAGATGTCCCCTTCTCATATGATAAAACTTGACATGCCTTGTATTCTCTCTTATTTATGTTGTCATTATTAGGTTCACCATTATTTTTATTTTGCTTTTGACCTTTTTGATATTCCTAATGAATTTTATAGGATAGTTATTCAACACCAACGCCTCTTCTCTCTGTTTCATTTAATCATTTAGGTCTTTTCTGGTACTACTGAGTGCTATTGCTAGGTTTATTGGACACCTAACTAAGCCAGCTTTTTCAGACAACGGATGACATGAATTAAAGTCTAAATGTCTATTAGCGGAATGCGTTGGTTTTTTATAAACGCTAGTGTGCATTTTGCCTTCTTCTATTCGTTTCATTTTACAATCTAACATAGCTAATTCTCCTTGTTCATTTTCCGATTCAAATGTGAATTTTATTCCCTTCCCTAGTGAATTTATATGTGTAGAGAAGCTAGAGATATGTTCTGTTTTTAACACTGTGAAAATGTCACCCACATATCTCCACCATATTTTTGGAGTGGGATTGAATTTATTTAGAGCAATATTTTCCCAGCTGTCCATAAAGATATTGGTGATCCCATTGCTACACCGTCTGCTTGTTTATATATTTGTCCTGTAATTTAAAGACAGTAGATGTCAGGCATAACTGAATTCCTAAAATAATTTTCTCAATAGGCAGCTTTGTCCTATGACTAATTTAGGGATCAGAAGTTAGTTCTGTTTTAACCGCTTCTAAGGCCATATTGATTGGTATATTAGTGTAAAGACTACTAGTTATATCAAAACTAACCATTGTTTCATCATTCTCTAATTGAATATCATTTAGTTTCCTTTTCATTTTATATGAATTAGTTAGCCTATAGTTTGAATGATTTCTAATGGGACATAATATCAGAGCTATGTGTTTTGATAATTCATGTGTCGGCCTTCAGTAGTTTCATTCACTTGGATAGTATGTAGTCAAACATAATATTCTTCAACAAAGTACTGCTTCATCAACCGTAGAAAAATGAAATTAATATATAATTAGTCACCGCCATAGGCTGGCTACTAATGCATTTAGTTATCTTTGACTCTATAAATGCATATACTACTGATTGGCTGATTTGAGTAGTTGGATCCCTCACACATGAGTTAGTAGTGTTTACTATTCAGACCAAAGTTACCTAAACATTTATCTTTACCTTCTTGACTGCCGTTTATAGTATCAAGTAGATCATATTTTATTATATAAATAATTTCGGTGTCAAGAAGAAACTTCAATGAAATTTCACCCCGACTGTGTAAATTACAAGTCGTGAATTAATTTAAAGATTGAGAATTTGTCATATGATGCTATGCCTTAAGTAAATGAAGCCTTATGTATCTAGAAAGGTGAATCTTTTACCAAAAATAGTCCTTTGAAAATACTCATACTTATAGGCTACTAGATTATACAACAAGTGATTCCACCGATTTGATAAAGCCACATATGGCCAAGTTAAACTTTAAGCACCATTAATTACCAATGGAGTGTGACCGCACCATTGAACTTGAATCGTGCAATGGGTTTCATTCATGTGAGTTGAAGTTTCTATTCCTCTTGATTCGAGTCAAATGCCTGCTCTAATTCAGTTGCGTTTCCAATTTGGGGTAGATCAAGTCTTCCAGTATTGTTTAGGTGTGGGGTTATTTAGGAAAGAAAGGATTTGTTCATGTGGTGGTGTGATGACTATAAAAAGTTTCATCAGGTCAGTTGATGGACATGTGCATCATTGTGTAATTTGTCTGAGATGAGTTAGTGTCAGAAAAGGTAAACTGATGATCCTAATATTTTGTAGGAACATTTTCTGCCAGATCCCATCTGTCCTTAACCCAGATTTTGTATATTTGTAATTATTGGGTTTTAAAACAGCCTGTGAGATGTGCAGCTGCTGAAACTGAAAACAGTCTCGTATCAACACTTCAGTGGTACCAGCACTGTAGGGATATGGCATCCTGGAAAATGAAGTAGCTCACTTCCTTATTAGGAGGAGAAGGTGTCATCATGCATATAGATGGTACTGTCTTATTAAAGAAAAAATACAACCGTGGTCAAAAAAGAGTGATTGATGTTTGCGTGACTGGTTTATGCGATATCTCTGCACAGAAAGGATTCATCGAGAGGATAGCAGATAGAAAGTCAAGTACTTTAGTACTTATTATCTCTCGACTGATAAAACAAGGATCTATAATACACACAGATGAGTGGAAATGTTATAACTCCTTATTATCCCTTGGATGCATTCACCACTGAGCCAGGCATTCCAGTAATTTTGTGGATCCCATTACAGGGGACCACACCATTTCTATTGAAGGCTTTTGGGGAAGTATGCAAAACAGGATTAGAGCCATTAATGGAACTCAGAGCGATGTCATTTAGATGAATATATGTAAAGGACGTGGTGCAACTTCGCCATTGATCTGTCTGTATCTTTGCCTATCAAATGTCAAAGCGACTGCTTTAAACTTAATGGCTTTCTGTCAGAAATCAGCCAGTGGTCCAAGGAAAATGGTCTTACCCTAAACCCCTCCAAATGCCAAACGGTCAATTTCACCTTTAGGCATAAATCCGACCTAAACAAACTGGTTGGCTCTTACGAGGTATGCAACATAGACGGCACTGAAATAGAAACTAAATCGGAAATTAAATACCTAGGTGTCATTCTATCTGCTGATCTCTCCTGGTCGTCTCATATCTTAGCAATTTCTAAGAAAATATTTCGTCTTACCTTCTACATTAAGAAGTTAAAACATTCTGGTATTACCCAACCCTTACTCCTACAATTCGTTAATTCTCGCATCCTGCCTATTATTCTCTATTGTTCCCCTTAGTTTTTCCCGGGCTACTGAAGAAAGACTATAACATATTACGCAGGGTGTTAAAGGTTGTCATCAGGGTAAGCAACGTGCCACTTAACCAGCTTGTTAATATTCTGGTTGACAGGCACATGGACTCATGTGAAAAATGGGCCAAATCCATTTTATCTAACTCACACCACCCTCTTCACTCACAACTCTCCCCTTGCATCTCATCAGTTAAAACCAGAAGCCAATATAGAAAAATATATTCTCGCACCAGCAAGTACAAAAACTCAACCATACCCTACTTAGCTCGTGTACTGTGCGATAAAGAAGGCATTAGGCGTGACACCTATAATTTATTAAATAGTCAGTAGTACAACTGGATCTCGTCTTTCCAACCCACATCATCAATAGGTACAACATTTTCTTTCTTTCTTTTCCTTTTCTCTCTCTCTCTTTTTCCGTTATGTGCTGCTTTGTCTCTTTCTCTCCCTTACGCCAGTTAATAGGACAGCTCCCACTTTTCTAACACCTTCAAACACTGTTTCAGCTTTACCTTTGCTACTGAACATGCCAATGTATTGTTGTAATAATGAACTGTGATTTCCTCAATCTATGTAGAATTCTATTTATTGATAATGTACTAACTGTATGCAATACTGTAGTAAAAATGCTGAGAATTCCGTTCTATATCACAAGTACTGTTTTGGAATAAAGCAAATTATTATTATTATTATTATTGATACTCCTGTGCCAAATTGAGAGACGTTTTCATCACTTATGCGAGAAAGGTATCCTATGTAACGGTTTTATACAGTTTTTATGCATTTTTTCTAATAAATGCATGTATTCCATACTCCAAAATACCTCCTTCATATGATTGGTGCGTTCAAGGTTATTCGCTGATTCGTAGTTAGTGGTGCTTAAAGTTTAACATTGCCCCATTTGTCTTTTGCCGTTAAACCTTTTATTTGTAAGACACTGAATACCATTTCTCCCTTGGCAAGGCTGAAAGATACCATGCACAGACGTTTTATACTTTGAAGATATAAAAGTATTGAATTAATGATGAAATAAATTAGGATTATATACACCTTATACTTTTCCATCGTAATTCGATAATTTTAGAGGACATCTGCACTATGAACAATGCTGTCAGGACACAGATTGTTATTATATAATTATATATAGCCTAAGATTTATCCTAATTGTGAAATGATGAAAGTCGGAATCTAGGAGTTGTTTGATTCCAACTGCACTGAAATACGCTAATTTTCATCTCTCAAAGGACGAAGTATGACTAACTTTACAGGTTTCTGAATTAGGGTGAAACAGATGTATGATACCATTTTGTTTTCTTCGGTTCTTCTAAATTCTGTGTACTCACGATCACAAGAGACTTGATATAAGTGCTCTGATACAAAAGTTAAGAAAAACAGTATTAGCATTATTACCGTACATACACTGTAATTCAATACAGTGAGACTTTCTGTAGGATAAATTTCAACCACTATGAAGTTACTATTGATCTGATCCTGATCAAAGCAAACAATGATCTCCTAAGGTTATAGTATGCACCTGCTTGGATGACCTCAAGTCAGACTAAACCATTCAAAACCAAGGAGTACTGGAGAGCTATTTCATCCTTAAAATAAGTCAAATCCCTTCAAACTAACACTCGAAAGTTATTCTGACGCTCAAAAGTGACTGACTACAAGATGCAGTTCCTGTATTTATAGCGAGCAGTTGTGACCACTGAGGTCCACCAAGTCTAGTGTGAGGACAAACACCTACCGATGATAAAAAGAACCAGTGGTTGAGTCGTGTATCAACAGTTTGCAGAAGTTGAAATTCATAAGTTCACTGGATTCTGTCTCAGTGGATGAATGGTCAACAAGATCATTCCAGTCGGGTCACGACTGAACACGACTGGGAGGTCCCGAAATAGGACAAAAAACACCAGTCTAGCACTCCATTGTTTTTTCAGTGGGATGTCAGTTCATGGTCTTACTCCAAACAATGATAATTTATATAAACTTTATCTCCATTTGATCTAGTAGTCCAACGTATAAGTTTATATTTTTATAATACTTCATAAATTTCTACAAACATAATGTTGAGAAGTGACAAATGGATTTTTTAAATCGTCTTCATAAACTGAAGTCAGACTACTTGTGAGTAGCATATATACGTCTCAGACAACAGTTTTTTGTAGAATAACACACATGTACATGAAATCAGAATTACACTGAATTAATCATTGTGGTGAACGCAAAGCAATACATTGAAGAGATTAATTAAGAGATTATGAGATGAACTACTTATTTGAACAAAAATACCCATTAATATTAATTAACCTACTGTTAGGATGCCCGATCTCCGCAATGAGTGTCTTACATAAATAAATATTCATTTTCATTTGATTCAATTTGTTCCATGGCATGAAAGAAAAAGACTTCTCTATCTTTCGTTATACAGTCCAGTTCATGAGAATTTTGTAATTTGAATAAAGAAAGAAAGAACGAACAAGAGCATATTTGCAAGATAATATACAAGCTCGTTTTATTTAGTAGATTCTCTTCGCCAAATTGCAGACATCCTAAATAAATCAGTTATGTATGTTACAAAATTTTTTCTAAACTCACTTTTACAATGATTTCAAGTTATAGATAGAAAGTATAAGCAACATAATTTCAAGGTGATATAAGTAGACAATTAATTATTTAGTGTTAAAATAGTACCTATTTATATAGTAATTAGACAAAGAGATGGAATTCAGATTTCTCTTGGATACAAGGATGGACATTCCACTCAATCTTGATTTTAATTTTCATTCACTGAGGTGGGCTGACTATTAAGGTTCCAAATCTACTAAATTAAATTGTTTTATCTATTTTATAATGTTACTTCACTATTTACCCCCCCCCCCCCCACCACTCACCCTCTTGAATTATCTACCATAATATGTATAAATTAACTCTGTTATTCTATCTTGTATTCTGTTTCTAGTCCATCCTTGTATCCAAGAGAAATCTGAATTCCATCTCTTTGTCTAATTACTGTGTATAAATAGGTACTATTTTAACACTAAATAATTAATTGTCTACTTATATCACCTTGAAATTATGTTGCTTGTACTTTCTATCTATAACTTGAAATCATTGTAAAAGTGAGTTTAGAAAAAATTTTGTAGCATTTAACTGATTTATTTATTTAGGATGTCTACACTTGGCGAAGAGAATCTACTAAATGAAACGAGCTTGTATATTATCTTGCAAATATGCTTGTTCGTTATGTCTTTATTCACGCCAATAGAGGGAACCGGCTGTATGCGACTTTTTTAAAAGAATGGACACGGAACAAAGAGTACTCTTTTCACTAAATTCATCATCAGGTTCTACCATTATATATACATTATAATGAATGAATGAATTAGTCTTATGAACGACATTAATGTTTAAATAACATCAAATCAATAATATTGATAGATTACACCTCAATATCATCAACATAAAATGAACTGAATGTCAAAAAAATTATGAAAGATAATAGTACAAATTCATGAGTTTATAGTCTCTACTGAGGGCCAGGGCAGTAGTAGGGGCTGGACTTGTTTCTTTTGGACACAGAGCACTGGTTGTTTGAGGCGAATTGCAATAGCCTCTGCTGTTTGGAGCATGCGGTGCTTAGACGATTTTGGTAGTCTGTTAGGCACCCGGTATATTATAGAGAAGGATTCTTCCACCCTGGCTTTGTGGCCGGTTTGCACCAGATGGTCTAATATAGAACTGTTAACGGTTTTCACTACACCTTTACTTAGCCATAGTGGGATATGTTCTCGAGAGTGCAGGAAAAATCAAGTTCCTAGAGCAACGGCCAACATAACTCGCTCCACAAGCGCAGTTGAATTGATAAATACAATTTGAAGTGGCTAGTCTAGTTACTTCATCTTTCAGTCGAGGTAGCACTATCGGTCGTGTAGAGAATAATACGTGTAGTTCGCCAGCATTAAAAGTTCTTTGAACTGATTTTCTTAATTTCTTCGTAATTATCCCTCTTGGTATATCGCCCATGAATTGTAGTCGTATATATAAAGGCTTCTTGTTTACAGACAGTGAGTAGTCCTTTTCGGCTTTCTTTGTCATATGTTTCTTGATAAATTTGTCAGGATAACCACTTTCGATCAAAGTATCACATACAATGCTTAACTCATCTTCAGTCACTTCCTATGAGCATATAGCTCTAACTCTGTGGCTGAGGGTCTTCACTAAATTTCTTTTGTAGTTGATAGAAACGAAGCTGTGAAAGTGTGTATATTGTCCTGTCCAAGTGCTTTTTCTATGTAAATTTCTTTTTATGCCACCGTCTGGTTTTCTTGTAAGTCGGACATCCAGGAAGGCAATTCTGTCTTGGGATTCCTCTTCGCAAGTGAATTTCATAGCCGAATGTACTTCCTTGAATTCAGTAATTATTGTACTCCTATCAGAACCATTATCACAAAGAATAAAGGTATCATCCATATATCGGCAATAAAATGAGAGCTTACTAATAAGGTTGTTCAGAGGTCCATTCTCTAGCTTACTTAGAAAGAAATCAGCCAGAATGGGACCCAATGGGGAGCTCATCGGCACCCCGTCTGCTTGCCTGTAAAGCGTGCCGTTGACTACATCATCGACTACATTTCCATTTTGGGCTTTTCACACTGGAAAGTTCCCTAAAGAGGCTTCAACACAAATGATAGAAGAATACCATGAAAGCCTCAGTACGTGTTGTTGTGTATAAAAGAACCAATACTAACCAATTATTATTTTGTTACTGAAATCAAATGAATTGTGAACACTTCGAAAAAACATCTTACAATTCATAAAAAGCTCATCAGTCGATCATACGACAAACTTTGATGAATTCTGGCAAATAAGTTTCGAGTGATTGGCTATCAAACACTCACTCAGACCTTATTTATATAAACTTCATTTAACTTTTGATCAAAAGATTCGACTTCCTTTCTTCCTCTGGTTTCGAAATTTAACTTTCGTGACTGAGTACACACTTCACATTATTGATTTTAACGTTCCAACAGTAAATCAAGAGTTGTTTTAATCTTCAGATTGTAGTTTTTAAAAATTTTGCACTTGAGAATATTATGAATATGACAGTTAGACAGTTATATAGAAATTATTCAAAAACTGAACAAAATGAAGATATATGGCACTAATGGCTTACATGATGAGTTGAAATCAAACGACATCAATCAGTGATTTTCAAGGACCACACATAAGTAATGACAAAACCAGTTTTTTAGTGTTAAACTGAGTTGAATTGATTCAGCTAAGGTTAAATATAACACACTGACTGTCTGATATATACCTTAGCTATCTATATCTGATAAGTCAGGACCAGTGATTAGTATACGTGATTTTGAAATACTGATAGAAGTTGCTAGCCAAGAGCCTACTGCTGAAAAAATGTGCAGAAGGAAATGTAGGTGGATTGAACGTACACTGAAGTGACACTGTAATGACAGAAGACAGGGGCCAGGCAACAGATCGTTTATTGAGAAAATCAACAGATATTTATAGATTTTTATGCACATTATTATTGTTATTCATTATTGTTAGCAGAGGACGCGCTTTTCGATTACTACGCTACATTCACGTAGTACCATAAAACTCTTATTTCTGTGGAATTTCTTGCCAAGAACCTTCAGAAAGTAGTGTGACTATTTGCTTTTCAAACACTGAATCTGTGGATATAATCCTGTTGTTGGATAATACCTATAACTATCTGATTGCCATTTCGGAACTGACTAACACTAACTAATATCTATAATTGTATATATTGATGGATTTACATGTTCAAGTTGGCTCAAGTCAGTGAGTCATTTTCTGTATATGACTTTGATAATACTGCCACGGTTTTTTATTGATGTTGTCGCTTGTTGCCCTTGCTGTTGTGAATTATTTTCCTTTGCTGGTGTTGTTCTGATTGTTTCACTCCTTGCTTCCTGGTTTCAAGGGGAGCAAGCCACAAGGTCGCTTCTCTGTAAACTATATTTTCATGTAACAACCCCCCCTCTCAGGCGTGAGGCTAGCAACCCCACCCTGTAAACAAAGTTGCCACAGAAACTTCAGCATGATGAATCTCCTTGTGCCAAAAGAAAAGTCTGTGTGGGGACATGGAATGTACGCACCATGTTCGATATTGGCAAAGCTGCCCAGATCGCAAACGAAATGAAAAGATACAGAATTCAAGTACTGGGAATATGTGAAAGCAGATGGAACGGGAATGGACTCACCATATTATCAACGAGAGAGTCAGTGATCTACTCCGGTCACCCAGAAGACAACCACACGCACACCGAGGGCGTGGCTATCATGATGTCACCAATGGCAACGAAGGCCCTGATGCAATGGGAGGCGATCTCGCCCAGGATAATGATCGCCAGCTTCAACTCCAAAGGAAGGAAAGTGTCAGTTATACAATGCTATGCACCGACAAACAACGCAGACCTCGAAAAGAAAGAATAATTCTACAGACAACTACAGGCAACAATGGAAAATACTCCAGTCGGCGACATTAAAATACTTATGAGAGACATGAACGCCAAACTGGGATCAGACAACACAGGAAGGGAACTCATCATGGGTAAAGAAGCTCTCCCAGAGATGAACGAAAATGGAGAACCCTTCGCCGACTTCTGCGCCTTCAATGAACTAGTGATTGGTGACAGCGTATACAAACACAAAGATATCCACAAGGTTACATGGGTGTCACCAGATGGGCGAACCAAAATTCAAATTGACTTCATCTCAATCTCAAGGAAGTGGAGGCGCAGCCTACTGGACACAAAAGTAAGAAGAGGAGCAGACGTTGGCTCAGACCACTATCTCGTATAACGGAAAGATCCAAATCAAATTAAAAGCTTTCAGAGAAACAGGAGCTGCAGATAGATCACAAGCCAAGTTCAATACTCAAGAACTGAAGGGTCACGATACAAAGGACTTCTTCACTGCAAACATGAGGAAAAAGGTGGAGACACAAATCGACACTAGAAGAGAGACCAGCGTTGAAAAACACTGAAACAGCCTGAAAGTGGTGTAGAGTCAAACCTGCATGGAAGTTCTAGGCAGAAAGAAGAGACAGGACAGAGAGTGGCTCACTACGGATACATGGAGACTAACAGAAGACAGAAGGATGTTGAAACAAAAGATTGTCTAGCTCATCGACGAGCAACAAAAACAGGAGTTGAATGCAAGCTACAAGACACTGGACAAAAGAATAGAGAAAAGTCTCAGGGAAGACGAAAGAAAATATTATGAAGCCATGACAAGTGAAGCAGAACAAGCTGCAGGCAAAGGAGACCTCGCAACACTATACCAAACAACTAGGTACCTTTCGGGCAAACGTTCATCACAAATTAGGCCAGTGAAGGATGCCGATGGAAAGTCAATCACCAAAGAAGTGCAACAAAGGAAACACTGGGCTGAACACTTCAAAAGACTACTGAACCGACCACCACCTACAACGCGCCCAACAATACCAACAACGGAAGCAGATTTACCAGTGAACATCAACCCCCCCCCCCCGATGAGAACAGAAGTCCTGAAGGCAATCAAGATGCTAAAAGCTGGAAAAGCAGCAGGACCAGATGGAATCCCAGCAGAAGCATTGAAAATGGACCCAGAGACAACAGCGGACTTGATGACATCACTACTGGAGAAGGTGTGGAAAGAAGGCGAAGTACCCGAGGATTGGAAGAAAGGATACTTATTCAAACTACCAAAGAAAGGAGACCTAAGTCAATGCAAGAACTGGCGCGGAATTATGCTCCTGTCCATCCCAAGCAAAATACTAGGCCGTATCATCCTGGAGAGAATCAAACAAGCCCTGGATGAAAAACTTCGACCGAAACAGGCCGGATTCAGGAGAAACAAGTCATGCATTGATCAGATCGCCACATTACGGAAGGGCAGTCACCTCTTTATCTCAACTTCATCGACTTTGAAAAGGCCTTCGACAGCGTCGATCGAGAGGTGATTTGGAAACTACTTCGCTGCTACGGGGTGCCACCGACAATTATACATATCATCCAACAGCTATACGACAATGCTGCATGCCAAGTAATCCACAACGGGAAACTTACGGAATCCTACGAAGTGAGGACAGGAGTAAGACAATGCTGCCTGCTACCTCCAATGATATTCCTGATCGCAGTAGACTGGATAATGCGACAAACAGCGGGCAATGAGAAAACAGGCATAAAATGGACTCACACAAAAAACTTGGAGGATCTGGACTTCGCCGATGATATATATGTGTCTGATTTCCCACAAACTGGAAGATATGCAAGTGATGAGAAGCAACAAGTTGGCAGAAGAAGCATCAAAGATAGGAAGGAGTTCAGGTGAACATAGAGAAAACAGAGGTGATGAAGATTCCTAGCCAACACCACCAACAACAGCAACAACAACAGACAACAATCAGCATAAATGGGCGGAACCTGAAAGAAACAACCTCCTTTACCTACCTGGGAAGCATCGTCTCAACTACAGGCGGATGGAACTGACGAGGATATCAAAGCAAGAATCGGAAAAGCAAGACAAGCTTTCACTACTCTCAAGTCTGTGTGGAGGTCAACAGCACTCAGCATCAAAACGAAGATAAGATCCGGATTTTCAACTCCAATGTGAAGTCAGTGCTACTCACGATACGGATCAGAGACTTGCACTGCGCGTCATAAAGAGCATCTCAAACAAACTACAGACCTTCATCAACAACTGCCTTCACTCAGTACTCAAGATCAGATGACCAGAAAAGATCAGCAACAGAGATCTCTGGGAGCGAACCAACCAGGAACCAAATATGAAACAAATAAGCAGGAAGAAATGGAGATGGATTGGCCATACTCTGAGGAAACCATCAAGTGACATCACTAGACAAGCCATTGCTCGAGTGGAACCCGAAAGGGAAGCGGCGAGTTGGTCGTCAGTGTGGGGGTGACTTGGAGGAGGTGATGTGAAGAGGAGATGAAAACGTGTGGGCAGACTTTGAGCCAGGTGAATACTCTAGCAGAGAACCGAACGCAATGGAGACGCACGGCTGAAGCCCTATGTTCCTCTAGGAATTAAAGGAAACAATAATAATAAATAATATAAATTTTTAGCAGAGAGGTAACGTTTTCTGATTAGTTGTTTTCCTACTGAAGGTTATTCTTTCATCTCTTTGTTGCCGTTTCTTAGACAATCCGTTGATATACCTGCGAATCGTATCCGTACACGATAAGTCTGCTGTGATTGTTTGTTGAGTTAGTCTTCGTTCTTGTTTTTTCCTCATGACCAAGATTTGGGATGTAAACATTGGTGTAAATTGCTATCTACCAATTTTGGCTAGCTGACAGCTCTCACCACAACATTATACGCCAGATTGTATAGTGGAACCTTAATGGAAAGCGACAATCACCACCAGAGGGTGACACGGAGGGGATCCTGTTAAGCGGAAGTGAGAGCTTTTGGGCATTTGGTCGACACTGATCGCAGAGAACTAAATACAATACACACGTGGCTTGGTAGGCCTGGGTTCCACTAATAATAATAATAATAATAATAATAATAATAATAATAATAAACGTTCCTATTTAATATACATTGCGTTGTTGTTCTATATCATTTTCTTGACGTCACTTATGATGCTGAGCAGATCACTATTTACTATTTCAATATTTTGATTCGTTTTAGGAACAACAGTGGGAGACTCCGAAATACTCCCATTAATTTGTGAATGTGTTTTTGTAATAAAATATGAAGTCAGCAGGTTAAGAAAATTTCATAAGATAGGAGAACTACTGAGATTTTGTTTGATTTAAGTGAGAAATGGATTTAATATAGGTTACGAGCTGAATTTTCACAAATTCACAGAACCTTTGCCCTCAGATACGCAGTTTCACATTTTGCTTTAGAGAATTGGCGCACGCGTCACAGAAAGCATTTCCAGCATACTGAATGATTTCTATTCACAACTGCCTTCGCTGGCTTGATAGTGAACGTCAGACGTTTGGCTGGAAATAATGCGAAACAAGGGACTCTGACAACGAGCAGACAAAGAACCTATCGGCCAATAAATATGCAGAAGGAGATGGAGATGGAATGGATACACGTTGCCGATACCATTCAATGGCATCATGCACCAGGCCTTCGAGTGAAAGCTGAGTGGGAAAGAACGAGTTTAGTTTCTGAGGATAACATTGAGGAGATCGTGTGAGGAGGAAATGAAAGTTTATGGGCAGTCATGGAATCAGCTAAAAACTACCGAACAGAGCAGATTGAAACGGTGATTTGCTTCTAAAGACCAATATTCCATTTGGAACCCAGGGAAATGTGCGTCGGTGGCACAGTGGTTAGGATGCTCGCCGATCATTCACATGGTCCGGGGTTCGATCCCCGGCCACAGACACACTCCTTTACCTCTCTAAGCCAGTAATAAGACTGGTAAAGAGGCAAGGTTGGGCATGAGGGTAGCAACCCCATCCTGTAAAAATAAACACTGCTACAGAAACTTCAAGCCTCTAGCTTGAAGCCCTATGTTCCACTGGGGACGTGAAGGAAAAAAATAACCCAGGGAAATAATAGTGTTATGATAATAATAAAATTGACTGTTTAAGGTTCGATTGCGCAAAGAGGGTATTTCTTCTACTTGTTTAGAAGGCTCTGGTATAATTTTGCTAGATCCTATTTAAAAAAATATTTGGTAATTTTTCAACGTTCTACAGTCTTCTTCAGTTATAAATGCTTGAATGTTTTCAAGTGGAATCTATTTAAAGGTGCTGAAACCACATATACTCATGAAAGTGGTCAACGGTGGGAATCTGTCTTTCACTAATTCGTTAACATGAAAGCAACTAATACAGAATACAAAGTAAATTTCATACATTTGGTTCCGTTGATAAATTTCGATAGAGAAAGAAAGACCAAATTTTCAGTATAAAATGATGTCATTCTATTTCACGGGTTCTTATCAGCTGCAAACTACCTGAAATTACAGTGGTTATAAATAATAACATTTCATACTTCAATGTTTGAAAGGTAATAAAGAAAATAATATAAGATAAACGCATCCGGAATATAAATAATACAATTTTTTTAGTTTAAGTTATCATCAATTTATATTCTATGAAATTTTAAAAAAAGGAGGGGGGGGATGTGTGAGAGATGACAGAAAAATCCAATAAACAGTGTTAGCTTGTACGTCAACATGGCAACTCAAGAAGGTTAAAGTTCATCAAATTGAAAACTTGCTTAGTGAGTTGAGCTCACTAGTGTGTATGACTAATCAGTGTAATGAAAGTGATACGGTTACCAAGGGAGTGAGAGATTGACTACACTCTCTTTCTGTGTGCATAAGTTTGGTCTGCGACGTTTGATTACAATTGCTTCAGTAAATCGTAGTAGATTCGCTGTCCTTTGAATGTTTAATATTTTGAAGGATTTGGAAATCTCGACAAAATGATCCGTATGCACAAGGTGTTTGGTAATTGCACTTTGTAAATATCTGCTTCCTTTTAGACATAAGTTCCTTGGAATGTGCTGTGAAAACCGGATAGAAGCCCTTCTTTCTGTCCTTCCAAAGTAAATTGTTATTGACTTCTTAACCAATGACTACTGATAACAATTATTTGCTTACCTATTTACTTCTTAAAACTACCAAAATTAAGAATAAGTTACAAGTATAATTAAAATACTCTAGAACAATTTGGTCACTCCCAAGAAAAAAAATTGCTAGGATACAGAGGAAATCATATCAAATATCATAGCAACATGAGAAGTAGTTTTTCTTTATTTTATTAATTTTTTGACTTTTTACTATGAATTAACTCAAAGGAGTGCAATGCTTTCAGGATGAAACTTTAACTATCGAGGTGATAGAAATGCTATGCCAACATTATCACATTTTATTGTAAATTTATACTAGTGTAATCAACTGCAAGAATAGCGGTTAGAAAGAAAGATTGTATGACAGTTTCAAGTAGACTATAAAAAATGAGTAATAATAATAATAAGCTTTATTCCAAAACAGTACTTGTGATACAGAATGGAATTCTCAGCATTTTTACTACAGTATTGCATCCAGTTAGTACATTATCAATAAATAAAATTCTACAGAGACTAAAGAAATCTCAGTTCATTATGACAACAACATATTGGGATGTCGGTAGCAAAGCCAAAGTTGAACAATGTTTGAAGGTGTTAGAAAAGTAGGTGCTGTCATATTTACTGGCGTAAGCGAGAGAAAGAAACAAAGCAGCACATAACGGAAAAGAGAGAGAGAAAAGGAAAAGAAAGAAAGAAAATGTTGTACCTATAAATGATATGAGCTGGAATGACGAGATCCAGTTTTACTACTGACTATTTAATGAATTATAGGTGTCACGCCTAATGCTTTCTTTATTGCACAGAACACGAGTAAGCGATGACATTGCAGTCAATTTCTGTGAAAATCAGGGGCATTTATAAGCTGATAAATGTCATCAGGAAATAAAACATGAAACAAACTACACACATATATTTCCATCACACACTAGTATTTAATGATGACGTTCCAAGCACAATTTATTCCCACTCATAATCATATCAAGTCACTCACACAACTTCCAGACTTCGTTTATATAACTCCATTAGTTATCACCTCTCCATTTCAGTGGTAGTAATATTTTCCTCCATATCTCTGGTATTGGTGATGAATCATTCCTATTGCATGCGTTGGGTGTACCTTCGATGAACAAAGATGCAGTAATCAACCTCACTCTCCGTCTCTCTACATTACTTTTTACAACTGCAACTCTGTCCCACCCATTTATATGGTTGTTGGGTTTCTTTCACTAAATTACTCATCTTCGTGGGGTCAGTCATTCTACATTTAGTTTAATTCTTGTGGTCTTATAGTATGACTACCCCCAATCTACTGGTCTGACCTATGTAGCTGACTTCACAATCATTGCAAGATGTTTTGTAAATTATATGATGTTGTCTGATTTGGTCAGTAGGGTCCTTTCACTTACAAAGCTTGTCCTCCCTGAATGCGTTTGTAGATTTACCTACCTTGCGTAACTGCAGATTCTTTTCAGCAAACCACATCTCCCTCCTGAAAGGAAGTGATGTCCGTTTGATTCTGTTGTCAAAGACATTGCGACTGAGCTGTTTGGACCTGCCGGTAGCCTCCTGTGGGATTGTAATAGTTACACTGGTAATAAACCAATGCCATCTGTCTAGTCCATATTGTTGGCTGTAATTTATGAGTCAAGTGAGTTCGAATCGTTTCCTACAACACTGCAGATATACCTTGCCAACCAGTTCAATAGGTACTTAACCTAGGCCCGCGGCTTCCTACTAATTACCTCCAACCATCCAATATCAATTCACAGTACACAGCGATGGTTGATTACCTAGCTTGCAAACTTGACTTATGGATTTGAGCCATTCTAAGGACTAGACGTCTTATACAGCTTACTCGGCAGTAACCGATCAATGTAATAGAAAACGAAATCAGTCTCATCACTGAATGTTTGAGGAACGATGGATACGCAGAATAATTCACAGAGAAGTGTTATTAACATATTAAGAGGAATGCAGAATACAGTACTGTAGAGATGAAGCCAGCGTTCCATAGTTTAGAATGAAAATTGATAAAATTAGAGGAAGAATTGGTGAAATTTTTGATATAGTTGTGTTCTCTGATCTGGATGGTTTATTTGCGAAGCTTCTATATCTGAATTTCTGAACCAATGAAAGACTCAATATCGGGAACCTTTCCAGCCGCCAAACTGGACCACCTGTATAAAACAACCGATTTAGTTACACAGTCCACGCTAGATCAACTCTAGCTAATTCCAATTGTGTTCATGAATTCAATTGTATCTGCTTTAGCAAGTACGCAAGAATAACGGAGAGACAGTTATCTACGTGGATTGTTGAACACGTCCCCAAGAGTTTACATCTTAGAAGTTGAGCTTCAGTTAACTACGCCGTTGCTGGGCATATGGCTAATACAGGATACCAGATTAAAACATTAGAATCTTTCAAGGTGGTAAATAAAAAACAGTGCTTGGTGACTACTTTGATGTGCTAAAGCTGTTGCCGTCTGAAGAATGAAACCTGAATTATTATGTGTTCAAAAAGAAACTGTTGCTAACTTACTATTGTCTTGGTGAGCACAGACTCTTTCAACTTAACTCATCAACATTTCATTTCCATGACTTAACGTGACATTTGCATTCACCTATTTTCTTGCTTCTTTTATTATTACCTTTGACCTTTTTTTAAATATAATAATAATAATTGCATGCGATTTAGTAGTGACTTCTCTGAAAAATCAACTTGTGAAGCTTTTTGAAAAAAATGTTTGAAAATGAAATAAAGAATACAATTTGAAAATGTTCAAAATCTACAAGATAAGGTTATACTGTTCAAGTATTGTTAGATATCGACATTTGTGCATGTCGAAGGTACTAGTGATTCGCAAACTCAACTGCAAACTTTGTGTGCAGTAGAGGTATGTTTAGTATATTATTCTAACGAGGCTAGTGAGTAAGACTCTGTGGTTTGAAACTATGGATGCCGGGTTTTACTGTGAACACTAACAGTCACTGAGGATGCAGATACATCCGGTTGATGAATCCTAGACGAGACACACCAATCACCAACAACCAAATAACATCATATTAAACTGAAGTCATCATCGAAACGTCTGTACTACGAATCGTCAAGTCAACATTTCGGTCCAGTATAAATTCATCGATAGATAATCCAAAACTATAATCTCAAGAAATTAGAAATGTTCTAGATACTAATAGGAATTTTTCGACTGTTCTTGTATTGGTAGGTATGATTTTTTTTCAGTTAACGAGCTGGAACACTTTCTTGCCAGTCAATAAGTTTTATTCTATAAATGTTAGTGGAAACATGGTTATAAATTTCCAAAATTTTGTGGCTTAGTAAGTTTTTGTAGAGAGAGAATCTTGTTTACTTTCTTCTGTTGAAGCAGTTTAAGCTATTTATATCCTTAAGATGGAAAAGATTTATTACCGATGATTCACCAGTGCATTGAAATGTAGCTTTTAACCTATTTATCAGACGCTTACTAACTGGATTTCATATCATGGAATGACTATGAAAGTATCTCAGCCACCACATGATTTGAAACAATAATCCTTTGAAAACTTTAAACCAAACTTATCACAACTGTTACTTTCTGAAACATGTGTTCAAGAATCCAATTCTTTGCCATTATGTTACTGATATTCTATTTTAAAAAAAATAGTTTTATCGTCTCTACGTTAGCCTCTAGATTTATTTTCATCATCTGATCGTCATTGTTTCAAACCTAAATTTAGACGTACAGTTTTGAGTCGCTAAACAGCTGCTTCCCGTGCTGTCTCTAACACGATTATTCTGATGATATGCATGGAGAACAGGCCTGTAAGAACCCTACAAAGCCTTGATATCGATGTATGCTGTATCTTGAGGACCCATAATAAGCTCCCAGTGAAGCGCTTTGAACAACTTTTCTATCTGTTAGCTTAAATATCACACCAACCTGAAGAACGTGTTCTGTCAACGCCCAGACTGGCTAGTATTGGTGTAAGGATAGGCACTAGTGCCCGAGGTGAATTCCTCTACTGGATTCCCATCAAAGATCAAAGATTAGGAAGGCATATTCAAGTAGGAAACCTTACCACTATCTCATAACATAATATGGTTTTATAATTAAGCACACCATACTATCATCATTGATTTGTGTTAATTTAGCCTACACATTTAATTTTATGCACATAAATCAACTAAATTACGAAGGGTGATCGCCACATTTACATCATGCATTATTTATAGAAAATCTAGACAACTTATCCCCAAAAATTGATGCAAACAATGTACAAACACTAAACACCAGGGTATAAACAAGCGGCTAAGTGTAAAGAACAAAGCAAAACATCTCAAGAGGAATTAGTAATCGTGTAAAGTGAAATTTGAAATCGATATATTTATTTTTTTATTATTATTTTTTTACAATAAGTAGTTATCAGTAATCAAATAAGACGCGTAATCATGTTACATCTATAGTAAGTAGTGCAGTGAAAATATTAGGAAAATTACCAAAAAGGATTTGCTTCAGTCACTTAGAGTTAATGATCACAACGCCATTGAAACACCAGTAATAATAATTCAAATAAAATAAAGAAATAAATTTTTTTGGCGGGGTCGGGGGGGTGCGAACATAAAATTAACAAAATACACAGGGTTTTGTTTTAAAAAAAATAATAAAAAAAAAGTAGTACACTGTAACTGTGATAATCTAAATTCACAAACAATTGTACAACTGAATTGAATGAAATCTGGAAATGTATCAAAAGAAAAGGATGAACAACATCCTGGTGCTTGAGAGAGAATGACAGTTTTTTGTCGTTTGTGTTAACATTTTGATGGATCATGAACAACACCATTACAATGATATACATTGGTATTATTTAATGACTGGTAGATCGAGGTGGAGGAAGCGGAGGCGATGGAATTTTTGTCCACTATTGAATCATGCGGTAATAATTCACGTGGTCGGATAATTCCTTCAGTAATATTCCAACACTCTCGCATAAGATCGAAATTTATTTTAGGTGATATATATGAATCCTTTTTATAGTCAGGATGATTTATAATACGACTTCTTATCCATTTAGCAGTTGTCATTAATTCACCTAAGTGAAAAATTAAAATAAACAATCGATTCAAATAATGTGAACAAAGGTGATAATTAAACAATTTAAAATTAGCTGACTGAGTTATTCTTAATTACATGACATCCGAAATAAACACTAAATTTAAAATACAAAAACAGAAGAAATAAATTTCATCCTCATGTTTTCAAGAATTTCATTCGGCGAATAAGATTTAAATCCAGTGTTATTCAGCATCAGATACAACACGATATAACTCAACCCAAGTTCAGGTATTGGTTTGTGGGGATTTGATTGATCGGTTACAGGATTTCATCATGAGCTGACATCGGTTAGAGAACCATTGGAAAACCTGGGAGAACTGGACAACTGTTTCTTCCTAGTCTTCATCAGCACGCACCCAACGAGGTTCGAGCCAAGGACCTCCTGGTTACAAGGCGAGCTCACTAGAGACTGGCCCTATTCAAGTAGGTAGTTTCCTGGGGTTCTAGTGGGAAGTCGTGACCAGTAGAGTACAGCAGGTTGGACGTGAGGACAAATACTCGCCGAAGAAATTGGTTAGTAGTCGCGCTATGTCGTGAATTGGCAGAAGTTGGAATTCATTGGTTGGCCATTGAATCGGGTCCCAGTGGCTTAATGGTATACGAGATCGCTGGCCTTGTAACCAGAAGGTCCTGGGTTCGAACCCTGTCAGTGAGTGCGTGCTACCGACGAGTCTCAAACTAGGACGAAACAGATGTCCAGTACTCCCAGGTTTTCCAGTGGTCTTCTAACCGATGTCAGCTCATAATGAAATCCTGTAACCAATCAGTCCAAGTTGTCTAATCACACTTGAGTTTTTACAGCTGAACTCTATGCAGAAGTGGCACTGATACAACATCCAGTGCTGAATAAGATTTATTGATTATGTAAGGATAACTAGTTCGACAGCAGAAAGTATTTAACAAGGACAGATTTTTTAAAGAAAATGGAAGGCATATCAACGAGGGAAATTTTTTATCAACGAAGCCATCTTCAAAGGCTATACAATCGTATTTATATTTATTGAACACATTTAGTAGTCTGTTAATGAATAATAGGGGAGGGAAGGAGTGATATAGCTGATACAATTACTTAAATGTTTATTAAGATAAAACAATTACTTGATAGTCGACAACACAATGGAAGTAGAGAGTTGAGATTTGATAATTGGAAAATGGTCACCCTATTAGGTAGGTAGTGGAGTGTCCACTTGGTAAGTGTGAAGAAGGTGAGGAAAAAAACTTAGTGAGATGAAAAACGGGAAAATGTGATAGCGATTACAGCGAATTAATTACTGTAAACAAAAAGTGAACGAGTAGGAAAGACCTAAAGACAATGGTAAAAGCGAATGGTACAAGGGCTGTTAGGCTTCGGGGCACAAATGCTGATGCGCTAGCGATTCGTCAATAAAACCCCGAACTCAGTGTGTAGAGAAGGTTTGTTCAGTTGCTTATTCTATCATGTTCTATGGCTATCGCGTAATCATTTATGCCTAAATACCACTTCCGAGTAATCGCATCAGTTATGCCATCCCCTACTACACGTTTTTTGTAAATCTAAATACGATTGTACAGTCTTTGAATGAAAATGACTTTTTCGATAGAAATTTACTTCCTTCATTACACAACGGGGTAATTTGGGGTCTTTTAAAACGCGACAAGTACTCTCTTTGATGCAATTAGTGAATTCGATAATGAAAGACAGAAATTATAAGACATTTCCACAGTCATTCCATCAGGAATAAGAGAAATATTTAATTTATGATAACTACTTTACACCAATAAGTCAACAATCTCCATTACGCGAATGCTTGATAAAAGTTGAGCATTGTACGGTTAAATTCTTAGAATTAACCTATCATTAGTGTAAATATTTTATACAGAAAAGAAAGGTTAATTAAAACAGATTTCATAATCACTTTGTATAAATTCTATATTCTGCACAAACAAAAGATTGTAATTTCAAGTAGATTGTGTATGTACCGCACAGATTTTTTTTTAGTATTCAAGTATTGCGCATATAAGCAAAAGAATGTACAAGTCAACTCTATAAACAGTAAACTTCGAAATTCTTGACGTAAAATTAAAGTCATGTGTCAGCTTAGTGGTCTGTTATTTATATATAAATATACATCAGACCATATAATCTGCGCTTCATCTGTGTTAAAATACTGAGACATAATTAACTTCAAAAAGAAATGATTTAGAGATAGTAGCTTAGTGTGTAGATGAGGATTTTTTGTTAAACAAAAAGAGTAGTAGTAGTAGTAGTATGAAAATGTATGAAACCGAAGATTTTGATAAAAACATTTACCGATTTATTTCGGGCATAATTGCGACAATCACGAAAACTATGCCTTATATGAAATTCTGTGTCATAAGAATGAGCAGGTGCTTCAATATTCGGAATAATTAATGAATAGAATAATAATACTAAGAAAATCTAACAAAGTTAAAATTGGTACGAGTAGTTAGTTTCACACAAGTCATATTGATCAGTATGTTTGCAAGCATGACACTCAAACGAATACTTTCTTCTCAACTCATACTAAACATTTAACTGTAAATCAGTTAAGTTGCAGAACAACAAAGTAAAAGTTGTCATTATACTAAGTAGAACTAATTTCAGTTAGCACTTGATATTATATAAACAAAAGACAGTTACAAGTTAATTGGTGGATGGTGACTAGCAGTGGAATCCAGGATGCGTATTTCGTCCTATTTGGGACTCGTCACTATCCACCATCCACCAGTTAACTTCTAATCACATGCACAGACATCATCGAAGCATCTGCACAAGAAGCCCCGACATGTCAGTCTGAAACCGAGCACTTCGGTCCAATCAATCGACGGGAAAATCTAAAATTGAATTGAAAGACAGTTACATGCTGAAAGGAACTAGGATTTTATTTCAGTTGAAAACAAAGAGAAAATTTAATCCGACTAAATGTTCTGAGGCAAAAATACTTTCTATATACTGTATACATTTTCTAAACTTTCTATTGTATATACTTTCTATATATACTGTACGTCGGTGGCACAGCGGTAGAATGTTCGTCAACCACGCATCTGGTCCGGGGTTCGATCCTCGGCCGACGCATTCCTTTAGTTCGCGAAGCCAGTAATAAGACTGTTGAAGAGGGAAGATTGGGCATGAGGTTAGCAACCCCATCCCGTAAAAATAAAAAAACCACTGCTATCGAAACCTCAAAGCTCTAGCTTTAAGCCCTATGTTCCACTGGGAACGCAAAGGAATTAAAAAATACTGAACAAAAATATCAGCCTTACAAATCTAATCAACCTTGCCTAGATTACTAGCTCACTAGTATTCTAGCTGGTCCCAAGCCCGGATAAAGAGGGAGGGTTAGGGCGTGGTGCTAGCAACTCCATCCTCAAAACTTAACCAAATTGCTACAAAAACTTCAATGCACAAATATATTAAAAATTCTAAAAATATAAACAATAACATTATTCTTCGCTGGAATCGGGGAAGTGAAATGACGCAGGCTGCTGAAAGCCAGTCAGCCGATGTGCCTTCTTTCGATGAAAGCAAAAATAAGGATGGGGACGTGGAATATTCGCACAATGTACAAAACTGGGAAGGCTGCTCAGGTAGCCGCAGAAATGAGGAGATATAAAATAGAAGTGTTGGGAATCTGCGAGAGCAGATGGAACGGATGCGGAAGGTGCCAACTACCAACTGGAGAGACAATAATCTACTCCGGTCACCCAGAGGACAATCACGAGCACACCGAGGGAGTAGCCATCATGATGTCACCAAAAGCGGCTAAAGCTCTCATGCAGTGGGAACCAATCTCCTCCAGGATAATGACAGCCAGGTTCAACTCAAAAGGAAAAAAGGTTACAATCATTCAATGCTATGCGCCTACAAACGTCTCAGAAAAAGAGAAGAAGGAGGCCTTCTACAGACAACTACAAACAGTAACGGACAACGTCCCAAATAGCGATATCAAAATCCTGATGGGTGATATGAATGCGAAGCTGGGAGGAGACAACACAGGAAGAGAACTCACCATGGGTCGCGAGGCCATCGGTGAAATGAACGACAATGGTGAACTCTTCTCAGACTTCTGCGCCTTCAATGATTTGGTGAATCTTCGTCACTCAGCATCAACAACAAAATTCGGATTTTCAATACAAACGTCAAGTCAGTCAGTTCTTCTATACGGATCAGAAACTTGACGGGTCACAAAGAATATTTCCAACAGCCTGTTGCAGACCTTTATCAACAACTGTCTTCGCTCTATACTCAAGATTAGATGGTCGGAAAGAATCACCAACAAGAAACTATGGGAACAAACAAAACAAGAACCAATCGCTCAACAAATATGCAGGAGAAAGTGGAGATCAATTGGACACTCGCTGAGGAGGCCGTTGGGTGATACCGCGCGTCAGGCCATAGCTCGAGTGGAACCCGAAAGGGAAGCGACGGGTGGGACGTCCGAGGGTGACATGGAGGAGATTGTGTGAAGAGGAGTTGAAACAGTATGGAATAGCATGGATGCAGGTGAAAAGTACAGCAGAAGACAGAAGCAAGTGGAGACGTGTAGTTGAAGCCCTATGTTCCACTAGGAACCCAAGGGAACAATAATAATAATAATAATACAAATCTAATCGAATGAAGGTAAATTCTTATGTTAAATACTAAGACAAAGATAAGTAGAATGAGGTTAATCTGGCCCCATAGTGCACATATTATAACTTACTTGTGTGACCCAATGTCCAGTAATGCCACACTATTAGTTGAGGCAGTAAACATCCACTCAAAGTGAACTCTTATACGCAAATAGCAAGTCACACAACAGATACACATTGCATTCAGATGCACGAAAGCCTAAAATGACATGATCTTTAAAGGACATGAAGTTTTCAAGGGATATTCAAGAAGGTCAACCATAAAAAGTGAGAAGCAAAAAGACTGTCAAAACACCGTATTATTCAGTGATACACAGAAATTAACGAAATCCATTTTGAATCAATAGGAAGAAGACACAACGCATGTTGGATAGTGCACAGAGATTTAAATGTGTACAGCAACAAAATTTAAAACTGTGACTATTCAAAAATAGATATCCAGTCATCTATTGGCTTCTTGGTACCATTCAAGAACTTCTTGAACTTTGATTAGTCAGTAAGTACTTAAAGTGTACACGAAATCTTTCACTCAAATAGGAGCAAGCTGACAGACAGAGCATGAAAAAGGACTGTAGCAAGAAATACCTGAATAATAATAATATCTAAAAGAGAAGTGAGTAAGAAAGGGAAATAAAAGGAAGTGTTACTCAAAAGCCAACTGCATCTCTCTCTGGTCGTCAGTGTGCTACACTCATTTTGTAAGAGCTAAGGATACCACCTGGCTTATTTAAATCTCCGTAAATGGAGCGAATAAAAGGACAAAAAGACAAAACACAACATAAAGGACATTGAAATGATAGTATTTTTAAAACTTTAACTTCATGTATAGTGAACTGAAATGCAGTTTTCAACCATAAACTGACTAGTGGAATCTTGAAATCGAGAAACTACAGTAAATCTATACCGTAAGATAGATAATGGCTTCTAGAATTATTTCAGTAATTTATTTGACAAAAACATCAGACACGACTAGACTGCATTCGAAGGAAAGTTTTAGAATGACTATTTTAGACGGGAAGAAACATGTGAATACCCCTAGCAGCCCGTACTAAGACGAAATGCAAGTAAATATTTCTAATAATGTGAACAAAACAGATAGATTATATATAATCTACTTATCTAACATCCAAAAAGTGTGTACATGATAAAGAGGGAATCAACTTTATTAACTAATTAATTAACCAAAAGTAAAAACTAACCTGAAGCTCTCTTCTGTATTAAATCTAAATAACTATTGATAAGATCTACGGTCTCCAATTCTCCACCTTTTTCTTCAACATATAATCTTATCAAGGGTAAAAGTCCTGGAAAAGTATCCTGTGTTTAGAAAAAAAATTAAAGTAAACATGATTTCAGTCGTAATATACAGTTTCCTTGGAGGTATACATAAAAATCAGAATAAATTCATTGTAAGTGACTAAATGAAATTAACCGAAGAATAAAAATAACAGAATGCAGTAGAGATTGAATTCTATGAAGCTAATTTCCAATGCTACCTAATGACATAAATGAGGATTTCTAAAATTACACAGAAAGAAGAAAATGGAAATAAAATTGACATTAGCAAAGAATATAAAATGATTTTCCAACATTTCATTAAGATTCACTAACCAGTGATTTCTTAGCACCTCAAGAACGAACTCCTGTGAGGCAGTCTGTATCCACCTATGCAGTTTACATTAACAATCATCATCCTGATATCTTGGTAGTACCCCACTCTTTTCCCATATATTATTTATTGTTCAAGCCGACATTAGTCGATGAGGATGATCATGTCAAATTTTAATATTAGTTATCACATGGCTTTAATTGTCATGATCAATTAAATGAAGACACTTTAACAAGAATTCAGTGCAGACGGGTTCTGGAAGATTCTCTGAAAATTTACAATCCGTAAAAAAAGCATCTCGTCCGCTTAAAACTAGCCTTATTTCATCCTAAAATTTTACTTTAATATATATTTTTTCGTGTCGGTGGCATAGCGGTTAGGACGCTCGCCGACCATGCACATGGTCCGGGGTTCCATCCCCGGCCACAGACGCACTCCTTTACCTCGCTAAGCCAGAAATAATGATGGTGAAGAGGAAAGGTTGGGCATGAGGCTAGTGACTCCATCCTGTAAAATAAACACTACTACAGAAACTTCAAGCCACTATGTTCCACTGGGGAACGTGCAGGAGAAATATATATATCTATTTTTCAACAAGGTAAGTTGAATGTAACATGAAGACAATATTTACTCGATAATTATAGGAAGCAAAAACAAAGTAATAATCATCTGTACTATAGTACACACTTTTGAAACAATTGTTATAGACTGACCTAAATGTTAGGTAGATATTAATCATAAACATGCAACGTTAAACAATTGAGTAAGGAGAAGTGAGACGTGGAAAACAATTTTTACACAATGGTTATAGGGAACTGTTGGTGAAGTTCAGGTAATTATTATTTAGATAATCCGAAAAAGAAACCACATGAAGCACAACGTTCATCCTCTCTCCCTCTTACACACACACACACACACACACACACACACACACACAAGCCAGTATTCAGACATCAAGCCGCTGTCAATCTCTTTAATAACAAATTATTTTACACTAGAAGTTACTAATGCTTTCGAAATCCTTACACTATACTAAACAAGTATGTATTTTCTCAAAAGCTCATAGTTGAAGTGTTCATCAACTTCAAAGTCAATAATGACTCATATTCTTGTCTTTCAAGGTACTTGAAAAATTTAGATATTACAAGTAGCTGTTTAATAACTAGACCAGAAACATTTACAAGCTCCTACTCTTTCAGACTTATGACAATGCAGAAGTTCACATACGTCTCCTGGGTCATTCATATAATGAAAGAGGTTTATGGAATAAAAGATGTGAAATACGAGTCTTTATAGCATATTTGGTAGCTTAAGTGTCCTCATGTTTTTCTAGTGGATAATTACTCTCATACAATTGATAATTTTTCTTTAGTATTCAGTAAACTGTAATTTAAACAGGATTGAGGATTTTATCCTGCAACTCAGAATTATTAGAGTGTTAGGCATGCAATTTTCTGCTGTCAAAATTTTAGATAATGCTAACGAAGTAGACCTCCTCCACTTCTAACTTAAAGATAAGGTGTGAAGTGGTAGGCAATGTTGACAGCAACAGGTATTCGGGAAGTAGCGTCAGCTTTAATGGGTCGACTGCTGATAAAATCTCAGTACATATACAAAAGATTCATGTGGCATTTACCAACTTACGTCATCTCTGATGTAGACGTGATATCCAGGTATCCATCAAGGAGTCTGTTTACTATGCTACAGTCTGCTCTGTCATCCTTTAGGGCAGTGGAACATAGCCATTGAAAGTGGAAGCACTGAAAAGGCTAGGTGTCTTTGACTACATATGATTGCGTTCTATCTCCCATGTTAATTGGCATAATATGGTGAATAATATTGAGGTTAAACGTAGAGTGTTAGGTAAAGAAGATAAGTCAACTGATCAGGTTGTGACGCTACATTCATTGATATGCCCAGGACATGCTCTACACATACCGATCCACTGATTTCTTCGTTCAGCACTGTTAGCTGACATAGGATTAAGTTGGAAAGGAGTGCAAGTCGGTCAAATCAAAATCTTTCGTCAATCCATAAAGGCGTTGATAGTTGGTTTGAGCCCTGTAGGAAGGTATAGACTGCCTGATTGGGGTTCTCAGGATACTGAGAATAAATGACTGGAGATTGTTGCTGATATGGCTCAAAATCGTTCTCATTGGCGCAGATGTATTCACACTTTGTAATCGCCCATATCCATTAAACCCCCATACTTTTACATGTTACTAATCTTTATCTTGCACATTTCTGCTCATCACAGCGCTTTCGAATTTCATTTCTCTCTCTCTCTCCTTTCCCTACCGTTGTGGGCTACACTGATTGTGGTAACTCGGAATGCTGCAGTGCTAAGGTAAAGTCCTACGTTGAAACTCAGTCGATCAGTCATCCTATAACCACACTCAACACCTTTTGATGAATATATTTAAGGACAAACTATTATACCCATCAGCACTGTCTATTATTACGATGCTTAATTATGATACAAAAACATGTGTTTATCCTTAAATCATTAAAAGAATAGACAAATAGTCTGCTGATGAGGAGGTAGTAATTATATCTTACGCTTCCATTGATAATTTCATCCACTGACATCAATGTATAAGAATCTTCTGGTTTCACTTCAGTAAATGCCACTGAACTGCAAGATGGTGGAGGATTCATACTACAATCAAATGCATCAGAAGAGTCATTTTCCTGTGAATGCTGTGATAATAAGCAATTTAAATCAGGAGGTTCACAACATGTTGAATATGTACGATTTCGATTTAAATTGGAACATGATGCGGCTAAATCAATTGGACTTGCATCTGAAATAAACAATGAAATAAAGTTGACAATGCGCTGATATTATTTGAAAAACATACAACACAATACGAAAATATTTTGTTTGTTGATGGGGTGAATAGGTCAACTGATTGTTGATTGTTCAACAAGACTAGTATGCACAATGAAAACATGCATATATATATATATATATACCTTAAACTTGAATTGTAAGACTTATAAAACCTTATCTATCTTAAATGATTTAAAGGAAACTGAATGCACAATTAGTAATAGACAATATATAGCAATACATTGAATGCAAAGGATCATATTACTACTACTACTACTACTATTATTGACACTTCTTCATTTAAAACAATGAAATATGCAGTGTTTACATTTTCTGACGACATAGAGAAGTTCGGACAGTTATTCATTTTGATAAATTCAATTAAGACATCAGGAGGATAAATAGTGCCTAGTCCTAGTTTGGGACTCTTGAGCAGTACATATCTACCGGGATTCGAATCCCTGGCCATCCGGTTACGAGGCAAGCTCGTAGACCATTCAGCCACTGGGACCCGATTCAATGGCTCATGAAATCTAACTTCTGCCAATTTGTGATTTATATTTAGCGCGATCACTAGCCAGTGTCACGGGCGAGTAACTGTCCTCTTGCTTGACTTGGCAGACCCCGTTAGTCACTACTTCTCATTAGAACTCAAGGCACTTCCTGTATAGAGCCAGTCGCTACAGAGCATATTTTATTAAATCAATTAGTCTATGGTAGGCAAAGGCAGAAGTCTATTACTTATTGTGCACACACAGTTTAGGATGCATTTGATTCATCCAAAGTGTTTCCATCACTTTTAATAAACTTTAATTTAAGTTATGTGAAATAATTAAGGAATAGTCATTAATACTGATTTTGTGACCACAAATTGATAAACGTTTTGCAGTGGGTGATGTTGGATTTCTACTCAGATTTGGGAAGGTTTGGACTTTCTATGTGAATTAATAACTACTTAAGAATATGTTTTTTTCGACGACACTGGAACATTCTATTAGTTCCATCTGTATATGTTGCCCTGCAACCTCAGGCGAATTTTTAGATACAGTGTGAATCGTAGGCACATGAGTAAAAAAGTTTGGGATATAAGAGAAAGGTATGCAGCATAGAATGTGCACTTGATAGCTGGACTGATAGCCTTTGAGCTATCAACTGATTGTTTCTCAATCACTTCACATAACTTTGATTCAGAATTATTAAAAGTGATGGAAACACTGGATTAAAAAGTGAAACTGTGTACAGAAAACAATGGACTTCAACGGATGCCCATGGTCCATGTGACCTAATAAAATACGACTGGTTATTAGAATGTACTCTTATTTTATATAACTGATTAATTGTTAAACATTTTATTTTGTTATTGTGAACCATGCTGGTTGTAAAGCGACTGTAAAGACATTGTGAAATGGTATCATCTCACAATATTGATCTTTTTAATGTTTTATCAATAGTCTACGACTGATCGTTCATTATAGGCCTTGAAAGTTTTGCTAAAGTTTTCCTCAATAACCTGTTGTTTCTCTCTCTTATTTTGATGGATTCAACAAATTACATATAAGTTGCGGGTATATCACTGCATTAAGGCGTTATCTATCCTACTTCTTAGCATTGAATACATCCCAGTAGGATAAGTAACTCAATATTATACAATGAAGTACTGAATACTAAGAGTTTTAAAGCAGATATGTTTGATGAATTATAGCCATTCTGCTTATTACAAGTGATTGAGAAGATTCGTAGTTCAAGTGGTTGATATCTGAGTTGGATGGTTTATTCACGAAGCTTTCGCTGTCTTTCTTGAGAACATCTTCAATATTGAATTCTGTGCTGAAGATGTTGTCTACAGAAAAGCAATGTAAACTTTGCAAAATACCCTGCGTTTGCTATCCAAATGTATCATTGAAGAACTTACCCACAGTCATGGTTTCATAAAGGAGAAGAAAGATCCCCCCTGCGCCACAGCTCTATTCTGGAACACCTGATCGATAGAATCTGGACACCAAGCTAACCCACCCATAAAAGAACTTCAAAATAATCTGAACAATAAGTGGGAATCTCGCTATACTAGTACGAATCAAACTTCTTCAAACCGTAGAAGCAATGACAATTCACAGGTTAAATCCTGAACTCTGTATACAAAAGAAGTTTGTTCAGTCATTAAATCTACAATGCACTTGATTTATCTTAACACCAAATACGTGATTTTCGTTTTTGTTTCTTAATTGCATAATATTCTCTTCCATCAACCCCTAATAAATAAATTTCTACTGCTTATTACCACTGTTGTTAACTTGACTTTAGTTGAGCTCTACTCAACCCCGTCAATTAGATTACATCATTTAACTTACCTATTTAATTTAATTTTACTTTCTACCCAATTAACGCTTTCTGCACTAGGTAAGTTGTTACCTAGAATTTACAATTCTAATGGCATAGCTTTGGGAATATTTTTATATTGTAGCTTGACTCCACACAGTATTTTCGATACAAGTATGGAATGTTCAGCATGTGATATCGGTAGCCCAAATTTAGCAGGCCGACCATCGGTACTGGGTTTGCGGCGGCCACGGATCGAACCCCAGGCCATATGTATCGTCGGCGAGCGTTCTAACCGCTACGCCACCGACGCACAATGCCTTTATTGCAAAGAAAATTTACTGTATATATATATATATATGTATATATGATTGTACAGCTTAAGAATGATATCTCTGAAAAGAGGAATAACTCTTCACTGAACAACTTTTCTCTTAAATATAAACGATTCAACTCAGAGAACCCAAATACGTCACTTTGTAGGCTGGCTATCGAATACTTTGATATATGATCTGTGTGAAATACAAATATTGGATACAGTTTTTTTTATCAAGATAAAAACTATCATAATTATAATACCTGTTGTTATTAAATGACCTTGTTTAAAATAAAATTTTCCATTCAATACAGAATCACGTTTAAAAGCTGTTGCAATATTAGCATCGACTTTTGATAGTGGAATTAATAAATTTAAATTGTACTTCAATATTGTCCTAGATAATAATAAAATGAAGGTGACAAAAGCAGCATTTTCAAAGTCTGTCAATTGTAATTCGGTAGGTCGAAATTCAACACGCCAACCAATTGTAGAATTTAAAGGCGGTGGTTTAAAACGCATTGACTGCCAATTAGTAGACTGAATAGTCTAAAAATACGAAGGAAGAAGAATCAAGAACAAAAAACAGAGAGAAATATTTAGTATCAGCACTTCAGTGTGTATATCAATGATAAATGAGAATGACAAAAGATATTCATCGATAAACAAACCTTCAGTGATTAACCTCTCTCTCTTTCTATCCACCTAACTATATCCCCTTTTAATACTTTCACCCTATCCCACCCTATTGTGTGGTTAAATGCAAGTGAATGCGCCTCCAACTTATCACTTCCCATTTATGTCCCACTTGAGGGCCTATCGTACTCACATCGCTTCACAACAATTACCAGCGGTAATATGAGTGAAATAATAACCTGGTTAGCAGCAGGGTCTCGTAGCTCAGGTGACAGGGCACCAGTATAGTAATTCGAAAACCACTGGATCAAATCCTGCTACCATCGACAGTTTCACTTCACTTCCATTCATCCGAGGAATTCACTAGATCAAATCTTGTCACAATATATATCGTATTCATAAGTATCTATCTGACTTATAGAGAGCATAAATATCAAGGCAAAACTAAACTAACTGTTCCATATTAGATGAGTTTATTTTAAATATCACACAGTGATGCAGTATTAAAAACTGGATGACGTTTCAATCATCAATTATTACTCATGATCATATCAATTTAGTCACGCGGTTTCACAATTTGTCTTATATATATTTTCACTCTTTCTGTTTCTCCAACTTCTCTTAGTTGTTTGTTGCCACTTTCCATATCTCCAGTATAGGCGTTGCGTCACTCTGATCACACACACGTGAGGTGTTGAATTGATAAACAAAACTTCAGTGACTAGCCTCTCTGTCTCTTCACCTAACTATATTACTTTTGTTAATAATCTCACCCTGCCCCACCCTATTTTGTGATTACATGCAAGTGAATGCAATGCAATGACTGAGCTTTTTCCAAGGTTCTTTTAACTTATCAGAGTCAATTATTCTAGGTCTAGCTAAATTTTTGTGTTGCAATAATCTAGTTGATCCCGGTCTACTAGTTTAACCTCACGGTCATCATATAGTATTTGGTAAATTACATTATCTTTCTTAACTTGATCTATCGGGTTCTTGAACCGGTAAAGTTTGTCCCTGAGACTGCTGATTGGTTTAAATGCCACCCTAATTGCAGCCTCACTGATAATCCTACATAAGGCCTCTGACATTCCTTCTTTATACGGCAGTACTACACAGGCTTTGAATTCTATGTATTGTTTTCGTCATTTTTATTACTAATCTTAGTGTTTCGTTTAGAATGTTTCAATGGTTTTAATTGATAACAATAATAATAATAATTTATTTTGTGTGGGCTATTTATTGTCAGTGAGAAAGATTAAAGTGTAATTAGCAATCTAGTAAATAAAACCAAAGTAATAGGAAAACTACAAGAAGGAATAAATATATTGAGGAGGACAGTACAATTCTAAGATGGGAGCTTTTGGCAACTTATCTTCAAGAATATGAAAATAGGACGGCAAAATAGTTAAAGATTTCAAGAAAATGTAACAGGTATCATTTTAACAGTACCAAGAATTAGAAGCGGTAGAACAGTAACACTTGCCTATAATCATATATATATATATATATATATATATAGTAGTGCATAATCTAACTGACTGATAATTTTAACGCAAATTACGGTATGCAGTAATAATAATAATAATGATAACAGCTTTATTCCAAACACTACTTTTTGTACAAATATGGAATTTTCAGCATGTAGTAGAGTAGTCCAGTTAATTTTCTCATTATAGGGATAATAATTAAAACGGGGCATTTACATCGATAATATTGTTCAATAAGAAAATGAATACAAAATTAAATTCAGTAGAAATATTAACAACGTCCTAACCACTATGCCACCACCCACTTGCAATAGATTATTATAATCGACAACTATCCGATATAAGAATGATAGAACTCAAGGCAGTGTTCTGACACGTGGTTATGTAGCAGAAGGCTATAACGTAGACGTCAAAGTTAACTAATTAAGAATTGTGCTTTCTATACCAGTTCATTCTGTCAAACATTACGACTGTGAGAGATATGCAGATGATAAAAAAATATGAAAATAGAGGCTTTTGACCATAGATGTCTACGTTTTATTAATTAGATTAGATGGAGCGATGTGGTAAGTATTAATTAGGTCAGATGTAGGCTACAAGATATAGGGGGAAGATTAATGGACTGAGATGGTTAAAACACGTATTAATAAGCATGGGGAGCAACAACTTTCCTCGAATATAGATCTAAGTTGAAGTAGGAATAGACTGGAAAAGAATTAGGAAGAGTCAAAGAAAAATATACCCTCAATCCATGAAGTCACTGACTGCTTGTCTGAGACAGATGTAGAGTATGTGTCTGCGAGTCTAGAAATGCTAAAATCCAATAGTTGCGTTTCTTCTGTGGTTTGGTTTAAATTTTCTCCCGACCAAGATGAGGTATTTAATTGTTAGCATCTTCTAGACTCTAAGATCCTTTACTAGTCTAAAGTTAATTATCTTCTGTCCAATGCCTTTTCGCTTACAATAGTTTGATTACATTTTTTTCTCTACACTTAGGTGCATTTTTGAAGTGTGGTGACCTGAATTTCCTTGCAGTGTTCTACATCATTTCGTCAGTCAGTTGTACTTATATAAAAGTCTATCGGGAAACGATGAAGTTGCACAACCGGCAGTGCAACATACAGGTTAAAAGAGGATACCTGAAGTAACCTTGATTAACAACATACTGAATTTCACATGTTACGATAGTGAGGGCTAAAAGCCTGGATTTCAGTCTCTGAAAGTCACCGATTAGATGCTCCCAGCAGACATTAGAGATCAAACTGAGGAATATGTAACTATCAGTTGTTTTTTAATACATTAGCTATCCAGTCAAGTGGCAATTATTTAGTAAAAATACATTTCCTCAAACACTTACCTCGAAATGTTCCACCGTCTCTTCATCGTCTGAACGATTTAAACTCTCAGAGAATACACTGATTGGATCCCGAATAAACAGATGAGCAATATGTAATGCCAGTGTGTGATCGACACCTTTTTTAAAAAAGGAAAATATTGATAATTTCTGACAAACTTTAAGAAAGCATTATACAGGGAAAATTTTATTTTAAAGGTATAGTCTGCGAAAGAAAACCATCATCAAATAATTCCTTTTAGCAGTATGGCATACTAAGAATCACTGTTGCCTTGGAAAATAGTACAAATCACAAAATATACCCATTAATTCATAAGGAAAAACACAGTTTTTGTTCAGCGAAGAAATATTTGTTTTCAACGACTTCATTTTCAAGCTGTACAGTAGTATTTATATCACGGAAAAAAGTGTTGAGTGGCGTTCAAAGGTGACACTATTGATAAGGTCATTAAAAGTCGTTTATCCAAATCTATTAAACGCTCTTTTCATGCAGCTAACATACATGTAGTATTCACCAGTCGAAACATGATTCGACAATGCATCAAGCATAAATTACTGCTTATGTTCACTTCTATGTGCATATACCCATTCAGATGCTCGTTTGGAGCTGAATACATTGAACCACGTATACAGAGGGCTAGGTTCGCATACGCCAGTTTACGCCGTCTCTGGCGTAGACGCGATATCCGACTATCGACCAAAGGGCGTGTGTACTGCTCAACAGTCCGCTCCGTCCTCCTTTATGGCTGTGAGACCTGACCATTGAGAGCAGAAGACATGAAAAGATTAGCTGTCTTCGATCATAGGTGCCTGCGTTCCATCTCCCGCGTGAAGTGGTATAATAAGGTGAGCAATATTGAGGTTAGGCGTCGAGTGCTAGGTAAGGCGGGGAAATCAATCGATGAGACTGTGAAATTACATCGACTGAGATGGTTAGGACATGTGTTACGTATGCCTAGTCATCGCCTTCCTCGACGGGCAATGTTAGCTGATATAGGGCCAGGCTGGAAAAGAGCTAGCGGCGGTCAAACGAAAACTTGGCACCAGTCAATGAAATCCACAACAGTTAGTCTAAGCCACGTAGGGAGATGTAGACTTCCTCGTTGGGGTCCTCGGCATGGTAAAAACCAATGGTTGGAAACAATTGGTGACATGGCTCAAAATCGTTCTCAATGGCACAGATGTATCCACTCCTTGTGACTCATGATTTCCAATGAAACTGTTTTGTTGTTTGTTATTATTGTTCCTTTGTCTCACACCTCTGTTACTGTCTATATTATGCATTTCTCCTACTTTCTTCTCTTCCTTTGTGTGCTACATGGAGTGTGGCAACTTGAACTGCCGCACATCAGTGCAAAGTTCTATGTCGAAAACAGACAGACAGACAGACAGAATACATTGAACGTTGTAAGCGTGTTCTCCGTAAACGCGTAGCTGAACACTACCCGGTTTGGTTAATGAAAGGTGAGCAAAGGACGACAAAGTCTTCAATCTGTGAACATCTTCTGCAGTCAGGTCATTCAGCCCCACATGATTTATCCTTTAAAGTTATCTACAGGACCAAACCCAACCACTCGAAAAGCTTATGTTTTCTTCACTTATGCATAGCCGAAGCTCTAGCTATACACATAGACAAAAGCTCAAGTTATGTGTTCAAAAATGTTTTGTCAAAGCCCTTTATTTACTTTAGTCATAGTTATATTCCTTTATTTTATTCTATTTTACTACTTGAATTCATTCTACTTCACTTCAGCTTTGCCGTCTTTACTGTTATCATCGTCACACTGTTAATGTTTTAGACAAAACTTGACCTGCTATTTTAAAAAAAATCTTATTACCAGTTCACTAAATTAACAATCTTTAAAACTTTCGTAATTTATCCACTTCAACTCTACCCTCCCCCCCCACTAATACATCATTTTAATTATCTTCATTCTTATCATATGTGCAATATTGACTGAGCAATTTCTAGTGCCACTTATAATGCCTTCTTCTGTTATATAAATACGACTGTACAGCTTGAAAAGGAAGTCGTTAAAAAGAAATATTTCTTCACTGAAGTAAAATAGTACAAATGCTAATGGATCACTGAATTACACCAACTATCCCATCCATCATTCATCATAAATGGATATTCTAGTAATCAATGACCAAATTATGTCAAAAACCTGTATAATACCATCTATTATCATATGCAGAGGATTCTGCATTATAATAAACACTGAGTTACACTCACTGTTACACTATTTCTGTAAAATATATATCTTTTAAAAACAAGACAATGAAATATTGTACAGTTATCAATGCGAATTTGAAAATGACAAGATGTGAAGTGTGAAACGTGCTTTAAAGCAATTCAAGGAGGCTGCTAGAAATCGATACTTATTTACGCCTCCAGTGCCAGTAAAACTTAATTTAGATACTTTTATTTGTATCGAGATTCTACTAACCAGCGTTTCAAAGATGTAAAGAAAATTTTCATACGGAGTGTGGTCATCATATTGAACTACTTTGCTATGGTATTTTCGAATAGAATATTCATTAGAATAATTCTGAGGCAGCCACTTTTATGTAGCACTTATTACAGGATCCTGATTGAACAGGACTATTTCATCTGCATTCTTCAAAACTAGGGATTAAGGGATGATGAAAAGAAACAAGACCAATAAAAATAAATCATGTTCTCAATTGGACTGATTCAGTTCTCCTGGTTGAGTCAAAACCCAGCATACGGCTTATGAGCTTAGTCCCAAACAAGTGAAACGGCTGTCAAGTATTTGGATCAATTTGATCTGGCTAGCGAGCACTAGCGGTTCACGTGAGTAGCACACAACTATTCATCTCAATCAGTATTATTATTGTTCCCTTGGGTTCCGAGTAGAATATAGGGACTCCACAACACATCTCCATTCTGTTCCATTGTCTGCCGTCCTCTTCAGCTAGGTCCACGATTGCCCATAAACTCTCATCTTCTCCTACTCCTCACACGATCTCCTTCATGTCACCCTCGCACCGACGACCCCCTTGTCACTTCCCATCAGGATTCCACCCGAGCGATGACCTGTCGCGCGATGTTATTCGACTGCCTCCTCAACGTATGCCTGATCCATCTCCATTTTCTCCTACATATTTGTTGAGCAGTCGGCTCTTGGTTGGTTTGTTCCCAGCCAGAGTTTCTTGTTGCAAATTCTTTCTGGCCGGCCATTTGATCTTCAATATCGAGCTAACGAAGGTAGCTGTTGATAAAAGTCTGTAACTTGTTGGAAATCTCTTTCGTGACACACCAATTTTCTGACCCATATAGAAGAACTGACTGACTTGACATTGGTGTTGAAAATCCGAATGTTGTTTTTTATGCTGAATGCAGAAAGTTTCGCTGCATCTTCAGCCAGTAAATTGAAGACAATGTCACAGAAAACCATAAATAAACATGTCTAAGCCGGATAGTAAATTAACTAACTACAACTTCTGACAGATGAGCGTACAATGACTGATTTTTATCACTTACAAATTTTCCAGGAAAAAATATGAACTTTGTAGACTGGAAAGGAGATATTATAAGTCTTAATGTTGTTCATTAGTACGTGATTCCGACAAATATGAAAAAAACAATGCTAAGAGGTTCACAGTAACATTCTTTGACAACTGTTTGCAGTAAACAAATGAACACTCACTCAAGTGCAAAAACATTAAAGTCTTATCAGTGTAAATAAGATGAGTAGAAATTTATATTTTTAAAATAAAAGCAGGCAAACGTTTAACTCACCTTCCTTAATTAAAGTATCATAATATTCTTTATTATAGACTAGTGGAATATCATTGAATGCATTACCCATGGGAGAAAGATAAAGGGATACAGAATCAAAGCGTGACTTTGGAATAACAAAACGATCATTGCATAAAGGCTGTAGGGGGAGGGGAGGGGGAAAGCGGAAAAAAACGGGTTAAAATATTCATCAAAGAATATGAATATGAATGAACTCTTCCCAGTAATTTAATAGTTACGATATTCAGGTTGTCTGACTAAAAAAGGGATTACATAACAACAAAAACAATAACAACAACTGAAACTCTATGAATTCCAACTAACTTAAGAATCATAAAAATAAGAATGTAAAGGTCAAACAATAAATAACTTGTTACAGATTTCGAATAATGCGTAGTATGATATATGTTCAAAATAAAATTGAATTGGCTAGATTTTTGGGTAGAAACATAAATTCCTGATGCTATATATACTACTGATTGGTAGACAACATGTGTAGTTGGATATCACTCACGTGAACCAGGAGTGCTTGCCAGCCAGATTGAAGAAGTTATCTAAACACCGGACGGCAGTTTAGTCCGTTTGGCGTCAAGCTTATCAGCACTGTGGTTGCGTGACCGCAGAGCCCAGGGGACAACTGCTTGAGGCCGGTCACACACGGCCTGTTTATGTTTGTTCCTTTTCATTTGGTGTGTCTCAGTAGCATATTTATCACTTCTGCCCTGTGACACGGCAGCAGGAAGCGCGGTCGTTGTTAATCCGGGCCCCGACCGATCCGGCATGATATTTTGTGAATTTGTTTGAATCATAGTATTGGATTGGGTAGCTGCTTTTTGTCTAACCGCTATCCAAACAACCTTTCTGGCATGGTAGGACCTAGAGGAACATAAGTTCCAGCCAGTGTAGCTCGTTGGGTCATTGCGATATGCAAGCCCGACCACCACGTCAAGGTAGCAGCTATCAGTCGGGCTAGTGCAGGAACATCCATATGATGAGTACCAAATAGGACGAAATCTGCATCCTGGATTCCATTGCTAGACACTACCCACCAACTGACTGATAAATTAGTCAGTTACTATATCTTGGTGTTTAACCCTTTTGATAAGATGCTTATGTTTCCCCTTCAGTGAATATAGAAATTTTAAAAAGGAATTAAAACAAGGAGTATGCATGCTCATAAATGTCTTAATATAACAAATATCACCATTTAATTTTTAAAAGTGAAACTGGAAATTTATTTTAGCATCTTGTACATGCCTCCTCACATTAAACAACCTCAGAGATAGAATACACTAACGACAAAAATAGGCTGGAGAAAAAGAAAGCATAAGATAAACAACCTTTCTGGCATGGTAAGAACTCAAGCGACATAAATCTCAGCCAGTATAGCTTGTTGGGTCATTGCGGTGTTCAAGCCCGACCACCACGTCAAGGTAGCAGCTTTCGGTCGGTCAGCACTGTACCTGATGTGGCTCTATTTAGAGAATGCAATCAGTTTAAAAACCCCTGAATTCTGGTTAATGTGAGTATTAACCAACTACTCATATCAATCAATATTACACAGCATCTATTGAATTAGTTGTGTTCTCTGAGCTGGTTGATTTAATTGCGGAGCTTTCGTTCCCCCCCCCCCCCCCCCGCTTCTAGACAACATTTTCAGTGCAGTTTTCAGTATGAAATAGACTAATTTAAATTCTCCATGAATGGTGTAACTGTATCTCCTGGCAACTGTTAGCGTGCCTGGTTGTTATTTACATCTCTATTGATCATATTTTTGTTGACTTGGAATTTGCACTTTTTTGTCATGTGATGATTTACTTTGGTCTATAATAATGTGTTTGTTAGTTACTAATTCGCTTGAGCACCAGACTTCTAAGAATTCCATGGCAGTATTTTTGGTGTTCCCGCTATTTAAAATTTCTCATATGATCCCAATCAAATTGGTGTCCATAATTACCCACATGCACTGATACAAAAGAAAATATATCATGTCTTTTTGTGTTCTTGGATTCGGATTTGAAAAGTAAATCATATGACAAGAAAGTTCAAATTCCAAGTCAATAAAAATATGATCAATATAGAGACATAAATTAACAGCCAGTCACAACAATAATGGTTGCCAGGAGATACAATTACATTTTATTCATGGGGAATTTAAATTAGTTCACTTTATATTAAGCACTACGCTGGAGATGTTGTCTAGAAGGAAAGCGACAGCTTCACAATTAAGTCAACCAGCTAAGAGAACACAACTAATTCAATATCATCCACCTAAGCTACAAATCTTCTCCATTACTTCAGTATATAGCATCATTTGAGTTGTAATGGCTTTCTTGATTGCTATTTGTTGTATCAAGCAGACCGCATATTGTTGCCAGAATAACTTCGATTTCCTTCGGAACAAGTGATGAAATTTCACTTTGGAATGTGTGAATTGCGAAAATGCGAATTAGCTGCAAAAATTTAAATTTCCTATTTTCATAAAAATACTAAGAATTGTTCAATCAAATATTTTTTTCCTTCAAGTTCCCCAGTGGAACATAGGGCTTCAAGCTAATGGCTTGAAGTTTCTGTAGCAGTGGTTATTTTACAGGATGGGGTTGTTAGCCTCATGCCCAACCTTTCCTCTTTACCAGCATTATTTCTGGCTTGGCGAGGTAAAGGAGTGCGTCGGCCGGGGATCGAACCCCGGACCATGTGCATGGTCGGCGAGCGTCCTAACCCTTATACCACCGACGCACCAAATAATATTAAGTAATAATAATAATATTAAGTGTCATGCTAATCACAAAAATTAACCTGACTTCAACTTATTATACTGTGATACAATCTATCTTGCTTTAATGCTAATGATGATCAACAAAAGTCAAATAACACATTTTATTCTTTAAAAACTATTCACATTTCTGCATCAACAAAATAACGCACCTTAAGTCCCCTTTCTTCTTCTGTTCTGTCATCGACTGATGCAGATATTATACCCCAACGACAATCCCAATCAAGTAAATAACCTCGCATAGCAGGAGTTGCTGCACTTAAAGCCATCATAATTGGACATATCGTTGTCAGTTGATCGTATAATATTCTTGCTTCATCAATACAACATGACTAGTTTAGAAAGAAAGAAAGATAAACAGTTATGAAATGAAACTAATAACTTATGAAAAAAAAGAAAGATTAACACCTGGAGTACAAATTCACTTTATTTAACAAATAAACTTTGTGGATAAGTAATGTACACTTCCTGGAGAACTTGAATGACGACTGAAACCCATACTACAACAGATTGATATGTACAGTAATTGTGCAACAAATTTCGCACATTCTAATCACGCATGCACTTGTCATACACATTTATGTAGAAGGCAACAGAGGATAAATAATTACAATACGGGACAAATTGTTTACAGGCCAAAGGGCATAGATAAGAAGCAGGAGGATGACGTAAGAATATGGAGTAATATTAAGTAAATTGACCCTTGGGCATAGTTTATTGCTCACACAACTCCCAGACTTCGTTTATATAACTCCATTAGTTATCACCTCTCCATTTCAGTGGTAGTAATATTTTGGTTTGGTTTCTTTCACTAAATTACTCATCTTCGTGGGGTCAGTCATTCTACATTTAGCTAAGTTCTTGTGGTCTTATAGTATGACTACCCCCGATCTACTGGTTTGACCTATGTAGCTGACGTCACAATCATTGCAAGATGTTTTGTAAATTATATGATGTTGTCTGATTGGGTCAGTAGGGTCCTTTCACTTACAAAGCTTGTCCTCCCTGAATGAGTTTGTAGATTTAAACACCGTTCTAATTCCTGTTTTATTAAGAATCTTACGTAGAGTTTCAGATACTCCCTCGTTATATATGGCGAAACTGTAGATGCCTTAATTTTGTTCCTTATTTATATTATCATTACTAGTTTGTAATCTCCTTAATGAATTTCACAGGATAGTCATTTAACACCGACACTTCATTTATCTGTTTCACTTCATTATTTAGGTTTCTTGATGTACTAATTAGCAGAGTTATTGATCAGTTTGTTAGACACATTTAACTAAGCCTGTCTTCAGAGATAACGGATGAGGTGACCAAGTAAAGTCTAACTATGCACTAGAATGCATTGGCTTTTTATTAAAAACACTAGTGTACAGTTTACGTTCCACTGTTCGTTTTATTTTACAACCTAACATAGTCGATTCTCCTTGGCGTTTGAAACGATCGGTTCTATGAATCAACGGGAAAATCAAAATCAATAATAGCTAATTCTTCTAGCTGTTCATTTTCCGACTCGAGTGTAAATTTTATTACCGTTTACTGTTGAGTTTATTTGTATAAAGATGCTAGAGATATACTGGGCTTTTTTTAACACTGTGAAAGTGTCATCCACATATCTCCACCGTATCTTTGGTGTAGGATTATTTATTTATATTTAAGAGCCATATTTTCCCAGCTATCCATGAAGATATATGCTAAGATTATTGATACTGGTTATCTCACTGCTGAATCTTTTGTTATTTTTTAAATTCTTTCAAGACCATATTAATTGGTATCCCCCGCCCCATCACTATCAGTATATTATTCACTTCAAAGAATTGTAAGGAATTATTAAAAAAAAACAACTGATAAATTCCATTACTAAAAAAGAAACAGATAAATGAAATTTAGTCAACTTTTTTTTCTATCGGTCATGTAAACTCCAATTATAAGTAACCTTACACTACTAGTACTAATATTATGAAAATTTCTGCTGCAATGTGACCTTATCTCATATCATATATATATATATATCGTCTAGTCACAATTATGTTATTTCTAGATAACATTGTTATTACTATTTTCCTCCTCCTCATTCCTGTGATCAAATTCATTTGCATAAGAAATGTATATATATATATATGTATATATATATATATATAATAGATAAGAATTTAAAGAAAAAAATATTTCTGTATTTTATCACATGACCGTTAGAGTAATTGAAAAAACAAACATATAACAAGAGAAACAAGAGAGTAATAGTGAAATATTTTTCTAGATATAATAGAAAGACATGAACAGATAATCATAATAAAGACAATATGTCATCAGTATGTATATGCATCGTACTACTCTAGAAAAGAAATTACATATACAAGCTTGCTGAAACTCAAACTGACTGTTAGGTTGTCAAATAGCTCCATTCTTATTTCTCAGGAAGAAAGCAGTACACTGTATGTCAGGGAAAGTCGTCCACTTCATTGCTTACTGAGGTTGGTGTCCCTCAAGGTGCTGTCCTTTCTCCTTTTCTGTTTTCTTTCTTCTTGCATGACTTGCCTCACTCTGATGAAATGAAATTTGTTAAGTATGCTAACTATTTCCATTTCTGTTAACTCCCAACTAGATTGTACTAAGATGAACAGCTTTCTATCAGGAGTTAGCAAATGGTCTTCGTCTAATGGTTTGAAACTAAATCCTTCCAAATTTCAGACTATTAATTTCAGTTTCCGATGTAAACGAAAGTTAAATGAAGCTGTTGGTTCCTATAACAGATGCAAAAATGATGATAGTGATATAGAAATCAAGTCTGAAGTTAAGTATCTTGGATTAATTCTCTCTTCTGACCTATCCTGATCCTCCCATGTCTTAGGGACTTCTAAAAGAATATTTCGTCTGACTTTTTACATTAAAAAGTTAAGGCACTCAGGCATAACTCAACTACTCATATTACAGTTTATCAACTCGTGTATTTTACCTATTCTTCTTTACTGTTCACCCCTGCTTATTCTTTCCTGGATTGCTTAAAAAGGACTATGTCATACTTCGTAGAACTCTGAAGACTGTCAGTAGGACGAGTGGTATCCCATTGGGCCATATCGTTGACATTGTCACTGATAGGTACTTGATGTCATGCAATAAATTCACTAAAGGAATTTTGTCAAACTCTGAGCACCCACTCTACCCGCAGCTCCAACCTTGTGTCTCCTCAGGTAAAACAACAAGTCTTCTCAGAAGAATTTATGCACGTACGTCTAAGTATAAAAATTCCACTATACCATATTTAGCACGTACTTTGTGTGATGAAAATAGTGTCAGACATGAACTAACTAACCATCTTAGCACCACTAAATAAACCATTTCCTTCTCCCTTAAAGCATCAAACTTTATTGCTAATTGTATTTCTTATATTTATAATCCTCTCAATTTTTTCGTTATGTTTATTTTTTTCATAAGTGTGGACATAATTTAAGTTGTATTATAACTGTTAATTTTGTATTTCCCCTCATTATAATATATCAACAGAACATTAGATCCAATAATCTATAACATGCTCAAGTTTCCAAACTGAATCGACAATACCGTTTGAAACAAACTTACTGTTATTATTATTATTATATTTAATAATCTCAATTCATGCTTCAAATATTTTTGACTTTATGTCGTAAATGTGGACAAATTCCTCCGATTAATTTTGTTTTAATTTTTAATTTTATTTATATTTTGAGTATATATATATATATATGCCAACAGTCCAGCTGGCTTATTCGTAAAAGAAAGTCATACACCAGTTTCACGTTGTGGAATCAGGCTGAGTTTCTTTTGTTTTTTTTTAAAGTGAAACCAGTAGTCGCTATAGCTGCATATTCCAGCAGCATATTGGTCTGTTACTCACTACTACTCTCCCAAAGTCTTTATAGACATTTATGAAATTATTCAAAATAAAGATTTGGAGTGAAATTTGATGCTTTGATTTACAATTCAAATGTGAAGCAGTTGACTGAGTTTTTACAACTCTACACAGGCATTCCGAACTAATCATAATGATATTAATAATAACCATACAATTGATTCTTCGTGGTTAAAGAACCTTGATGTGAACTCTGAGTTGCGTAAACATTTTTTTAACATCTATATATGAATGAAACCTAGGGCTCAAATCTAAAAGAAGCAAATACTACTTTCAAGTAGTTTGACCAGTTAGAGAACCATTGAAAGCCACCATGGAGTACGAGGCAGCTGTTTCGTCCTAGTTTGGGTCTCATCGGCAGCAGTACGCACCCACCGAGTTTCGAACCCAGGACTTCTCGGTTACAAGGTGAAATCGTAGACCATTCAGCCACTAGGCCCAACTGCCGATGATTACCAAACTAGGACGAAACAGCTGTGCAGTACTCCATGGTGGCTTTCAATGGTTCTCTAACTGTTATCAATCCGTCCGTGGTCACACTTGAAAATACTACTTTACCATAAATAAAAGGCTTTAAATGACAATGTGTATCTGAAAATTATATTTTAAAACGAAGTTTTTCATTGATTTAAACTCCACTCACCTGAAAAGTGATTTGTAAACAGCTACAACCCATACCGAAACCCATAGCGTCTAAGTAAACGTGATTAGGAAGAGCGGCAGATGATGCATTCGGATCATTTGATTCGGGAAACTTTTCAATAAATGGTTGAGGTGTACAGGTATCTTGATAAACTGGAATTATTATATTTGGAAAAAAGTGTTTTACAAAAATAGGGTAAAACTAGAAAAATCAGTGGAAATTAAATAGTGTGATTGTGCGGACAACAGAAAAGCGTCAAAACAAATATTACTCCTTAGCTTGAGAAACTGACTGACTGACTGATTTCAATATATAACTTTTCACAGATATGCAGCAATTCAAGTTGCCACACTCCCTCCATGTAACAAACAATACAAGAGAAGAAAGTAGAGGGAGGTTCAAAAGAGAAGATAATAAAGAGAAGTGTGGGGTAAAAAGAAGAGTAATATGGAAAAACCAATATTTTTTTGAAATATGATAAATCAGAAAGAGTGAATGCACTTGCGCCAGCCATTGAGAACGATTTTGATCCCTATCACCAACTGTCTCCAGCCATTGGTTTGGTTCTTACCATCCCGAGGACCCCAACCAGAAAACAGCCTACACCTTCCTATGTGGCTGGCTTAAAATAACTGTTGTGGATTTCATTGACTGGTGAGGGTATGTATTGGCTTGACCACCACTAGCTCTTTTCCAATCTCATCCATTCTACGTCAGCTAACATCATCTGCTGAGGAAGGTGATGGCTAGGCGTGCATGCATAACACATGTCCTAACCATCTCAATCGGTGTAACTTCACAACCTGATCGATTGATTCCCCCTCTTTACCTAGCACTCGACCAATGGCTAACCTCAATATTGCTCACCTAATTTTACCACTCAACACGGGATATAGAACGCAGGCCCCCATGATCAAAGACAGCTAGTCGACCTTCTCGTGTCTTCCACTTTCAATGACCATGTCTCACTCACAGCCATAAAGGAGGACGGAGCGCACTACTGAGCAGTATACACGTCTTTTGGTAGATAGTGGGATATCAAATGACGTGTATACTGTTCAGCAGTGCTCTCCGTCCTCCTTTATGGCTGTGAGAAAGACATGGTCATTGAAAGTGGATGTGCTCATAAATTAGACACGCTGATATTTTAAGCCATGCAAATTATGAGTCAAAATATTTTTAAGGAAAAACTTGTATTTTATAAAACTCACAATTTTTACAGTTCAAACTACAACCTAATTGACCAGCGATAAGACTGCTTGAAATTGGTGAATCGAACACATCCAAAAGTGTTAGAATTCTTTTATTTTTGGACGTATTGCGCAACACAGATATACTTATCATTACTCGACAAACGCCTTAATACTTCATCTGAAGGTAAAATCCGACTCCATGTATAGGCAAGTCTCATGAATGTGATATTAACAAAATTATGTTGAGTTAACCAAGACACTAATCGAATGAATTGGGATCATCAGGCTGATAATTAATTAATCAGCGAATGATGATTCTTGATGACACTGCCTCCAAAGCCTCACGATGGTCGGGGGTGGGTGCCTTGCGCTGCGGGTTGGCCACCCCTCCGCACACCTCTTGAAATGCTCCCATATGACCGGGCGTCTTACATAGCCTCTCCTGAGGAAGTCCTACTCACTGCCTTCACGTGGCGGAGGTGTTTTTCACCAAAGTGAGAGGGCGAAAACGGATGCCCTGCGCTCTTCACCGGGTTGACTGTCCATTTAATGACAGTCTAGGGGAGATGGTTAAATCCTGATTCCAAACCTCCAACGACTGGCGTATGAAGCTCACTGGAGCTCACCGGCAGACGTATGGACAAAGGGCTTTCTACCATTACTCATTCTGTTCCACTCTTATACTTATCTAAATTCTATTGATTCTCTCCTCTCATTTTCCTGTCTACCTTTGTGTGCTATTTGGAACGTGGCAACTCGAACTGCTGCACTTCGGTGCCAAGTTCTATGTTGAATCCAGCAGCAGCAGCAGCTTGTTGGATGTCCTGGATGTCTGGGCCCATTCAAAAAGGCGTATGAACCGAACTCCGGTCACTGGCTGCCAATGGATAGTGGACTCCCTACTCCACTCCTACTACCTTGTAGGTCACACTCGGTTGCGTAAACGCTAAAGCTGCACTCTCAAACGAAAGGCCGAGCGATTCTGGGGTCATCACTCGTACTAAATTCCCATGAAACTTCATGAACTCTCTTCATCAGATCGCCGCGCCCGGCCAGCGATGATTCGAGATGTTCATGAAGCCGGCTCATCCTCCCGTAGGAGATAGCCGAAGTAAAGTAAAGTAAGTACTTACAATGGACAAGATGCATATACTCTTTATTCACTAACATTTTAGATATTTCCACTTATCTTTTTTGGTATTCACTTTCCGACGCTTATGTTTGTTCACTGAAGTGTCATTACACACACTTCTGTTCTCTTTGTTTTTATGTGTTGTAGTGATTGTTTATGTGTCACTTATTCCAATATATTGTGAACATGTGACTAATGGCTTGTAAAATAACCTAGTTGGTCACTCACATCATACATACCCACCTACCTGAGCATCCACAGTAGCATTAGATACAAAATGAATATATAGTACAAGGCAATATAATAATAAAATAAACTTCCACCATCAGCGTTACTGTCACAATTTTCAGTGGTAAAATAATACGTGAGCATAGATATCACAGTATACAACAAAGAAATGTGTATATACTTTACCAATCACAAAGTCACTTACTCGGAACATTAATCGCAACCTTAGCCCCACGACGTTCACGAATGTTGCGGGTTAGTGTTCTAGAAAGAGAGATAATAATAATAATAAAGTCAGTGATGAAAAAAACTTTACACTCTTAAACCTTGCCTACCCGGTAATAAACTTCGTAAAGAGTGGAGGTTAGGCGTGGAGGCTAGTTAACTCATTCTGTAGGAAGCAAACACTAGTGCTACTGAAACTTCAAAGTTCAAGCTTGAAGCTCTCTTCTACTCAGAACTCAAAGGAATAAAATTGAAAAACATTTTTTTAAGTATTGGTTTTGTAGGGATTTTGTTTGATTGCATGGAGGATTTCATCATGAGCTGACATCAGTTAGAGAACCACTGGAAAACCTGGGAGTACTGGATAGCTGTTTCGTCCTATTTTGCGACTCTTCATCAGTACGCAGTCACCGGGATTCGAACCCAGGACCTTCTGGTTACAAGGCGAGCTAGCTCGTAATGAATGAGATACAAGAAATCTGCTTTTATGGAGTGTTTTATCAATCAACAAATTTAGTATCCAACAGAGATAAACATAACATTCATGTATCCAAGGGAAATAAGAATTATAATGGATAAATAAAAACATGATGACCACTCATAAATCCAGTGCTTATCTAGCATGATTTTTATTCTCCTACTTTCCATCTTTGTATTTCTCTGCCATTATGTTAATGTGTATGTGTGTCAAATTTTTAGGTCCTGTTTTGTTGAGGGGGGGGGGGGGGAAAGGATTTATATGTTAGTTAGAAAACAGTGTACAAAAGCATCCTTGTTAGCCTTCGTTGATGCCTGAAAATTGATTTCACTTGTGAAGAAATGTTCAGTATCTTTTTCTTTTACTTTTGGATTTCCGTTACCTGAAAACACAGCTAATCACTAGTGTATTCTGCACTTAAGTGTTTCTTTATGCGGACGCTGATTTTTTTGTGTGTGTCTTTATGCTACTAATTACAGTAACGTTAACCAGCAGGCTTTACTTAAGCTTTTCCACAGAACATTTGTTTCTTTCGGTACAACATAACGCCAAAGAAAAGTGACGCTTCTGTTAACAAAAAAAATAATAAATTTTTAGTTGTTATTGTTTTATAATTTAAAAAAAAACTATTGTGTCAGAAAGTGACTCCTAATTCTATCTTTTAATTTGAGGTTTTGACCGATTGTGTATGCGTATTGTAATATCAAGATTACTTACGATCACAATTTGAGGAATACTGAGTTCATTATTCAAAGTAAAGAATCAATGAGTTAAGCATGTGAAGACGACTACCTCATGCAGATTTGTGGCGTATAGGTCTTTCATCTACCGCAGCACTACACTTTTCTTACCAATCTTTAGACAGTTATTTAGTATCATATAATCTCAGTTATAATTAGTCGCTTGATTTATGTGGGTCAGGGTCCTCAAGATGCTAGACACCAACGGTTTTTATTACATCGCAATGTAAACAATCCATCAAGTAAATTAGAACAATTAAATAATATGTTCTACGTTGACCTATCTGTCTATAATAAGAAAAGTCTTTTTATGTTTATGTGCTTTAATTATCGCTGAATAAACGACTTTTAATTACTGAATTTCGCCTACGCAAATATTCCGGACGTATAAAAAGAGATGAAAAGTGTACAAAATATAAAAAATTTTCTAAAAATGGATATGTTACATATGATAAAAAAATTCGCCTAGTTTACTAGCTTATTAGAGATTTTCAGATGGTCCCAAGCCCAGCAAAACACCTAGGATTGAGCGCGAGGCTAGCAACCCAATCACGGAAAATCAATCCAATAGCTATAGAAATTTCAATGCACACGAAAAATACTGAAAATATAAAAAATAAACTAATTCTTCGATAGAATCGGAGAGACAAAATGACGTGAGACGGTGAAAACCTTCTGAAAGTCAGCCAACTGATATGTCTTCTGATGATGAAAGTGAAAATAAAGATGGCGAAGTGAAAAGTATATTCAATGCACGAAGGTGGGAAGGCTGCCCAGGTAGCCAAAGATATAAGAAGGCACGGCATGGAAGTGCTAAGAATTTGTGAGAGCAAGTGGATAGACGTAGGCTATAAAGTTTTCAACTACAGAGCCAGTAAATTACTCCAGTCACTCAGACAAAAACCACGTGCACACAGACCGAGTGGCCATCATGATAATATCAACAGCAACCAAAGCTCTTGTGCAATGGCAGACAATCTCCTCCTCCAGGATTATGACAGCAAAATTCAACTCGAAAGGAAGGTAGGAAGGTCACAATCATCCAATGCTACGCACAATGTTATAAACAACTCGGAACAAGAGAAGAAGGAAGATTTCTGTGGACAGCTGCAAACAGTAATGGACAACATCCCAAATGGTGACATCAAAATCCTCATGAGTGATATGAATGCCAGCTGAACTGGGAGCAGGAAGAGAAAATACAGGAAGAGAACTCATCATGCGTCGAGAGGTTCTGCCTTGGCGAGATCAATGAGAACGGAGAACTCTCTGCAGACTTCTGCGACTTCAATGATCTGGTGATCGGAGGCAGCGTGTACGAGAACAAGGATATACACAAAGCAACATGGATTTCGACTGAGGGAAACATCAGAAACCAGACAAACTTCATCTCAATAGTCCTCAAGGAAGTGGAGATACAGCCTGCTGGATACAAAGTCGAGAAGGGGAACCTTCAAGGCCAAACTGAAATCCTTCAAAACATCTGGAGACAGACCACACACCTCAAGTTCAACACTCAGCCAGAACAGATACCTGGCTGCCATCGGAGAAAATTCGATGTTAATAGGTGGCATCATTGAGGAAGACTGCATGAAGAACATTGGAACTCTCTGAAGGTGATGTTCGGTGAAACATGTACAACTGTTTTAGGAAGAAAGAAGAGGTGAGACAGGGAATGGCTCTCACAGAAGTGAGGAGGATGATAAAAGAGAAGATGACTCAATGCAATGATGGACAACAGAAGGAGAAGCTGAGTTCAATGTACACTGCACTGAATCGAGAAAGGAATGCAGAAGAGTGTTAGGAAAGACAAAAGACAATTCAACGACACACTGGCCGGCGACCGAAGTAGAACAGGAAGGCTGCAAGTAAAAAGGACCCCAGAAAGTTATATCAGATAGCCAGGTCTCCATCCGGGAAGAGATCCACCCACATGATAAAGTCAATAAAAGATGTTCAAGGGAACCTGACGACCAAGGAGGAGAAACAAACAAATAAAAATCTGATTACTTTAAAGGACTCTTGAGTTGACCATCACCTGAAACTCGCCCAGAAATACCACCAACAGCATGCAGAAAACTTCCAGTGGACACCAATCCTCCAACGGAAGCAGAAGTCTTGAATGCAATCAAGTTGCTGAACGCCGACCAGGAAGGCAGCAGGGACAGACGGAATTCTCCCCGATGCACTGAAAACGGCCCCAGGGACCTCAGCGGATATACTCACGCCATCATTGCAAAAGGTTTGGAAGGAAGGAAATGTAGCTACTGATTGGAAGAAAGGCTGGCTACCTTTGTCAAGCTGCCAAAGAAGGACGACCTACGCCTCTACAAGAACGGACTGGCATGGAATCATTCTGTCGTCCACGCCAAATAAAATACCAAGTCGCATCATCCTGAAGAACAAAAGATGCACTGGATACAATACCTCACCGACCCGGAACAAGCTGGATTCAGGAAAAGCAAATCATGTGCTGATCAAATTGCAGCTCTACGCATCGTCAACTTCACCAGACAAAGCATAGAATGGTATTCAAACCTCTACTTCAACTTCATCGACTTCGAAAAGGCCTTCGACAGCGTTGACCGAGAATTAATCTGGAAACTAATTCAACACTACGGCGTGCAGTGTCCAAGTCTTTATCAACCTCATTCAACAGCTATATGACCATGTCACGAGCCAGATGATCCAAAACGGAAAACTCAGCGAGGCGTTCGAAGTGAATACAGTAGTAGGACAAAGCAGCCTGCCCATTATCATGGATGATATTTCTAATTGTAGTGGACTGAATTATGCGTTAGACTGAGCATTGGGAGCGAGGAGACAGGAATGCACAGGACAACCGGTAGGAAGACTCTAGAAGATCTGGATTTCACGGATGATATATGTCTAGTGTTACACAAACTCGAAGACTTATAACTGAAAAGAAAAAAATTGGTTGAAGAAGCAGCCCGCGAAGACATGACTGCAGGTGAACTTAGAGAAGACGGAGTTGATGTAGATAACCAACTAACAGCGACAACAACAACCAGCACCAGTTACCATCAACGGGAAAGATTTAACAGGGATTACCTCCTTCACTTATCTAGGAAGCAGAGTTTCAACCACAGGCAGTCAGAACGGATGATGTCAAAGCCAGAGTAGGAAAGGCAAGGTATACTTTTATCAATCCGAAATCAATTTGGAAATCTTCTGCATTAACTCAGTGTGACGAACAAGATTCGGATTTTGAACGCCAATGTCAAGTCAGTCAGTTCTTCTATATGGGTCAGAAACTTGGAGAGTCACGTAAAGCATTTCCAACAGGTTTCACGCTTTTACCAGCAGCTACCTTCGCTCCAAGCTGAAGATCAAATGACCAGAAAGGAACTCTAGCGACAAACAAACCAACAATCTACTGCTCAACAAATATGACAAAGAAAATCGGGATGGATTGGACACACGCTGAGGAGATCGTCGAATAACACAACGCGCCAGGCCATCGGTCAAGTGGAATCCAAATGGGAAATACCAAGTTGGGAGTCTGAGAGTGACATAGAGATTAGAAACTACGGGCAATCGCGGGGACTGAGAAAGAGGACCACAGATAATAGGACAAAGTGGAGATGCGCTGTTGAGGCCCTACGTTCCACTAGGAACCCAAGCGGACGATAATAATATATTAAATATAATAAAAGCGGACATAAAACAATAAAACATACGATCGTAAATTAAGTTATTAATATTTGACTGTAAATTAATATATAAGGGAAACATATTTTTAAGCAATTAATCTTAAAAAGCTACAAATATGGATGTATACCAGTTTGCAGCTTCTTTTAAGCTAGTTTACAAAAGAACAAAACTCAGGGTTGTCACCTTGTGAAGAAAAGGTACACAGAAGAACTTCGAAAACTCTTTTCTGGTTATCATGCAGATACTCTCTAGCTTATTAATTTTAATAACAGTCATTTTATGAGGGGATGCATTATGGCCCTGGTTAATTAACGTGGCATTTAGGTTATTCAATTGGAATCATCAGTACTGATTAGTCATAGCTTACACAATTAATGAAATAAAATAATGAAGAATAAGAATGAAGCTTACTTAAAACGTGGATGTCCTTGGTTGATAGCAGCATCTGGATAGAATAAACTTCTTGAAACACCACTATCAGGAGTTGGATTAGCAGCTGGATAACAAAAATCATCACAACCCAATCTAAATTGTAAAGTATAGTGGATATATACAAAATTCAATGTTGAAAGTAGAAAAGGAAAACAAAAGAATCAAAACTAATAGAAAAAACCAGTTAACATTAGCTAGTATACATGAATAAATAACTAATCTGTGTCGAATTGTTCTATTATGGCTTCGTTACATTACATTTTTATCCTTTTATGAAAGCCTTTCAGCAGTGTGACAACTTGAACTGATACACTTTTATGCATAGTAGCTTTTATTGTAAAGTCCTGCCCATGAATTATACATGAGTATTTTGAGATGGATAGCCAACACTCGTAATCTTTATGGTCAACTAAGTTGAGACATAAAAGTATTCCTTGACGACATGGTCAGTGGGTTCTGAGTTTAACAGCTTGAACATGAGTTCGCTGACATAAAATCTAAAAGTCTTATTTTTCCACTTGAAAGTACATTTATTAAACATACTATCAGAATGATTTGGAAACACTTGAAAACTTGCTAAACCCAAGGACATTTTGATCCAATCGAAGTATACTAACTTAAAATTAGGTCTACAACATAGATCCGTTACCACTTTTAGTTTCACTTTGAAATTAAGTAACATTTTTGATAAACTTTTATTGACACGAACAAATCTATAGATGTTTGTAGAATGCTTGTAGTTTGGGACGTGGATGTTGAGCTTAATATGAATAATGATATCTTTCAGAACTTTTTTGTTCGTGAGCACACAACTTTTTATCTGCTTTGAACACAATGAAAATAAGTGCTGACATCGTTAAGTACGCCAGATCTTCACCGAGAAAATGGGTGAAACCTGAAAGTATGATGATGAAACGCGACAAGTAAATAAACGCAATAGGACTGCAAGATACCTGTCAAATCTACACATTTCACTCAATGTCACCTTACGAAAGTCAAGGAAAATGAAACGACGATTTCTCAGAAGGATGAAACTTTAATGATTCCCCAAAAGAAACACCTGCTACACCAGACAGAACACTCTCTCGCACAGCTTAACTGACCTACAACTTCATTACACTAGTCACACGTGAATAAGGTGTAGGAATCGGTTATTCGACCACCTTAGTGATACAAATCAGTGGTTGAAGACATTTTGCGAAATCTTCCTTTTCTTCTGGTGATGCAGAAAGTCAGTCACAGAGCGCAATATAAAATACCTTAGTGAAGTTGACGACGACAAATATCTGCCTTTATCTGTATTCATACCCTTAAAAAGAATCAACTTAACCGTCATGAGTAACAATACTGATATTAATAGTAATAGTTGTCGCATTAACGACGGTGATAGTTAGAGAGATAAGGTCGCACATTTGCCGTGCCATAGTACATAACCCCATTTGCAGATGGTTTACTATGAAACGGACGTTTCTGTTTATCTAAATATCTCATGTATTTACCACGTAGCGACGCAGAAGGAAACACCTATGAACACTTAGTCGAGAAGAAGATAAGACAAATAATGGCTCACTACAGACACAAGGAAGCCGATGGTGGAGAGAAAGGTGATGAAGCAAAAAAGGAACTAATACAAAGACGACCAATAAAAGAAGAAAACAGAGCATAATCTGCAGCTCACTAAACAAAGGAGTGAAAAGACAAAAGACGGTCTTGTGACAGACAACTGAAACAGACCAGACTGCAGGTAAAAAAGACCTCAGAACAGTATATCAGATAAATACGTCGCTACCCGGGAAGAAGGCAGCACAGATGAGGGTGGTGAAGGATAGTGAATGAAACCCAATTCCCGAAGAGGTGGAAGACAGGGTACTCTGGGTTAACCTCTTCAAAGGACTGTTAAATCGGCCACCACCTGCAATTTGTCCAGAGATACCAATAGCAGACACGGAACCGCCAGTGAACACCAAACCTCCGAGAAAAGAAAAGTCTTGAAGGGCTTAGAGTTATGAAAAGCAGGAATAAACGATACCCCCAGAAGCATTGAATGTAGACCCAGAGCTCTCAGATGGCATGCTCAAACCACTTCTGTAGGTATGCGAAGAAAAGAATGCACCTGTGAACTGGAAGAAACAGCCAAAACAAACTGCAAAAATCAAATCCTGGAGAGAACAGAAGATATACACCTATCAACTGTCTTTTTTGTATCAAAATCATCATCAAAATCATACATATCTTTTCAGAAAACAACTGATTATGCAATAAACTTAAAAATTTCCTAGCCTTTCTTTAATATGCTTACGAAATCACTAGAAGCTTAAATTAAGGGACAATGTTGATTTATATTAAAATGTCAGCCAAATGTTCTCTATATATGTCAAAGCTTGTTATTAACGAAATTCAGATATTCTAGATGCACACTTTGTGAATTATTTATCCACAAATACCCAGCGCTGAATATAATATTTGAGAAATTTGTTTACCAACATCCAGCATACCACAGTCTTGATGATATTAGATAGTTGAAGGTAAGCGGCAGGAAGCCTTGGACCTAGTTTTCGTGCTAGTTGCACTCGTTAGCAAGGAGTATCTGCAACTTTGAGAGAACTCATGATTGAACACTAGTTATTAGTATCGAATCAAAGTATCCAGTAAAGTCCTATTACGAGAAGAAAACGGTCAGCATTCCCTTAATTTGAGAATCGTTTAGCAGCACACTGGTGTGGTTCAGGATTACCAGTCATTTAGAACCATCCCTACCTTATTGTTCAGGGCTTAATTACGACTCGGTTAATTTCAAAAAGCCTTATAATTAAATTCTACGCACTATTTTAATGTACTGCAGTATACTGTAACACGTATATACGGCTCAATTCACAGAATTGTGGGTAAATTTGTTTTCCAGGACTGTGTGGGGTGATTTAACTAAATAAAACGAGAATGACATACCTGGGAAAAGCACAGATTGTTAGTGGAACACAGCCCTTGGGAAGATGGGTCATCAGGTCTAGTCGTCGTTTCCGCATGTTGCATTCAACAGTACTAAATGAATGTAGTAATCTTCCAAAAGGGATTCCAGGCACTCCTTCTATCATGTACTCAGCATATTCTGGTTGCCAAGTGATTTCACCACTGAAACAATATCATCAAATATTTTCATTGTAACAAAAATATACACAAAATAAAATCTAGTGAGTTTATCGACTATTGTGTTTAGTTAGCATGTTAGTGACTATAAGTGAAGCTATTAAAGTAGTTGTAAAGTATACAAACTAAAAAACACATGTAAGTAATTTGTATTGATTCTGGCACACAAGTCCAGCTATTCTACTGTGATCAATCTGTTTCAAAAGGATTCACATTAGATTAAATATTCCCCTTCTACTAATGCCATTCTTTCGTTTCCATGCAGTTGGATAATGTGTGAATCTTTACTGATGTTTGTGTCTCAGATTCAAAACATTTATAACATGAAGATAGGGGTAGAATCGCAGAGGACAGTAACATGTTTATTTAAAATCCGCAAATTTCCTGGAAACTAGTGCCTTGATAAAGTAAATAAGGATAATGTCCACATTTTAACAATATGGACACAAGAAATGAAATACAGTTAAACCAAGAAAATAGAGAGCAGGACAGTTAAATAAATGACTGCGGACATCTGTCAGATCCTCCACAGAAATAAATTTTTTTTTGAAATAAGGTTGAGTACTCCATAATAGCCACCCGAATTTACAGTGAATTAAAAGGAAGTGTGATAATAGAAGATAAAAGAACGGAATAACAATGGTAAACACAAATCAGCTGCCAGAAAGAAGGTAGGTGGTAGTTAAAAGTTAGAAAGAATCTATTACTAGGCTGTGCTTAGTCAGCACCTCAGCCATTTACACCATAGACTTCTCACCAGTAGCAAAAATAGTGAGTTAATAAGCTGTAGTGCTGCTAATTATCTGAAAATTATGGTAATCTTACCCAGTATTTGATTCAATAAAATGAGAACAGATGTAAGAGTGATTAGAACATACCCAGTATTATTTTCTTTCCCCATCTTTTTTAACAATTCGGAAGCGCCGAGATAGAGTTGTGCTTTACATTTGAGGGGATCGAAGCGAACCAGTGTGTACTCGATTTCGTCACCCCATTTCAAAGTATGTTTCGTCCGTGAGTTGAGCTTGTGGTACAATAGTATGAACTGTTTGATACCCTGTTCTTGTACGAAGACTGCATTTTTCTTGGTTTCAGGCCAATCTAACGGTGATCCGACAGTTAATAAGCCCATGTCGTGTGTAGTTTGATAGTAGTCTGCAGGTTTTACTAAATGTGTCACCTGGCTTTACTTATTTGAAGCTATAAAAACCGAAACAAGGAAGGGCATCAACTATTGGATGTTTTATAAGCGTGTATTTCTCGACAAGAACAAAAGTCATAACAAAAATGTATTGAAATAGGTAATTTCATCAGTACCCAAACATTTATATACCTAACCAAGCAAAGTTTTACATCACAGTTTGGTGGGAAGTTGGTTCAAACCTGAAGAAGGAAGTAATTAGAGCTACCAACATGAATATTATTCATTTGAAGCCATCTGCACTTTTGGAAAGGATAGCCATAAACCTCTGTAAAACTAAGCCCATAGTTCTAAATTGCGATTTCATGGTGAAAGGAGAAGTCAAATCTCACCATTATTACTATTTATAGCAGAGAAACCAACTAAGTGGGGAGCGTTGACACTATGGAAATATACAAACTTGTGGGCTTGACGTACAAGGAAGTTACTCACTACAAATACCATAAGTATATATACCCACTGACAGATCCAGTCATGTAGGAAACGTATAGACGGGAAACCAAAAGGCAGCATGACAAAAACACTTCGGCATGCAACAAAGAGATATTTTCTAACCTGTATTAAGAAGTATTAATCAAATGATTGTAGGGAAGATACTCAGCGATCAAGCGTCATAATTACAAGCATAATGTTCGATTACAATTTATAATAGTCCACATATCCACGAAATTATCTGCCAAAAACGCTTCTAGTTTCGTAACACTACAGAGGCGTTAATGAAAAACAAGCAAGTTTTCTTATACGTTATATCCATCAGACACTGCTGTAGATATCGTAGGTATTTTTACCACAAATAGAGCTTTCAACACTAGTAATTGTCTGTGTGGATGCACCAGGTGCGTAGTATAATTTTGTGACAATTTATTATAACTCTGAATATGACTCTCCGCATGAATTGTTTGTGTTCTCTTTCGACTTTAAAGTGAGAAATCAAGTATATTCGCTCGGCCAAACACAACTTGGTAGAGTTCACAGTGGATCCCAGATAGATCTCCTAAGTTATTTGTAGTGAGGGTTATATAGGAATTCTGTACTTAACTATGTAAGTAAAGTAGCTGCTGATGACGATAAGCACATAAAACATCCGTAATAAAAGTCTCTGTACTTCCACAAAGTGAAGAAAAAATTACAGCCAATAGAGTAATGGAATCACAGTACAAAATTAAGAAACAATTGCTCGTGAAATGTTTCTTGAACGATAAACCATGAGATCAGACAACTATCACTAGGCATAACGAAAGGAGACAGATATCATCTTTAGAGCCATAATCTCGAACTTTTATACTCTGAGTATGAAATCGTTCCCTCTTCACAAACAAAAGACATATAAATACCAAAACAACTATTAGCGACCCTTCCGCTTACCTCTCGAAGCAGTTACTGCGAGCCAAGGCAATCTGCGCGCCAAAACGCTTCAACACAAGCGTGCTACACATCTCAATCAAATATCAATGTCTACTAAATCAAGAATTTAAATGCCATATCCCACTTATTGTCACATATTTTCACGTCATGATCATACCAAAAAATGAAACAAGCCGATCAAAAACTAATTATGATGATTTGGATAAATCATACTACCAAAACTATTCAGCTCGTGTCATTTTGGTGAGATAATGTAGAATCATGGTTTCAGATAGCCGAGTCTGATTCCAGTGAACATGGATTAGCTGACCAACGTTTACAGTTCTTCGCAGTTGTCCACGCTCAACCACGGGAATTAAGCAAATGCGTAACTGTGCATATGTCGAGCTCAGAGGTAAGTAACTCGTATGAATTGCTTAAAGCATACATCCTAAAGAGAAAAGACCTCGAAGATCGACATCGCCTTGATGAACGGGAAGTTAAGTGATCAGTCGGCCGTGAACGTGCTGACGATAATGCGTGAACTTATCGGCTAACATCAGTTCGATGAGGGGCTTTTCAGAGAACTGTTCTTATCCAAACTGTCACAGTCAGTACAGGCTGAGCTGGTGACACTACAAGGCGTTATTATAGACGACTTAGTTGCTTCTGCCGATAAAATTCTGAAAACAGCAAAATGGCCAGTCACTGAAATATGCTCGATTCCTGAACAGATTTCGAGTAGTGACACTGCAGTGATAGAGTTATGCAACTCCGCCGAACACTTACATAGGTAGAATAATCCCCATAATAATTTATAATAATAACTTTTATATTTTCATATAAACAAAAACTTACATGAAAATGCATGCCATTTTTACAGCCACGATCAAGTATGATATAATGCCAGATAGTAGATTGTCTACAAGTTAATGTTTGAACGGCTAAATATTTGATATATATATATATAAATACACTCTTTGTCTGACCCATGTCGTATCATTATTGAATTAAACAGCAGTCCTCCAGGTTGCGCAGGAAAATCAACTTCATTTCGCTTTCAACCCGTAGTTGTAGGCATACGATAACCAACCAATATTGAGGTAAGTACAACGTTTACAGAGGATAGTAAGCTGTTTTAGAAAAGTAAATGTGCTAAAGTGAATCATTAAAGTGTAATGAAATAGGTAAATGCAATGTATCATTAATATATGCATTCATAAAGGAAATACAATGGGAGACTATAATCCCTAGGCTGACAAAGTTGCTTTGCAATGTATAATGCTACCCTATAGGTTTTGCTATCATGTTGTCCACTTTTGGTTTAATACAGTTATCCACAAGCCGGTTGTTTTTATTTCATACCTTTTTGTGTTTGGTGCACAACCGTACCCTATAGAGAATAGGAATAAAATAAGTCGAATCCATTTCATAAAGAGCTATAAAATGTTAGGTTTAGTGGAATATAATGAGCAAGTGAAGACGTTATTAGAAAATGAATGAGATGAGACATTGTTAAGTGATATTCAAAGATACGACGAAGGAAACATGTTAATTTATAAGATGCCCCATAAATCTGTGCAGAGCCCACGTGGTCGCATCTCAGCAATAGGCTGACCGAATGGTATATTGTATGGAGGATTTCATCATGAGCTGACATCAGTTAGAGAACCACTGGAAAACCTGGGAGTACTGGACAGCTGTTTCGTCCTAGTTTGGGACTCTTCAGCAGTACGCACCCACCGGGATTCGAACCCAGGTTTTCCAGTGGTTCTCTAACTGATGTCAGCTCATGATGAAGTCCTCCATACAATTAAACAAAAATCCCTACCAAACCAATACTCGAATGGTATATGTTTAAAGGTAGAAGCATGATCTGTCCAGGCGATCATTGCTATCTCATTCAAGATAAAGATTCAAGCCATCATAGAAATCTCGAGCCATCAAATTGCATATTGCTGTTCCTGCAGAATGGGGCGATTCACCTTAGTGTCCACCACCATATCTACTGATCAGCATGCGCCACCCTCCTTCCTTTTATGATGTTAGGCTCTGATTGTTATGGCTACAGCAAATATATTGCTTGATTCCAGACACGTTCGTACCTCACATTCCATTTGCCTAGCTTTCTTAGTGAGTGCTTCCAATAGATCTCCACATACAGATTTATGAACATATTATATATGTGTGCACGCGTCCTAATGAACAGATTAGATTATAAGGTGTTAAACCCTTAAAGAGTAAAAAGAATATGTTTTGTGAATAGTGGAGCAAGATTCAGCAGAACACTATAGTTAGAGTTCAATGTAGGTAGTATGAACTGAAGGTAAGGTCGGTTGGCAGGATTTATTGTACTAAATTATCATGACAGTCTTTTATATAGTAAACATTTGACATTGCAAAGTAACCAGTCTACACATATAATAAAACGATATTAACACAGAACCAACAGAATTTTAACATTTGGTTAACAATACCGCAGTGTGTGTATCCTGAAGAAGGATAGTTAGTCTTACAGGGAGCCGTAAAGTAAATCAAAATATATATGATAAGAGTGTTATCAATATTATAATTCGTAACAGCTTTCATTGGCTGAGCAAAGTCATTCAGACACAAAAAATAGCATTGTATCATTAACTGTATATACATATGTAAAATATTAAAAGATGTGGTTGCTTATATAATTGTTTCTAGAAGTACTTATATAATTGCTCCTATCGTCTTGATAATTTCCCTCAACGGTCAAACCCACGTGGTCTGTAACCTATCCCACCGGCACGCGTCTGCGGCAACGGTCGCCGGTGGCACTAGTCGCCTACCTACCTACCTTCAACTTACAGGCTGCGGATGGAAGACCTATCGCAACCTGTGGTAGGAAATATGTGTATCTAAACGTAGGTTTACGCAAACCTATTCAGTGGATTTTCCTTCTCGCCGACGTCACAATGCCCATCATTGACACAGACCTGCTCAACCATCATGATATACTCGTAGACGTACGCCGAAAACGACTGATAGACGGTACTACTGGACTGCCTATTAAAGGCATCACCTACGTTGACCGTAACTTGTCACTTGTTAAGAAGGTAATATTAGATGCAGCTTTCCAACCAATTGCTGATAAGTACCCGAAAATAAATTGCCCCTCTAACAATCTATCGTGCATAACTGGCAATGTTATGCACCACATCATAACCTCAGGACAACCCATGACATCTAAAGCACGACGACTTGCTCCGGACAAAAAGCGAATAGCTAGAAATGAATTCGACCAAATGCTCACCTTTGACATCATTCAGCCATCGAATAGCCCATGGGCATCTCCACTGCATATGGTACCGAAAAAAGATAGCAACGATTGGCGACTCACTGGTGATTAAGAGCGAGTGAACGTCAAAACAACCCCTGATTGCTGCCCATTGCTTCACATAGATGACTTGACAGCAACACTATGTGATGCAACTATATTCTCGAAAATAGAGTTGGTCAAAGCGCATGACCAAATCCCAATGACACCAAAAGATATTCTGAAAACGGCTATCATTACGCCTTTCGACTTTTTGAATTTCTACGTATGCCATTTGGCCTCAGGAATGCAGCACAAACATTCCAACGCTTCATTGATGAGTATTTTCGGTCTCGATTTGTATCCACATACTTAGACGGCTGTCTCAGTGTTAGTCCAGGCAAGGAAACTCACCTTAGACGCTTGGACTTGGCACTTGAAAGGTTACGCCTATATGTTGTTACCATTAATATTCAAGTGTCAGATAGGCACTGACTCGCTCGACTTTCCGGGCCGCACCATTGACCGCAAGGGTATTCGCCCACTGGCTAGTAAAGTTGAGGCGATAATGAAATTTCCAGAGCCACAAACAGTGAAAAGTCTTCGCACTTTTAACGGCTTGGTAAGTTATTACCGACGCTTCACTCCTTACCGCGCTTCTCTGATTCAGCCATTGACAGACCTTCAAGAAAATAACAAGTCAATCGAATTTATCGCGTCTGCTCAAAATGCTTTCACTCAGGTTTCAAAAGCCATCGTGGATGCTACTCTCCTTATTTATCAGGATCCAACGGCACCGTCAAGTATCTTAGTTGATTCAACATGCTTTCCTTCGTCGTATCTTCGAATATCACTTAACAATGTCTCATCTCATTCATTTTCTAATAACGTCTTCACTTGCTCATTATATTCCACTAAACCTAACATTTTATAGCTCTTTATGAATTGGATTCGACTTATTTTATTCCTATTCTCTATAGGGTACGGTTGTGCACCAAACACAAAAAGGTATGAAATAAAAACAACCGGCTTGTGGATAACTGTATTAAACCAAAAGTGGACAACATGATAGTAAAACCTATAGGGTAGCATTATACATTGCAAAGGAACTTTGTCAGCCTAGGGATTATAGTCTCCCATTGTATTTCCTTTATGAATGCATATATTAATGATACATTGCATTTACCTATTTCATTACACTTTAATGATTCACTTTAGCACATTTACTTTTCTAAAACAGCTTACTATCCTCTGTAAACGTTGTACTTACCTCAATATTGGTTGGTTATCGTATGCCTACAACTACGGGTTGAAAGCGAAATGAAGTTGATTTTCCTGCGCAACCTGGAGGACTGCTGTTTAATTCAATAATGATACGACATGGGTCAGACAATGAGTGTATTTATATATATATATCAAATATTTAGCTATTCAAACATTATTAACTTGTAGACAATCTACTATTTGACATTATATCATACTTGATCGTGCCTGTAAAAATGGCATGCATTTTCATGTAAATTTATGTTTATATGACAATATAAGTTATTATTATTATTAAGGGTAGCTATTGACTGAGTAAAGTCATTCCGATACAAAAATATCAGTTTATTATTAATTATAGGCAAAATATTAAATAATATGGCTACTAATATAAGTGTTTCTAGAAATACACTAACCCAACTTCTTGAAAGTTATAGAGAACAGAAAATCAGTAAATTAGTTAAACGGTCGCTGCGTAGGCGGTAGAGTGGAGTTATATCTAACTGACTACACTGAAGACTGGATTAGCTTTCATTTACCATTCAATCTACAGTTCCGGTCTTTTAGACGACCTACAGTGGACTTGTTCATGTGTCTTTTTAAGCTCCGTTTGAACCCATCGGGGTTTTCACAACATCTAATTTCAGATGGCGGCTGGTGTCAAAGAGTGCAATATTTAATGGTGAAAAAGTTTGCCCTAGTGGTTTTTCTGTGGTTACTCGTAGTTTCGCAGCTGATACGATTTGATATTTGCCCACGTTATCTATGAGTTACTGTAACAATGTATCCTAATGACCTTAAAGAGTAGAAACAAGTTGTATTCCACTTTCCTTAACAATAGGGGTTCTTATTTCAGTTGTATGCACCTGTCAACATATTCCACTTGTTAGTAAAACCACATTATTACTGTATAACACTGTCAGACTTTATAAAAATAAATGTAACTCACAATGGAATTATGCGCTACCACAGTGCGCAATTTCTAATTTTATAAGTTTTAGCTTCTTTGAATTCCTAGATAGCTAAGGTAAAATAGAGTATAATAGTAATTAGATGAAAAGTTTATCATGAAGTGTATAAGTGATATTTCACAGAAAAGTGGGTTGAAAGATTAAATCCTGTAGGATATGCTGACCTGTAAGATGATTCGCGAATTAATTTAGGGCCCATGAGGTAGTACATTGTCACACAATATAAAAGTTAGCATAACGGGAATAGTTAGTTAATGCACCAAAATAACTATAATTACTAAACAGAATATAAATGTATATATACATATTAGTCACTCCCTAAGTACTCCACTTGCTTTCTTTTGCGTTGTTGTTGTTGTTTGTCTTCTTTTGTCTCTCACCATTTCAGCTTGCATTTAACTTTTTGAAAGAGAACAAAGAATGTACATTTTCGACCATTTACAATGACAAATGATCTGCAAACATTATTGGTCCCATATCTTAGAATTCCCTCGTGAATTACGCATTGCCTTCACCAACGACGCAACCTGGATTACATTTGTGAAATATACCTTTATACCAATAAAAAAGTATTGATTTATAATACCTCACGATTGTAACCTACAACATAACTGATCTTGTCTGCAAAAATAGCTTCCATTTCTTGAAAACACCCGTTTATAAGAAAATACAGACTGTCATTATTATTAGCCTACCTTGAGTACTATTCACTTGTGATGTTACGAAGAAAATGCTGACAAAAGTATACAAGTGTATTACTTATTTTAAATTATCATCAAATATGGATATAAATCAAGAATAAGAGTCGATGCCGTACACACCAAAGTTATATGGAGGAATTACTTCAAGCTTTATTTTTTTCCTAGGTATTTGTAATCCATCCAAAACATGCTTGGGTTTTTTGTTAATGCGGAGACAATATTTCTATATTTCTTGATGTGCTCCATTGAATGACTAGTTATCATATCGTTCCCATAGACAAAACGACTGCAACCTTATAATTTTACCATGAACCAAATTTATGTAATTTAAATAATACTTATCCATGCCTGTACAATTGGTGTGTCCTACACAGGTAGGAAAAAAATGTATTTTATTAAATAACTATTATTAAATATGCTTACTATTCGTATGTGTAATTTATCACATTGATGATGCCTGTAAACTGGCGTCCCTCATGTACAAAATGAGAATATACTATTATTTATTTACAGTGAAAATCAACTGCTGGGATGCTTTTCAGTTCAACTGAACCTCAACCATCAGCGAGTGTCCAATCCATCTCCACTTCCTCCTGCATATTTGTTGGGCGATTGGTTCCTGTTTCGTTTGTTCCCACAGCTTCCTGTTTGTGATTCTTTCCAACCATCTAATCTTCAGTATGGAGCGAAGACAGTTGTTGATTAAGGTCTGCAACAGGCTGTTGGAAATATTCTTGGTGACCCGCCAAGTTTCTGATCCGTAAAGCGAAATTGACTTCACGTTTGTATTGAAAATCCGAATTTTGTTGTTGATGGTGAGTGACGAAGATTTCCAGATTGGTTTCAGGTTGATGAATGTGTTTCTCGCCTTCCCGATTCTCGATTTGACATCCTCGTCCGTTCCTCCTGTGGTTGAGACAATGCTCCCTAGATAAGTGAAAGAAGTAACCTCTTTCAAATCCCTCCCGTTGATGGTGATTGGCGCTAAATGTTGCTGCTGCTGTTGTTGTTGGTGGTGGTTGGTTATTTTCATAACGTCCGTCTTGTCAATGTTCACCTGGAGTCCTGTCTTTTCTGCTTCTTCGATTAGTTTGTTGGTTTTCGCTTGTAAATCTTCGGTTGTGTGTGACATCAAGCATAAATCATCCACGCGCGAAATCCAGGTCTTCCAGGTTTCTCGTTTCCCACTGTCTGACGCATAATCCAGTCCACCACAATTAGGAATATCATTGGTGATAATAGGCTAGCACCCTTGTCTGACTCCTGTGTTTACTCCAAACGCCTCGCTGAGTTTTCCGTTGTGGATGACTTGACATGTGCCGTTGTCGTACAGTTGTTGAATAAGGTTGATGAATATTTGGGGTACGCCGTAGTACTTGAGTAGTTTCCAAATTACTTCGCAGTCAACGCTGTCAAAGGCCTTCTCAAAGTCTATGAAGTTGAGGTAGATATTTGATTGCCATTCCATGCTTTGTTCGATGATGATGCGTAGAGTTGCGATTTGGTCAGAACATGATTTGCCTTTCCTGAATCCAGCTTGTTCTGGTCTGAGTTCTGTATCCAGTGCGTCCTTGATTCTTTCCAGGATGGCGCGACTCAGGATTTCACTTGGCGTCGACAGGAGCATGATTCCTCGCCAGTTCTTGCAGAGTCCTAGGTCGCCCTTCTTTGGTAGTTTCACCAGGTAACCTTTCCTCCAGTCAGTAGGCACCTTTCCCTCCTTCCAGATCTTATGCAATAATGGAGTCAGCATATCTACCGTCGTTTCTGGGTCCGCTTTCAGTGCTTCCGGGGGCATTCCATCTGGTCCAGCTGCTTTTCCAGCTTTCAGAAGCTTGATTGCATTCATGACTTCAGTTTTCGTTGGAGGATTGGTGTCAACCTGCAGTTGTGTACGTGCTGTTGTTGGTATTACTGGACGGGTTGTAGGTGGTGGTCGGTTCAAGAGTCCTTTGAAGTGGTCCGCACATTGTTTAATCTGTCTTTCTTCCTTGGTAATTGGGTTCCCTTGGCTGTCTTTTATAGGTTTCACTTGTGTTGATCTCTTCCCGGATAGAGACTTGGTTATCTGATATAGTGTCCTCAGGTCCCTTTTGCCTGCTGCCTTCTCAGCTTCAGTAGCCAGGTTGTCGTAGAATTGTCTTTTGTCCTTCCTGGCACTCTTCTTCACTTCTTTGTCCAGTGCTGTGTAAGTTGAGTTCAGCGTCTCTTTCTCTTGTCCATCTTTGCATTGAATCATTTTTTCTTTCACCTTTCTCCTCTCCTCTATTAGTTTCCAAGTGTCTGTTGAGAGCCATTCCTTGTCTTGTTTCTTCTTTCTTCCTAAAACCGTTGAGCACGTTTCGTTGAAAATTACCTTCAGAGAGTTCCAATGGTCTTCCACGGATGATTCCTCGGTGGTGCCACGAAATGTTTCCTGCTTTGCTCTGACAGTTGCAGTGAAAGTGTCCTTTGTGGTTGTGTCTTTCAGTTTTTGCGTGTTGAACTTGCATTGTGGCCTATCCCCAGGTATCCTCGAGGCTTTCAGCTTCACCTTGAAAGTCCCTTGTACTAGATAGTGGTCTGAACCCACATATGCTCCTCTCCTCGATCTTGTGTCCAGTAGGCTCCGTCTCCACTTCCTTGAGATTGAAATGAAGTCTATCTGGTTTTTGGTGTGTCCCTCTGATGAAATCCATGTCGCCTTGTGTATATCCCTGTGTTTGAACACACTGCCACCAATCACCAAATCATTGAAGGCGCAGAAGTCTGAGAAGAGTTCACCATTTTCGTTCATTTCACCGAGGGCCTCACAACCCATGGTGAGTTCTCTTCCTGTATTGTCTTCTCCCAGTTTCGCATTCATATCACCCATCAGGATTTTGATATCGCCATTTGGGACGTTGTCCATTGCTGTTTGTAGTTGTCTGTAGAAATCCTCCTTTTTCTCTTGTTCTGAGACGTTTGTAGGCGCATAGCATTGAATGATTGTAACCTTCCTTCCTTTTGAGTTGAACCTGGCTGTCATTATCCTGGAGGAGATTGGTTCCCACTGCATGAGAGCTTTAGCCGCTGTTGGTGACATCATGATGGCTACTCCCTCGGTGTGCTCGTGATTGTCCTCTGGGTGACCGGAGTAGATTATTGTCTCTCCAGTTGATAGTCGGCTCCTTCCACATCCGTTCCATCTGCTCTCGCAGATTCCCAACACTTCTATTTTATATCTCCTCATTTCTGCGGCTACCTGAGCAGCCTTCCCAGCTTCGTACATTGTACGAACATTCCACGTCCCCATCCTTATTTTTGCTCTCATCGAAACAATACTTATCCATGCCTGTACAATTGGTGTGTCCTACATAGGTAGGAAAAAATGTATTTTATTAAATAACTATTATTAAATATGCTTACTATTCGTATATGTAATTTATCATATTGATGATGCCTGTAAACTGGCGTCCCTCATGTACAAAATGAGAATATACTATTATTATTAAAAGTTTATCATGAAGGGTATAAGTGATATTTCACAGAAAAGTGGGTTGAAAGATTAAATCCTGTAGGATATGCTGACCTGTAAGATGATTCGCGAATTTGTTTAGGGCCCATGAGGTAGTACATTGTCCAGAAGCTGAGCAGGCTTGTAGATGTCAGGGGTAAAGCAGTTTTTCAATAATTTATACCTGTGCAGTCATGTATAATGCGAACGAACAGGTGAAGACTTTCAGTATACCTCAAACAAGTGATGTATATGTATCCGCGCGGATACCGTTATCAAGCCAAACGTAATGATTCTGTTGCTCTTGGGAGAAGCGGGCCCTCCGAAAATAATGGAAGACTGGGGCGACATATTTTGAGAGCTCTGCCACCAGATATAACTTAGCTGTCTGTAGTACCACAGGCTCATTGCACACTGTCTATGAAATCTTGAAAAAGAACAATTCTTCAAGTAGTTCCACATCAGATTCTTTGTGTTCCTCTATGGTACAGAAGCACCGCTTAACTATTCCATATTCCGGCACGGTAAGGAATCTAGTGAGCATCCAAGAGATGTGAGAAATTGTTTTTCTTCTGCATTACCACCTTAAAAACTTTGTGTGATATGAAGACTCAAGAGTTGATGAACCCTTTCGCTTTACATTTACTACCCATTGCCTCCGCGGTACAAGGAGTACGGTGGGGGCAGGTGCTAACAGTAGTCCCGCAGGCCTAAGATTGGCAATATTACGGAAAACAACAGACAGTTTCGTTACAACGGCTCCCCAAAAGAAGTCGAATGTCCATGGGCTGCCAGAAAACCACACAGGTAGGCTGCTTTAACGATTTTGATCTCGCTTGATGTAAGCTTCAATCGGGAATAACTCTTCTGGTTGTTTATGGCCACCTACCAGATATACCTGAACTTCGGCCTCACTACCTGCCGACTCTTGAGCTTGGCCCATCTAACCTGGTAACCATGCTCTTCTTAACACCATCCTAAGTGGCGGAGGAGGAATATAACACTTACGGCTGCTGAAAGGTGTATTTATTATTGATGATGTGAATATAGGATGAAGAAACGCAATTGAACCACAACGGGGCTGCCAACCTGTTGTTTTCTGAAAATCCAACTGTCCACGCTGTATTCTAATCTGCACAGATAAAAATTGATCATCGAGGATTCGGTTGGCTTGACGAACTTCTTTGGTTCCGCACAATCTGACAAACTGGAAGATATCGGTTTATTGTGTTCGTCTCTAATCCCTGTTTACTGATGACTTCCATCACTCATTTATTTGACCGCTTCACACGCACTTTTTGTCCGTAAATTCCCGCGTTGTCTATTAAGACGTCCATGAAATGGACCACACTGGGCACCTAAACACACAAAAGATCTCTTCATTTTGGGTTGTTTTAATGCCGACATATAGAAAAATCTTCATTTAGACACTTAGAAAGCAAAGGAATTGGGAGAAGAAACATATACTTTTCAGCTAATCCCTTATATCTGGCTCCCTTCTAATATATAGCATTTTTATTGCAGTGTACAAACATTTACCAGTCAAGTGGCGATGTGTTTGTTAACAATAATTACTCAGTATCAACATTTTGACATTTCTACCTTTTATTTGTGTGTATTAGTTTTCTTCGTTAATTATCACCCCACTGACACGTTGATACTGAGAAATTATTGTTAACAAACATGTCGCCACTTGGTCGGCAAATTGTTGTGTCTTGTAATAAAAATGCTATATATATTAAAGCGGAGCCAGAGATGAGGATGTAATTGAAAAGTAAATATTTATTCGCTCAATCCTTTTGCTTTCTTTATGTCGACAGTCTAAAATATGCACATAGAGATAGCAGTCCAAAGGGCCTTCGCCTATTCGTTACACATAAAATTCAACTGACTGAACGCTGCCTAGTACTCCGAGAGATGTGCAGCAGAAGAGTTCAGAGAGATAAAGAAAAACACATTTTTCAGGAGCTGTGACTTTTCAACTTCATCTCAGAATTCCTTCTAGCTAAAACGAACGTGGCCAAATATGCTTTGCTTAAAAACTTTTTGTTGGATGTCAATTATTTCTTGGAACCAAGCAGCGAAATTTCATAAGTTTTAGTGGCTTTTCATGTACAGTCCGCTGCCTCACAAAATAAATTTATTTTCAGTGATGACTTGTTTTTGTGTTGTATATATATATAAATTCAAAGGCCTTAGCCATCTTATTTTCTTTTCTGGGTGCGGCGGTCACTGAATAATAAGGCAAAGGGAGAACAAGAATCAGTTAGCGAATATGTAGTGAATTTTTATACTGGGGTCCCATCAGTGTAGGCAGACGACCTGCGGATCAACCATTTACATCATGGCTATAGGAAAATTTTCACTGATGGTGGCTTCTGTAGTCGTGGACAAGTGGCAAATTATTTCCAAGGACATGATCGTTGGATTAAACTTAAACAAATTATAGAAGACCGTATTTACATTATTTGAAACTTTAAGGCAAACCGAATGCATCAACAATAGTCCACATACGAAACGACAGCGGTTTGCTAGCCCTTGTCTTAAAGGGGCCAGGGCCACTGAAAGACAACAGCAACCAGGTAATTCTGCCATTTTACTTAGCCATCCATGTCAGTCAAAAACAACTCTCTCATTCATCGGTTGTGGCAAGGCCGATTTCGGGTTGATGAGACTGACTACATCCGTTAGTGGTGAAGGGGCATTGGAAGTGGGTGAACGGAAATATCAAGAAGATCATCAACAATTTCGACCTCATGATAACCCTTTTGAAAAAGAGCCGACCAGATGAAAAGGGGAGTAGTGTGTCGCCTCCTGAAGAGAGGAAAGGCACGACGCAACTGGAGATTCTTGGGGAAAAGTCAAACCGAATAGCCCACGTGGCTAGGAGAATTCTATGCGACTGTTGAGTTATAGAAGACAGGGAAAGGTAGTCACGAAATTTCAAACAAGTCGTAGAGTGAAAGCACTTGCCTATTTATGACGGTTGTTGTTCCTCTTGTTGCTGGTTGACTATTTTCACCACTCCCGTCCTATCTTCTCTGGCCGTTTCTTCAACCAGCCTGTTGGTTTTCGCCCGTAGGTCTTCGAGTTTATGTTGCATCAAACACAAATCATCCGTGAAATTCAGATCTTCTGGAGTCTTCTTGTCGGTGGTCCAGCGTATTCTCATCTCTCGCTCCCCACAGTCTTCCTCATAATCAAGTCCATCAGAATTAGAAATATCATTGGTGACAACAGGCACCATTTCCATGCTCCTGCATTAAATTCAAATGCTTCGCTGGATTTTCCGTTGTGAAACATTTGACGCTTGCCACTGTCACATCGCTACTGAACGAAGTTGATAAAGATTTGCGGCACTGCATAATGTCGAATTAGTTTCCAAACTGCCTCGTGGTCAACGCTGTCTGTCGATGAAATTGGGATGTATGTTTGACCGCCGTTCTATGCTTTGTCCGATGACGATGACGATGCGTATAGTTGAAATTTGATCGGCACATGCTTTGTCTTTCCTGAATCCAGCTTGTTCCGGTGGGTGGCGGATTTCTCTATCCAGTGCATCTTTTATTCTCTCCAGAATGATGCGACTTAGTATTTTACTTGGCGTGGACAAGGACAAGAGTATGATTCCATGCCGGTTCTTGCACAGGCCTAAGTCGCTCTTCGGCGGCTTGGCGAGGTAGCCAGTCTTTCTTCTAATCAATAGCTACCTTTCCTTCTTTCCAAACTTTCTGCAATAATGGCGTGAGTATATCCACTGAGATCTCTGGGTCCGTTCTCAGTGCTTCCGGGAGATCGGAATTCTGTCTGGCCGTGGCCCCTTCCCGGTCGGCGTTCAGTAGCTCAACTGCACTGAAGACTTCTGCTTTCACGACAGGATTTCATTATGAGCTAACATCGGTTAGATAACTTTTGGAAAACTAGGAGGGATTACTGAATATCTGTTCCGTTCTAGTTTGAAATTATTCGCAGTATGGATCAGGTCTCAGTGGAGTCATGGTCAGTGGGCTCGGTTTGTAACCAGAAATTTGAACCCTAGTGGGTATGTACTGATGAGAAGTTCCAAAATCGGACGAAACAGATGTCCAATACTCGCTGGTGGCTTTCCGATCGTTCTGTAACCAATGTCAGCTGATGATGAAATCCTGCCAAAAATCAATCAAATCCCAACTAACCAATAATTTAACTTCCGCTATCGTTGGAGGATTGATATCCACTGGAAGTTTTCTGCATGCTGTTGGTGGTATTTCTGGGCGAGTTTCAGGTGATGGTCAACTCAAGAGTACTCTAAAGTAATCAGACTTTTATTTGTTTGTTTCTCCTCCTTGATGGTCGGGTTCCCTTGAACATCTTTTATTGACTTGATCATTTGGGTGGATCTCTTCCCGGATGGAGACCTGGTTATCTGATATAACTTTCTGGGGTCTTTTTTACTTGCAGCCTTCCTGTTCTACTTCAGTCGCCGGCCAGTGTGTCGTTGAATTGTCTTTCGTCTTTCCTAACACTCTTCTGCATTCCTTTCTTGATTCAGTGCAGTGTACATTGAACTCAGCTTCTCCTTCTGTTGTCCATCATTGCATTGAGTCATCTTCTCTTTCACCATCCTCCTCACTTCTATGAGAGCCATTACCTGTCTCACCTCTTCTTTCTTCCTAAAACAGTTGTACATGTTTCACTGAACATCACCTTCAGAGAGTTCCAATGTTCTTCATGCAGGCCTCCTCAATGATGCCACCTATTAACATCGAATTTTCTCCGATGGCAGCCATGAAGGTATCTGTTCTGGCTGAGTGTTGAACTTGAGGTGTGGTCTGTCTCCAGATGTTTTGAAGGATTTCAGTTTGGCCTTGAAGGTTCCCCTTCTCGACTTTGTATCCAGCAGGCTGTATCTCCACTTCCTTGAGGACTATTGAGATGAAGTCTGTCTGGTTTCTGATGTTTCCCTCAGTCGAAATCCATGTTGCTTTGTGTATATCCTTGTTCTCGTACACGCTGCCTCCGATCACCAGATCATTGAAGTCGCAGAAGTCTGCAGAGAGTTCTCCGTTCTCATTGATCTCGCCAAGGCAGAGCCTCTCGACGCATGATGAGTTCTCTTTCTGTATTTTCTCTTCCTGCTCCCAGTTCAGCTGGCATTCATATCACTCATGAGGATTTTGATGTCACCATTTGGGATGTTGTCCATTACTGTTTGCAGTTGTCCATAGATATCTTCCTTCTCTTGTTGTCAGTTGTTTATAACATTGTGCGTAGCATTGGATGATTGTGACCTTCCTACCTTCCTTTCGAGTTGAATTTTGCTGTCATAATCCTGGAGGAGGAGATTGTCTGCCATTGCACAAGAGCTTTGGTTGCTGTTGATGATATCATGATGGTCACTCGGTCTGTGTGCACGTGGTTGTTGTCTGGATGACTGGAGTAGTGCACTGGCCTCATATCTAACATAGTTTATTATATTTTGGCATTCTCAGTATTTTTCTTATGCTTCGAAATTTCTTAAGCGATTGTATAAATATTCTCGGGTATGGTTGCCAGCTTCGTGCACAATTCCCGTCTTTTCTTGTGCTTGTGAGCGGCGAGAAATCTTGCGAGGTAGGAAATGATGTGAGGTAATTTAAAGAGGAATGGGCGAATGGACTGAAGCTTTCTTCGCGGCTAGATATTTCAACACGATGCCTCTGTATGCTCTGATATGAGAATGGTTACTTTCGGTGTATTGCAGGAGGCAATTCTACGCGGATTGCTACTACTGGTTTTCATGAAATATGCTGTGCAACAACCCTTGGTGTTTATCTCTCATTTTCGCAGAGGATGTACGGGTGTAATAAGGTGTGAAAAATCTCTACCTAACTGTAATAATACCTGATCTACCTGAAAAATTGGGCCACAAAAAGTGAAACTGGGCCATTCGTGGTAAATAATACATAAGTGCAACTGCTCAGCAGATACAGCCAAAGAGACTACAGTGATGCATTTCATGCGTAGGCAGCTGGGAGAATCTTTTCCTGGGTACTTTATGCAGTTGTTTAAAACTAAGACAACACCACATACAGAATATCACAACGACACCCAACAGTCACTGCTAAAATGCTGTGCTAATCTCCTGGAAAGAAATACCAGAGGGCTACAAGAGCTTCCTTTGGACTGGTATATTGAAAGTCAGATGACCAATCAGCACAATCGGATCTATGTATTCACAAACACCTCACAGAAATGGTAGGTCAGGTGACGCATTCAAAATAGTGCCCTTTCCGATGTACCCTATTCGGAACAAATTGCGAGAAAAGCGCTACGGCATTCAATGGTCAAGACTTATCAAAAGGATTCCAGGCAACTTCTTTCCGCAGTTATTAACTAGGGAGCATAAGATTAATTTTCGATAGTTTGTTCGTAGGGATGTAATCTGCTTCAAGTTTGATCACAGACAGATATCAATTAGAAAACAATTGACGATTAGGAGGCACTGGACGAATGTTTCTTCCTTGTGTGGGGCTGATCAGCAGTACACAGGCAGAAGTTACCTGAAGTCCTAGCAAGGAGTCTTAATCAGTGTTGTCCAGTCAGTGTTAAGTAGGGACAAATACTTGCCTCAAGTATTTGCGGGTGGTCACACTAATATCACGAATTGGTAAAAGTTAGGATCCATGGGCCATTTAGCCAGGTCCAATTGGCTGAATGGTCTATGCGCTTGACTTGTAACAGGGATGCCTTGGGTTTTAAACCCAACCCCTGTGTACTAATGATTAAGTGCAAACGGAAACCGGGCAGATGTCCAGATATATCAATCCGTCGTCAAAGTTGAAGCAAATCAAATCCTTGAAAATAAAAGCAATGATTTAAGGATACATTTAAAGTGTTCATGGTAGCAGACATCATGCAAAATATGGAATTTTTCTATTATAAAATTGACCTTCAATTTGTTTGAATACATTAGTTTAATGTACTTTGTTAGGCCATCTGCTATCCCTCGCTTATCAAGTGAAAATTAATTATCAATCCAAAAGGTTTTGGACTATCAACTATGTTGTTATTTGCTTTCATATTGTTGTTTCACATTGCTTTGAAAAGTACTGATGCTGTCACTTTGGAAGAAGGACTTCTGAATGCTTCCAAGTATATCAGATACGACACAAGTTAGTAATTTAATTCGCAATATTATTTTTTGTCTATCTAGCTCCTTATAATATATGGATTCACGCATTGATTTCTCTTTGTATTACGTATGGTACGCTCACAGGAGGAATCCTGTTGGTACACCTTGTGGTTTACCTTTCTGGATCCAAAAGAAATCGTCGTGTCGCCTAATACTACTAAAATTAATGCCTACGTTGCACATAGTATTTTAGGTTTATATGACGTATTTTATCACTTGAGCCACCAGCTTAATATTAATTAAATGTACTTACCTTAGTCAATACTTCAAATTCAGTTATTATTACATGAAGTTATTGTAGTGTGTGGATGAAAATAATTTCATACAACTCCTCATACATTGTAGTATGTCATTTTTGTTTGCATCAGATCATATTACCTTTTACTTAATTCTTTGTTTCTATCATTTGATGTGCTGGAGCTTTTATGTTAAATCTTAATATTTCCAGATTAACAATAAATAAACAATGTATATTACGATTTATTTTCAGTATTAGTGTCAATAGAATGTTATATCACAGTTTACCTACGCTTATAAATCATTTAAAAAATTAGCATCAGGTCTCTGTTGTACACAGGTATGTTATTACCATGGTGGTTAACTGGCTGATGGTTCGTTTGTGATAATGATCTTTATGAGTAATCACATAGCTCTTTAGAGGCTGAAGGTATTGACGTTCGTTCCTCGTGGACCAAAAGCAAAGCGAAAGACACTATTTGATCGTTCAAACTACGAGATATATTTCGGGACCAAATCGTAGACAGAGATGAATGCTTAGCTGGCTAGTGATCGTGTACGAATGTGACACGACGGAGTATCAAATGGCATGGATGCTTGACTGTAAGCCTTCAGCTAAACAAGTCGACTAAAACAGTGAGAGTCAGCATCCAATGTTCAGTGATGATTGCTGTGGTCAATAATTTTGGGGAATTATTTACCGCTACAGATCACTTTTGAACAGTGTTAACTTACACAGACTAGAATATTAATGTGTGAATCCGATCGGATTTGCATCGTTAGTTTAAATTCGCTAGAGGAGTATCTCTAAGGTAGGATAGAAGCCTCCAGAACTGATGCATTATCGCTTTTAAAAACCTGATTTTTCATTATTTACTTCGTTGACGTCAACTACTTAAGTAGATTTAACTTCATGTTTTAACCATGCCAAATGATAGACAAAACTCTTATCTGGATTGATAGAGAAGTGTCTTTCATCTTCATAGAGTTGCATTCCTGATATAGACTACATATTTGTTTAACGTGAAGTTAGCCCGTCTAACATTTACCAATTCAAGTAGTGGTCCTAAAAGTAAGCGAATATCAGAGTTTTTGATACTTTGGTTACTTTATGGTCAGACAACAGTACCTTAAAAGTCATGTATTTATGATTGAAAGGTTTAATTATTGGTTACGGAAGTAACATTTGCCATGGAAATGTTTGAGGTTGTAATTCTACTCGTTGATACTTTTAAGTTTATATTATTATTGAATCATGGAAAGTTTCCCATGTTGCGCTGTTTTGCCTGTATATGGATCTTTGTAAAATAATGCCGAATTTATATCCTTATATTTGTTTGTCTGCAGAACAGAAAACTGGTAGTGCTCTAGTCAATTAAGAAGATGCTCATACATGATAAGTTGAAAGGTGTTAGAACCAGTTACATCAGTTTCTACCGGGAAATGGAAGTAATAGGATGATATTATACTTCGAAAAGTATAAACGCAAATTATAACATGTGATGAACCATAACTTTCTGATAAAGTCACTGCTAACTTCAGGAATAAGAAGGTAAAATTTTCAAGTGCATCTCATTCTCGTAATTTAATAGAGAACGTTGGTATTTTATATGACATTTAATCTACTACATTGGGCAATATGTTAAAGATTTAGAGAGTTAGATTAAGGAGCAACTGGTCTTCTGTAGTAATAACTAAATCAAAATTTATCTGAATTGCGGCTGGAGTTGTTACATAGATTTTATGCCTGATTTCAGACACCTGGAAAATAAAATTAAAGAGATCGAAACTATATTTATCAGAATTCCATATGTGGCCAATGATAAGAAACGAAATAGTATCATAGTCAGGTTTGACTGACTGAATTCTCAAGGCATAAATTTTCAAAAGGTGCAGAAGTTCAAACTGACCTACTAAAAAAACCACACTAATGTTCTGGAATAATAGAAAACAGAGCAAATTGCGAAGGAACTATAGTTAACGGAGATATAAAAGAGAAAGGATCAGAATAGCAATGAGAGAGTGTATTCATCTGTAAAAATGAGATTGGTTTCGAGCTATGTCATCATCAGCCTTTATCCATCAATTTTCAGCGTCCCTATTTCGCCAACCAGGCAATGTACACTTTCCATTGTGTCTCAGATTTAATTGGGTTGATGTAGTGTTTTAATTAGACCGACCATAACTCTTTTACAGTTTAATCCCATGTCAACTAACGTTTTTGGATGACGATGGTTGTGGCGCGACATTCGTAGGCCCCTAAAGGTCTGCAAGAGTCCCAGTAGCATGCCTTGATTTGTGTGATTTACTTTATAGGCACTTTATTCTTGGCAAGACATTGAAACAGCCCCTCCTCTTCGACGAAGTCAAATACCCCTTTCAAGTCATGCAATGTGGAAAGAACTGGAAGCCGGCAAGTTTGTTTATTTCAATGACTGTCTCTAAGGGGGGGAACATGATCAATATACTCTCCTGTGGGCTTAGAGTTTGCCTTGTAATCAAGAGTTGATTTCTTCAGAACACCGCTTAGTCTGAGAATGATTAGTTAACCAAGAATTTTTGAAAATGTCTTAGTCCACCTGATTCCTCTACGATTATCACTGGAGGGCTTGTCTCATTATATAAACTAGGGTAATCAGTGGCTTACACCAGTCTGGCGGGACTGTCTCAGATCCCAACATACCACCTACAATCCTAGTTAACCTTTTTAATAATTCATTATCACCATCCTTAAACTCTTCTAGGGTAATTACATCAGGTTCGGCTGTTTCCCTTCGTTTTAGATTAGAGTCAGCTTTAACAACCTCAGTTACAATTGTGAGACTAAAATCTACATCCTCCTCAAGTGGTGTAATAGTAGAAGACAAGACACGGAAGCAAAGGTATATTTTCAATTAATCAAACCGCAAGTTATATTTACACAGTTTATATTCTTTAATCAATCACTGAGCGTGTTATTTTGGTTTACATTCAACGACATGAACTAGAATGTTCAACATGTATAGTATTCTGTTGCTAATGCAGCATTGAACTGTGGGAAAAGTATTCAGACGTTAACACCAACAAATACGTTGATTCCTAAAGTGAGAATAATATTCCGTTGGAACAAATTGTATCACACCACCACATTGGGTGTTGGATGTTACGCAAGTTTAGGATGGTTGTATTCCAGTTACATTGGTCCTGAAAGCATCATCTTCGAGAACCCAGTTTTGAGAGTTAATTGAAGTACTGTCTTCCTCGGAAATCATTCCACTTACCGTTAGCTTTTTACAACCACTTTCAAAGTCAGTCTAAATAGTTGTTTGGTCTTGCATATCTCTGATGCATTTCCTATCTATTTCGCTTATGTTAGCCATTAGCTGTCACGGTATTTTTAGTCAGCTTGCATTTTAACAGCTTCTGTTCTTTTTCATTTCCATAACCTGCCTGGATCAGTCTTATTATGTCTAACAGTTCGAACGAAGCAACAGAAGTCCACTCCTGTTTTCTGGAAATCAATAACATTAACCACTGTTTCTACAGCGGACTGAATATTATGCCAGGCCTCTTTAGTATTGTATTACTATCAGTCTCAGATACGCGTGCAAAACATGTTTATGAATACATCAATTAGTTTATTAGTGTGTACATCATGCACTGGTAATTCAAAAATGGTTGACACCGAATGAGTAAAACGTCTTTAGATTTAATTTCAAAAATATCGATAAGCTAATATAAACATAACAGTGACTAAGCATTTACACTTACTCAGCTTTCTGTTGAAAACTTGAATCATGTATGCGGTCTAGGTCTATGGGAGATTTTGTATTCACAAAATCAGCATTCCGCTTACATCATTCAACGCTTTAAGTGTTTTGCCAAAGCTGCTAGTAGAGGAAAAACTAGTGCTCAACCTTATTTTATGAAACGTCGTCTTTATGAACACAAAGACCGAAAATGGTAAGTTTTCGAAGAAATCTAGAGTTGTTGGCCGATGAGACTAGTTTATGAAGTGGAAAATAATTCAAAGTGTGCTTAAAACTACTTTGTTTTAACAGAGAGTAATTTATAACTTTGTTTTTTTACGTGTTACTCAGTGCAGAATCAAAATTTGAAGATATCATCCGATTTGTAAGATATTTGGTAACTTACAAAATGAACTAATTAAATTAATGTCAGTAAAATGTTTGAGCATTGTGGAATAGATCAAATGAAGTATAATTATATTTCAATAGTTTACACACAGCCACATTGTGTGTAAACTGTTGAAATGTAATTATACTTTATTCAGACTAATTAAACTCTAAACGTTAAAGTTGTGGCCGAATTAATTTCGAAAGTGAGGGTCAAAAGCGTTAGATAGCTGTTATGCAGAAAAAGTTGAATGACACCATTCAAAGGATTATATCATAGGTATAACACTCATTGATACAGTTATACTTGCTGAATAATGTTCAAAAAGTAATTTTATACTCATAATCAAATCATAGTCATAACACAACTTCAAAATCAATTTAAAGAATTTTTTTTCCAGTTTCTTTTCCTTTTGTCTTCTTTGGTAAAAGAGTTTTCTAGATATCTGCAATGCTGCTGAATCATACCGGTTATATGTATTCGGTGGTGATTTGATAAACAAAGATTCAATAATTAACCTTTCTCTCCATCGAACAGTATAATGGTTTCAGAACTGTCACCGCCCTCAATTGTGACTGTGAGTCAGTGTATCAGTCTAAGCAAAAGTGTTAGCCGAAAACACAACATATTCCAATTGATACTTACTTAATTAGAATATAGCCAGCCATATAAAGACAGATAAATCTTGACAGAATAAAGATTTCAGGAGACAAAAATCAAAGCTTGGAAATTTTTTTGCAAGGGGTGAAATTTTCACCCCACAGTTTCCTTTGGAAATATCAAATTATTCAGATCACCACAATATGTGACCTGCTCGAATACCATGATTGGTATCACCAGTTTGCCTAAGTAGCTGATTCGGCTCTTTGAGCTGAGTCGAACCGAGTACATACAACTGATAAGCTTGGCTCCACCTCGATCTGTTTTGCAGGCACTATGAGTTCATATGGGTGGTATACAACTACTCATTTCAATCAGTCAATCAGTAGTATATAGTTTTATTTTAGGGGAAAAATAAGGAAGTAGGGATGCCATTCAGTAAGTAATACTTTATCATTGGGTTTTATCAAAATAACTGGCTAACATGAAGTTATACTCTACCACCGTGCTCAAGTTTTGTTTCATTCAGCCTAATTATTGCGGTATTCAACTGAATAACAAAGAGGTGTAATATACTTACGCCCTGGGTTAAAACTTGATTTCATTTGCTTTTTGTTGATAAGATAAAATCAGCACTATTAATATACCACTGAAGGAAAATATGAATACACAAGCGTACGTAAATATTTCAGTATTCAGAAATTATGTTTCACTAGCTGACTAAAGTTATTTATTATTCAGTGATGGCGTTGATCAAAAATCTGAATTATTAGTTCTACCTTGATATGACAAGTCGACTTTCGTATTACCTAGTAGATTATGAAGATTTCCTATTTTCGTGTACTGCTTTTCATTCTAACTCCTTGTTGTCTGGACAGACTTATTACTTTTTTTTTATTATTTGTTTTATTCCTTTACGTTCCCAGTGGAGCATAGGGCTTCAAGCTAGAGCTTTGAAGTTTCGGTAGCAGTGGTGTTTATTTCTACGGGATGGGGTTGCTGGCCTCATGCCCAACCTTCCTTCTTTACCAGTCTTATTATTGGCTTAGCGAGGTAAAGGAGTGCGTCGGCTGGGAATCGAACCCCGGACCATGTGCATGGTCGGCGAGTGTCCTAACCGCTGTGCCACCGACGCACTGACTCTATAATATAATAAATTCGTTTGAAAACAATTCTAGCAAATATTTTATGCAACCTACCTGTTAAGATAATCAGAAGGAAAATTTCATTGATGTAAGCCATAAGATGAGGACTTTACTTTAAGGGCTTCAGAAGACTGTAGAAATTGTTGATTACAAGTCTACACTGACATGATACAGAATACACAACGCATGTACATAAACATTTACACATATATATTTATCCGAATCTGGGAAGTTTTTCCGTTACTTTATAGTACTTATTATTATTGCTTCGTGATCTTCATTATCGCCAACTGGTTTTTCCTGTGCTTTTTCTTCATCTCCTTAGTTTCGTCTTTAGCCAACTTCATCTGTACTTCCTGGAGTGAATTCAGCTAACTTGATAATGATAGGTGATTATTCCAATTCCATATATATATATATATCTGTGATATGCGAAATGACGAATTTTTGACTTGAATTAGATCTTAATGTTTAGTTTTCTGCTTCATTACATTTTAATTAATCTTTAGTTCAATGCAATCAGTTTCATTTTGGTCTTTGTGTCTTGAATTTCTATTCACTTATTTATTTGTCTGTTAGGCTGACCTTACTTAAATTCTTGTATTTTATCAGGATGACAATACACCTGGGCAAATAATAAAATCTCAGCCAGCCCAACTTTGAAATGAGATATTTTTACATCCATCCATTTTGTATATGTTTGTGAAACTGTTGTGTACATTGGAGAGTTTATCAAATTCCAGCAGAACTCTTCAGCTGAATACTCTACATACAGGGATATACATATATATCCATATATATACATTGTTAGAATAACATTGAATCAGTATCGTAAAACGACACGTGTGAATGTTTTTCTCAGGTTATGTTCAAATAAATAGGGGGAAGGGAATATGAGAGGCTAAAATAAAGATAATAATGCATTATGGTTCAACTACATCACTTAAATGAACAATCAATCATCAAAGAAAGAACTTGAATATATCAAGAATTGAGACGCGTATATTTGATTCCACAAACACACTCAAACTGATATATGCAGCTTGAAGTGTCGAGCATTGGCGACTGATCTTTTATCCTGATTGTTGAAGCAGTCGCTTGGTGGTGTTAAGGAAGACGAGTTTTGTAGCATAATAAGTTCTCTTGATAGCTTTATCGAGTCTTCATTTGACTACCTCTTGTACATCATCTACTTTAAATTGATATATACGGCTTTCTTTGAAACTGTTTTGACAATTTTACTAAGGCTTATTTCTTTAGAGTATTTATTGATGAATTTCTCAGGATATCCATTCTTAGATAAAATATCCTTCAGAGTCTTTATTTCGTGTTCACTTGTAATGTCAGAACACATTTTTTGGTGCTCGGTTGAACAATGTTCTAACTAAGTTCTTTTTATATTGGATAGGAACGAAATTTTAAAATGTATGTATTGTCCCATCCATGAAAACTTTCTAAGTAAATAAATCATGGATAGTGATTTCATTAGTTCCTGCTTTTATTAACGTTTGTTACTTGTTTTAAATCGGAAATTAAATGCTCCGACTATTGGAGAGTTATGGTTTCGCTAATTATCATTTATTATTATTTTTTCCTTTAATTCCTAGAGGAACATAGGGCTTCAGTCGTGCGTTTCCATTGCGTTCGGTTCTCTGCTAGTCTTCACCTGGCTCCAAGTCTGCCCACACGTTTTCATCTCCTCTTCACATGACCTCCTCCAAGTCACCCACCCTCGCACTGACGACCAACTCGCTGCTTCCCTTTCAGTCGGTTTCCACTCGAGCAATGGCTTGTCTAGTGATGTCACTTGATGGTTTCCTCAGAGTATGGCCAATCCACCTCCATTTCTTCCTGCTTCTTTGTTTCACAATCGGTTCCTGCTGGGTTGGTTCGCTCCGCTGATCTTTTCTGGCCATCTGATCTTGAGTATTGAGTAAAGGCAGCTGTTAATGAAGGTCTTCAGTTTGTTTGAGATGCTTTTTATGACGCGCGAAGTCTCTGATCCGTATAGTAGCACTGACTTCACATTGGAGTTGAAAATCCGGATCTTATTTTTGATGCTCAGTGCTGTTGACCTCCACACAGACTTGGGAGTAGTGAAAGCTTGTCTTGCTTTTCCAATTCTTGCTTTGATATCCTCGTCAGTTCCGTCTTCCTGTAGTTGAAACGATGCTTTTCTAATAAATGAATGAAAAAATTAACATTTTCCGTGAAATTAACAGGCAGAAAGATCATTGCTTTAAAGTCAACATAGTAAATCTCTGAAGAACTAAGTTCTGGGATTGTGCACATTGTAGTATATCCCGTCGAACTACTCTTTCAATTGTGAAAGTATCCTTTTGTTTCAAGGATTGTTTCTGTGTCTCATCCTGGAAATAAGTTGGAGGACAGTTAAATATCAATTTGTTGTCAGATAAGAGGAGATTTCACGTTTGGATACTGTTATGAAGATAAAGCTTATAATTTCATTTAAAGGAAGGTTCTATTCACAACGGTTGTTGATTGAGCGATAAGTGATCACATCTTTGAATCATCACAGTGTAGCCATCTGTAATCTGAACAGGATTAAGAAAGACAAGGTAAAGTTTTATGTGTTTGGGAAAAAACGTCCTTACTAGCTTCTAGATCAAGAACTAAGTCAACATAAACTAATGAGCATCAGCAGGCACTGGTTAGTATAGGGTTGGCAATATCTCTCTGTCGCTAGGTTTCAATTCATTTATTTTAGTTTCTAATTAGCAATAATGTTGTGAAAAATTTCACTTCCGCAGACATCTCTGTGTTTTAAATAATGCAGTGAAAAGCTGTGCTGGACTGTGGCACTGAATAAGACATGTGACAACAGTGATTGTCATTAGTATTAGCCATACGAAACATATGAGTAAACGCATCAATATTGACATAACAGATGTTAGTCTCACACGTAATTGCAATTTCATTGATTTATTCATTTTTGATGACATATTCACTGAACTGGTTGCTCATATCCTAAGGAAGTCTTTGTTTATATTCTAGGTAGACTCTAGTTCTTGTGATTTCAGTTACTTGGTTGTGTAGATCGTGTCAAAGTATGCGGCTTGAGAACTTTTCCATATCTTTCCAGTAAAAATCAGCTCAGATTCCATGAAGAAGACAGTTTACACTAATTTAGAATTATGTTAAGAGTCATAGACTAAGGAGTAATTGTTGACGAACTGCTAGATGAGACTGTCTAAAGTATCGCTTATCTCAAGTTCTGTCCAAACCAAACACTGTTAATAAGATTTGATAAAATTTCTTTTCCACAATTCAAGAAGATTTGTAGTGAAAAAGATGAACTTTGCAAGGTGCGTGATAATTGTAGTGTTGGAACGATTAACTGTTTTATACAGTCTAAAGTACAACATATGAATATAGAAAATTAAAATGGTTTCAAATATATTGAAGCTATTTAGACAGCTTAATGGTAAGAAACCGATTAGCAGAGTTATTCTTACGTCTGTGCTTTAAGCCAATCATTTTTAAGTCAGCAAGTTGACATCATTCTATCGAACTTATTCAACCATTTCAAAGACTAATTCTCACATCTTTTATGTAGATAACATTTCAACTATCTCCGATCATTAAGTCTAATTCACAGTCTAGATCCTTATGGAGTACCAAGTACTACATCTACATTGATTGTGGACATTTTTTCAGTTTTAAAATTTACCCTCAATGCATCATTTCTACAAATACACGTGGACACTAAAACTGAACCTGTATCTAAATGTTCATCTTTTGGATAAAGTTGAAAACTGTGATCTATCGCCAACATTTTGCATAGTTTAAAAACAATGAATAAGTTGATTTGACTTGTTGTACCTAAGCTTTTAATAACGACTCCAGTTAGTTTTCAGCAATCACGTTTTAAATGAAGAAGTCATTTTGGTTCAAACCTTGTTTTGCATCGTAATATTGTTTCCATTTAAGATAAAGCTATCAGTTATTTTCATTGATCCTTCTTAGATTACACTGGTGTTTTTCATCCTGTTCTTAGGTCATCCTTGCTAAATAGGCATATCGAATCACCTTTTACATCTTTGGTTATAAATTGGTCGTTTTTAGTTCTTCTGTAAAGAAACTATGGTGTTTAGAAAGGGAGTACAAGAATTCAGCGCTTACTGAAGCTGGTGTACTTCAGGAAGTTCTACTTTCTTCTTTTCTGTATGCTTAAGACTTAGAAGCTTTTACTTTGGTTGTTTCTTAGTCAGATAGCTTTCGTGTGAATGTTTTCCAACATAAATTTAACTATCTGTTTTTTCCGAATAGTTCAAAACAAAAATGGCTCTGGGGTTGTTATAATGAACAAAGCTGATTATATACATAAAATGATGACAATTCTAAACGACAAAGAGGAATTCCAAGTAGACAACAAAAAAGATGCCACAACATAGTTTGAAAATAAAGTAAATAAATGTCTCAAAGAACTTCTAATGAAGAAACTAATCAATAGCGAAACACACAATAAACTGAAGTCAAAAGGTAGACGCCTGCCGTCTATGTACGGCCTATCAAAATCCATAAAGCAAATGTGCCTTTAAGACCAATCTTGTCAATGATTGACTCACCATGCCACAAGCTAGCTCGATGGCAAGCTGATTCTATAGAGCCAATTCGAATTAAATTTGCAACCCATAGCCTGAAGGATAGCTATAAATTTTCCAAGGAAGTTGACAATATTGACATATCAGACAAACTCATGGTATCGTATGACGTGACCTCCTTGTTTACAAACGTACCACTGTTGGAAACAGTTGATATCATTTGTAAACAAACGGATCTACTACCGTTACCGGAAACAGAGATGAAGCGACTACTGCTGCTCTGCACAAAAGATATTCAATTCAAATTCAACAATCAACTCTACCGACAAATTGATGGGGTCGCTATGGGTTCACCTCTGGGACCTATCCTGGCTGATATCTTCATGGGCTACCTTGAACAGACACAACTAAGTTCTGCTATCAATGGAACAACCTACTATCGCCGATATGTTGATGACACATTTCTTGTTTGCAACGAGATGGATCACGCATCGGCATTATATGATCGCCTAAATGAGATACATCCAAATATCAAATTCACTATGGAATATGAACATAAAAATGAGTTCAATTTCCTGGATCTAAATGTAAAAAGGACAAACGAAGGCATGATCGAAAAGTCCATGTATAGAAAAGAAACCTGGACTGGACAATATCTTCACTATAACAGCTTTTGTCCCATAAGCTATAAACGCGGATTAGTGAAGACTTTGTACGACATAGCCAGGAAGCTATGTTCACCAAAACAAGGTCGAAGGAGAATTAGATTTCGTCGAGAAATGCCTAAGGTAAAATGGATACCCTAAGGGATTTATACAGAAGTATAGCAGAGAAAAAGATAAGCAAGAAAAGCATCCAACTGTAGAAAAGAAAAAAAGTGTTTATTTGTCTCCCATTCAAAGGAGATGCAGTGTCACAAAAGATTGACAAAAGACTGAAATGAGCAATAAATAGAAGCTTCCCGGCAGCAAAACTCATAGCAGTATACAGCACCACTCCTTCTATAATCCACTCAAAACTGGATAAATACCCTGCTGATGTCACCTCCAAATGAGTTTATGAATTTACATGCACCTGCGGGAGCAATTACATTGGAAGGACAGAAAGAAGGGCTTCTATCCGGTTTTCTGAACATATTCCAAGAAACCTGTGCCTAAAAGGAAGCAAATATTCTCAGAGTGCAATTAACAGACATATTGTTGATACCGGACATCTCGTAGAGATTTCTAAGTCCTTCAAAATATTAAATAGACAAAGGACAGCAAATTTACTGCGATTTACCTAGGCGATCGCAATCAAACGATTTAAACCAGAATTATGCATACAGAAAGAGAGTGTGATTAACCTCTCACTCCTATGGTAACTGAATTTTGATTTTGATTACAATAATTAGTCATCTAATTCAGTGTTCTCAACTCACTGAACAAATCTTAATCTCATAAACTGTAACCGCTTTTGATTTCTCCTTTGGAGTTGCTATGTAAACCTACAAGCTAACACTGTTCTGTTAATCAGCTTTTCCTGTTTTCTGTCTTACCCCTCCCATCTCTTTTCAACTTTGAAAGCGTATAAATTGATGATGAAAACTTAAAGTAAAAATTGTAATGCTTTCATTTTGGATGCGTCAACTTTATAGCATCTCTTCTCTACTACCACTCGAACATTAAAGTGTGTTATTGTCTTCTATATAACCATTGTAATTTCAGGTAGTCTGCAGCTGATGAGAACCTGTGAAATAGAATGATGATATCATTTTATACTGCAAATTTCGTCTTCCTTTCTTTATCGAAATTTATCAAGGGAACCAATTGTATGAAATCCTTCTGTTCATTTTAGTTTAAGGTGTGATGACAACCAATATAAACTGCTTCAGTTCAATGAATCTTCGAATAGTAGTGGTTTTATGGTACAGAAAAAATCACTCATTTTGAATTCAATCTTTCTTTTCATATATGTTGGTCATTTCATGTGATGTTGACTTCTAAAGGACCCTTTCTTTTGATCAGTTATATAAGGTAGCTGAGAATCTCTTGCATAAATCAGCCTTTTCTAGTAAACCGTAATTTCTTATATCCTTACGATTCTACTATTTTATTTATTATTATTCTTTCCTGCACTATGTTACATTATATAGGACTTTTAGGGTTTTATGCGGTGCTAGTTTTGCTGCTGTGATCCAACTTACTAACATTGTTGTTAACAGACATTTGAATTTCAACAAGAAGTTATCTAAAGTCAGCCAACTGGATACTGAACATGCTGTCTGTAGGCAACTTTCCTGATGAATTTCTTCAGAAAAAAACGAGAAGAAATTTCATAGGACTATTCATCAGGAAAAATACATGAAGGGCTAAGAATACCCTATTCATCAGGAAATGTCAAAACAGGTCTCATACGCAAAATTGTCACTAGTAAATAAGCAGCTATTTTATTCTCGCAATGTCTTCTGCATTATCATTATTGTTAATCAATATAAAATTAATTGGTTCCTGAGTTAACCTCTTCGGAAACATTGTTACAGTGTAAAATACTGAAAATCCCATGCTACATCAGACAAACTATTCGAATTTTTGAAGAATTATAACTTCCAACTAAATTTCATCTGCTTTTTGTTAACAAAAAAACTTGCGTTTGTTATTTTGTTATTTTTTTTTACAGGTTTTGTACAAAAATTCAAAATCATAAAGTGTCTTTGAAAAAAAGAGAAAAAAAGACTCAGTTTTATTTATACGGTCAAAGTTTTTGATTTCGAATTTCAGGTGAATTATTGTGTGAATATAAAAATCATGAAAATAAAACGTACTTTTATAGGATACTTAACTCTTCTCAAAGTATATACAATTTTAAGTTAACTGATCAACTTATAATCATAATTAATGGTGATAATATTTGCATTAATTAGTAATATCAATGAATTGACACTACTGTCCATTATATTGATTGTTGAATAATTGAAGGACATAAATAAAGCCTTTATGCAGACTTCTAAGTTGCTGATACTATCCTGTAACTTTGACTTCAATTCTCAATTGTATCACTCTTTGACATTAAAAACAAAGGTATTCAGTGTAAAAATTCAAAGTCTAGTAACATTACTCCTGGAAGACTTCATTGAATTTCATCGATATTGTGAAGTTATTTTACCAATTAATGTTAACAGAGAGAACTGATAATGGATAGAGAAGCACTTAGAGAGATGAATGAAAACGGAGAACTCTTCTCTGACTTCTGTGCCTTCAATGAACCAGTGATTGGTGGCAGCATATACAAGCACAAGGATATCCAAAAGAGCGAACCAAAAACCAAATTGGCTCCATCTCAATGCTGCTCAAGGAAGTGGAGACACAGCTTACTGGATACAAAAGTAAGAAGAGAAGCAGCTGTCGACTCAGACCAGTATCTCGTGCAAGGAACACTCCAAATCAAAAACTTTCAAAGGAACAAGAGCTGCAGACAGACCACAAGCCAAGATGAATACTCAAAAACTGAAGGATCAGGCTACAAAGGATATATTCACTGCAATTATAAGGAGAAAGGTGGAGACACAAATTAACACTAGCGAAGAAGTCAGCGTCGAAAAGCACTGGGACAACCTGAACGCGGTGTGGAGCGGAACCTGCATGGAAGTTCTAGGCAGAAAGAAGAGACATGACAAGATGTGGCTCACTACGGATACTTGGAGACTGACAGAAGAGAGAGGGGTAGTGAAACAAAAGGTTATCCAGTGCACCGACGAGCAACGAAAACGAGAGTTAAATGCAAGCTACAAGACACTGAACAAAAGAGTAAAGAAGAGGGCCAGGGAAGACAAAAGAAAATATTATGAAGCCATGACAAGTGAAGCAGAACAAGCAGCAGGCAAAGGAGACCTCACAGCACTCTACCAAACAACTAGGTACCTTTCGAGCAAAAGTTCGTCACAGATTAAGCCAGTGAAGGATGCCGATGGAAAGTCAATCACCAAAGAAGTGGAGCAAAGGAAACACTGGGCTAAACACTTCAAAAGACTACTAAACTGACCGCCACCTACAACGCTCCCAACAATACCAACGACGGAGACAGAACTACCAGTGAACACCAACTCCCCGACGAAATCAGAAGTCCTGAAGGCAATCAGGATGCTAAAAGCTGCAAAAGCAGCAGAACCAGACGAAATCCCAGCAGAAGCATTGAAAATGGATCCAGAGACAACAGCGGATTTGATGACGCCACTACTGGAGAAGGTGTGGAAAGAGGGCAAAGTACCCGAGGATTGTAAGAAAGGCTATTTATCCAAACTGCCAAATAAAGGAGACTTAAGTCAATGCAAGAACTGGTGCGGAATTATGTTCCCGTTTATCACAGACAAATACTAAGCCGCATCATCCTGGAGAGAATCAAACGAGCTTGGGATGAAAAACTTCGACCGGAACAGGCTGGATTCAGGAGGAACAAATAATGCTTCGATCAAATCGCAACACTACAGATCACCAATGAACAGAGCTTGGAATGGCAGTCAGTTCTCTACCTCACTCAGCTTCATCGACTTTGAAAAGGTCTTCAACAGCTTCGATCGAGAGGTGATTTGGAAAATTCTTCCCCACTACGAGGTGCCACCAAAAATTATACACCTCATCCAACAGTTGTACGGCAATGCTACATGCTAAGTAATCCACAACGGGAAACTCACGGAATCCTTCGAAGTGAAGACAGGAGTAAGACAAGGCTGCCTACTATCTCCAGTTATTTTCCTGATTGCAGTAGACTAGATAATGCGACAGATAGCGGCATGCAGCGAGGAAGCAGGCATAAAATGGACCCACACAAAAAACTTGGAGGATATGGACTTCGCCGATGATAGATGTCTGATTTCCCACAAACTAGAAGATATGCAAGTGAAAAGCGACTAGTTGGCAGAAGAAGCATCCAGAGAAGATAGGAGGGACTTCAGGTGAACATGGAGAAAAAAGAGGTGATGAAGATTCCTGGCCAACAGCAACAGCAATCAGCCAGTATAAATGGGACATATCTGAAAGAAGCAACCTCCTTTACCTACCTACCTAGGAAGCATCGTTTCAACTACAGGTGGACGGAACTGATGAGGATATCAAAGCAGCGAGGATCGGGAGAGCAAGGCAAGCTTTCATTACTCCCAAGTCTGTGTAGAGGTCAACAGCACTCAGTATGAGAATATAAGATGCGGATTTTCAACTCCAATGTGAAGTCAGTGCTACTTACTATGCGGATCAGAGACTTGGCGCCGCGTCATGAAGAGCACTTCGAACAAACTACAGACATTCATCAACAGCTGTCTCCGCTCAATACTCAAGATCGGATGGCTGGCCAGAAAAGATCAGCAACAGGGAGGGAGTTCTGGTGTAACAACAGAAGACAAGGGCCAGGCAACAGAACGTTTAATACGGAAAATCAACACATATTTATAGATTTTGATGTACATTATTGTAGGTTAATGTTAGTAGAAAATACAGTCTGTTGATTGGCTGTTTCTCACACAAAGTTAACCTTGCATCTCTTGTGGCTGTGTCAGTTCATCTATATGTTAACTGTATCCGCCTGTCCATCTTGACCTTGTTTTCACATGACTAACATTGACCTCAATTACTGTCAACCAATTTGGCTAGCAACCATCTCTCAGCACACTGGGAGCGAACTAGCCCATCAGGAACCGACTGTGCAACAAATATGCAGGAAGAAATAGAGGTGGACTGGCCATACTATGAGAAAAAATACCATCAATTGACATCACACGCCAGGGTCTCGAGTGGAATCCAAATGGGAAGCGGTGAGTTGGTTGTTAGTGTGAGGTTGACATGGAGGAGGTCATGTGAAGAGGAGATGAAAGCATTCGAGCCAGGCGAAAACATTGGCGGAGAACCGAACGCAATGGAGACGTGCGGCTGAAGTCCTATGTTCCTCTAGGAACTAAAGGAAACAATAATAATGATAAATAATGTTAATAAACAAGTAATACATTTTATTTGCTTTCTGATATCTATCTTTCAATACTTGGAACATTTGATATTGCGTATACAATCTAGGATGTACAGTGAAAGAATACATATGCTGACTGATATATATATATATATATATATATATATATATATATAGGTACAGTGTCTCATTACCGCTAAAGTGACATACTAAGAGTTGCCAATGTAGTCTTCTATCTGATAATTTCAGTGAGCTCTGTTCATCTGTATTAGTACGATTTCACACTTATGGGAGAAATTTCCAGAAAATGCTATTACATAATATATTGACCAATGGTACTTCACTCTAAAATCATACCTCATGTTGTATTCTGATTTATTATGAGATGTTATGCGTCGGTGGCATAGTGGTTAGGACGCTCGCCGACCATGCTTATGGTCCGGGGTTCGATCCCCGGCCGACGCACGCCTTTACCTCACTAAGCCAGAAATAAAAAGCTGGTAAAGAGGAAAGGTTGGGCATGAGGCTAGCAACCCCATCCTATAAAAATAAACACTGCTACAGAAACTTCAAGCCTCTAGCTTGAAGCCCTATGTTCCACTGGGAACGTGGAGGAAAAAAAAAGATGTTATGAATTACATACTTAATAACACTGGAGGAATTCACCATTTATGCAGAGTCAGTTAATTCTAAATTTTGAATTACCACTTACAGATGAAAATCTAATTTTGTAAACATAGCCTTCCAACGCTTCACTGACACTTTATGTATATTTCATGAGGAGGTAAAGTGTCCTAATGTTCTACTAAGGATAAAATGCCACCAACAACATCATGGTGATTGATGTACAACGCTCATTTAAAGAAGTCGACATTTGTCTGCATCTGGGGAAATGTTAAGTAGTGGAAACACTAGAAATGTCAGGGAATCCATGGGAGAGTGGTACTCAGATCAATCGTCATTCAGCAGACATACGGAGATTGATTATACTTACTAAAAATGTCGCTTAGCGAAATTGGCAAAATGGCCAATTCACGGTTAGTGAAACTATCATTGTCAACACAGACTAACATAAGTATAATAAAATCTCCGAAACAAAAACTAATTAAAGTCAAGATTATCAGTAGAGACAGTTATATCATTCATGGAGAATCCCAAAAAAACTGACTTCACTTTGAAGATGTTGTTTAGAAGGACAACGAAAGCTTTACTACTAAATCACACACCGCTGGCAGTAAGCAGCCACATCAAAAACACCCATCTGCGCTACAGGTCTCTTCTTTATTTCAAAGACTAGTTATTTCTTTTTCTGTACACTGAAAGTTATTCACCGCAAAATGACAGAAAACAAAAAATTCAACTAAAACATCTTGTATTTTCATAACCATACTCATCTCATGCAGAACAGAAATTGTATGACTAAACACGTTTAATAATAAACAATGCATATTTCCGAATTAATATAAAAAACAGAAGTCTACAAGCTCATCGATCGATTGACCCCCCTTATTTAGATCGGAAAACCAATTTTTTTTCTGACTAACACAATAGATCATATGAGTGCTCACTTGATTAAATACATCTTCAGTCATTTCACACGTTGTACATTCAGTGGCCGTGCATTACTGTCATAGCAGAGTGCACAGCGTGCTATTTCTTTGTATATTCGATACCTATCGAGCTAACTGACAATACGGTGGATCAGTCGGTTTCAGTACCATGAAATTTTAGAAAAATTACATCATATTTGTTAGAATACTTGTGGAAGTCAACACTAGTCATTGTTGAGATTCAGTGACTTGACTTGTAACAGTTGTCTATATTACCATTCTTGCTTCATATCACTGGACAGTTTCTCCACAGTGTTACTTCTGTTATCAGCCATTAAATCCGAGTGAATAGGTTGAGAAACTCTAGTAAGCTATCAGGAGAGGCATCTTTTGATGGTTAGGAGGCATTTTAAAAATACCTAACGATATACACAAACACTAATGACTGTTTAGATTTTGAAAATGGAACGATAAGGACTGAGTTCAAGTCTCACTGGAACAAATCCAGCTGACAAGTCCTAAATAGTACGAGATGCGCATTCTGGATTCCACTTGTAGCCACTGTCCATCAAATTGCATCAATTGCTGTTGTTTGAAATATTGCTCACTGAAGTTCAATTCGCTTTTTATTACACAATACATGACAATAATTTGAAGGTTTTCAATGCTTGTTTCTGGAATTGATTACCAGTAGATAGATACTGGCATTTACAAGCTGCTCATATTACATTTTATGTGACTTGATTTTATTTTGATTGTAATTGGAACTACAATGTATAGAAATGGACAAAGGTAGATATACTTAAAAACTCAGGTCGAATCATTACAGAAATGAACACGTCTATATCTCAGCTAAATAGACAGAAAACACACTCATCTGATTTAGATGTATCGTTGTTGTTTTTTTAAAACAAAATTCTATTTCATATATCGAAAAATGTATTATATGAATTTCGAGATAATTTACAAACATATAGTTATGATTCGATCATACAGCTATGCGCTCATTTTTCTGTTCACATGCAAATATATGCTGGATATAGTCACAATTAAATCAACTGACCAACATATCATTTTGTACATACCTAATCGAATACGTAGTACTGAATTGTATAGATAGACAGATATATTAGTTAGTGTAACACGAAGTGTTTAAGTGTAATTACCAACTAACAATAGTTACCACAGTCAAACTACTTGCCTATAATGCTAATTGATTGATTATTTTGGTCATTGTGTTTATATTTGATGGCTGGCAGTGTTTAATTAATTCATAAGGAACACCTTAACTAATTAGTATTCACTAGTTTGATTGGATGGAAGATTTCATCATGAGCTGACATCAGTTAGAGAACCACTGGAATACCAACTGGGAGTACTGGTTAGCTGCTTCATCTTAGTTTGGGACTCTTCAGCAGTACGTACCCACTATTCACTGGTTCTTACTAGTGCCTTTATGTTAATTGATGAATACCCATCAGTTTAGTGGATAACGTTTCAAAGAGCTGGATATGACTCTCAGTGGGAACACAATTACATACCCCGCAGATGATGAGTCCCGAAGGGGAAGAAAAGCGTATCCTTGATATTACTGCCAGCTAACATCAGCCGAATAAACCAAATAATATAATTTACAAAACACCCTGCAATGACTGTGAGGTCAACCATATAGGTCAAACTAGTAGATCGGGGGTAATCAGATTGTCGGAGCATTAGAATTTAGCTAAGGTAAGAATGGTTGACCCCGAGAAGATAAGTAATTTAGAAAAAAGCTCAGCAATAGCACTACATGCATTAACACACAATAGGGTGGAAGAGGGTTAAAATTCTAAGAAGTAATCTATGTAGGTGGAGAGAGAGATTGATTACTGAATCCTGGTTCAGTGAGTCTACACCCAACACATGCAACAGAAATGACTCAATGCAAATACCAGAGATATGGAAGATATTATTACCACCAGTCAGTCAAATCAGAGGAGGATAATAAATAATCTCAGAATTCTATTTCAATTCAAGTACATCACAACATCCTAACAAGTTACTTATTATGACTATAAAAACACTCGTTTTATTTCCCATTTCATTGTAATTGATCAATAACACTCATATTATTATTTCTGAATGTACATTATCTGATAATGAATTTTATTCAAATGTCTAATCATCAATTCCACACATGTATATAAATGAAGGAAAAAAGTTGTGTAAGTAACTTGATATGATTATGAGCAATAATTTGTGCTCGAAACGTCATCAGTTAATATTACTGTGCAACACTGTGTGATTTATCAAAATAAAATCTTATCCATAATGGAGTTATACTCTACCACAGTGCCCAAGTTTTATACTTATATCAATCAGCCGAATAACATGATGAAGGCTTCTCTATGAATCTGTTTTTATTAAACTGAACTTAACAAGGTTTTGATGGTCCCACAGCATTAGTGTGACTACGTACAATTATTAGTTATAAAGATTTTATCAAACTGTTCTGTTACATATGAAAATTCAACACATATCATTAAAGTGCCGTAAAATAAAACGATAGTTTGGTGTTGTGTTTATCATTCTGATTGGTATAAATGATGAACTATTGCAGTTAAACTCTTGACTAAAGCGACTACAGTATAGACAAGAAACATTATTCAAAGGAATTGGTATTTACTGAGTAGAAGCAATCAAAATCTGTTGTTTTTTTTATTGAACTGCGTTAAAATGAAACTTGCTTTCGCATAAGCAATTAGATTGAATTTCATCGAATCGTTAGTCCTATTCTCTCTGTTACTTTATGTATATTGACCAATCTTCCGCTTGAATTACCCATGGGTTGTGAAGTATTGTTTGGTTTTGAATAGATTTCTTTAGCTAGTTTTATCTAGCTACTGATCTCGGTGATAATTACACTTTATTTCTTGTAGTTTAAGTGAATAACTGCACAAACACTATAGGAGGAAAGCCATTTTGTTGAATAAAGGACAACAGTGTCAGCTTGCTTTTCTCCAGCAGTCACCATCCTGCTCGTAGCCAAAATAAGTTGGGGCTTAGAGTTTCAATTATATTTTTAAGGTCCGCATGAATTAAATAGCATTTCGTTTTAACGAGTAGGAAACACTCATAATCCATACTATTATGGAGCTGCAAAATGCACTTTTTTCTAAATGTATCTACAGAAGTTTTTTTATACACACACACAGCATCAAGTTAAGTGTAGAAACGTAAGAAGAATGACATAATCTGACCAATATACTTTCTAAGAACTAACTTCTCTAGGAAAGCCGTCTTGGATATCTAGCGATTAATTTTGCTGCAGTAAGTTTTAAAGAAACTGCTTTTATAGGGATTATAGATGCCACTGGTAATGCTATCAGTTAGATTTTGACGATATCAGATGGGACAGTTAGCAGTGAAATATAAAATCTACTTTGGTATAATTATGTTCTCTAAGATGAATGATTTAAGTGAGAATAAAAACGCTTGCTGAGATGTGTATGCACTTTGGTGTTGTGTCCTGAATCTGTCAAAATATCAGTCTTGAAATCTAATTTTGGCGTTAATTTAAAAGTAGTTCTACAAGGTTTAATTTATGAGTTCGCATAGTTTTAACAATAATAATGAAGAAATGAAAACAAATGTTTCATTGTGTTAACAGTTTAGAGCAACATTTCTTCGATTATTTAACCTAAAATGAGCATGATCAGGTTTCAGAGCGAAAACTAAACTATGTTGCATTGAGTAACGTTCTCATTTCCTCCTAAACTAAATATTGTAAGCTATAATAGGTATTTAATACTGAATTTTCTTAGGATTAGATGTTGTTTAATGGTCACTGAATCTCAGAATTCAACAGAGATCATATAACCAGCCGACTTATTATCTTGCGTGTACAATATATACGTATCTACATATGACTACAAATGTAAAATGCTTTGCAAACACTATAAAGTGAAACTTCTAAAGTTCTTTTAGAGGTTGACGATTATAAATATACTTTTATTCCTAGTGTACAGACAGTAACAAGACCTCAGTTAATTATAATAAGAGCACTAATGCGTTTTTGATACTTCCTTTGTATAGCAAGTTCCAGCTACACTAACTTTTCATATTTGTAATCAACTGAAGCCAAGTTCTTTTGATGCGTCTAGTGAAGTAAAAGTCAATCGGCTGTATTCTTCGATTGTTGTAAAATCTAATACTTTTCATTAGAATGAGAACCTGTTAGTATTTATAAAATGTGCAGTAATCGCATTTCGAGGTAGCTATTCTATTATAATAAAGGTTTTTTATATTTACACATGAATGAAAAACAAAACGATACTGTTGTTTTTACTGACATTTCGCGATTTAATGCTAATAGCTTTATCAAAGTATTATTAAACCAGAATTTACAAAATCTCAGCTTATATATAACAACTTAATCATCGTTCCTCAGCATAGGGTCATTTCGAAGATAACATCTTTTCAAGCATACTCACTCCTAAAATATGGTCGAGATATGTAGATGATACTTTTCTAGTGCTAAAACGAGATATACACAGTTCATTCTTGGAGAAACTGAGCAGTCTATCTCCCAGAATCCAGTTTACTTCGGAAGCGAAATCAGATGTCGATGAACTTCCATTTCTAGACTGCCTAGTTAAGAGGAGGGAAGATGGACATTTTAGTACATCCATATTCAGGAAGAAACCCACTCCAATAAATATTTAGACTTCAGATCATCACACCCTATCAGAGCAAAGGTATCAGTTGTTTCAAGTCTTCTTAATTGGTCACACTCTTTGATAACGGATGAGAAAGAAAAAGAAGACGAAATATCAAACATTACTGAGACTCTCAAACAAAATAACTACTCAAAGAACTTCATCAACAATATCAACAATGACATTAAATATGGTCGAAAACGAATTCCGAAAACATGGACCTCAACAGTTGTCATTCCATATAGAACAGAGATGTGAGACGATATCAGAAGAGTACTCAATCAGCTCGACATCAGAGTTTTCTTCAAAACATCAGACTCACACACTACAAAGCAACCTTGTCCATATAAAAGACCAAATCCCTAAACATTCTCTATCTAATTGTGTCTATAAAATAAAATGCTTGGAATGTGATGCGATATACATCGGACAAACATCTCAAGAAATCAAAATCAGAAGAAATGAACACCGTAGAGCATCTGTTCGACCACCAAGAAATCCGATTGAACTAGAAAAGCTTGAAAAATCATCAGCCATAGCTCGTCTACACGCTATGGAATCAGGCCACAAAATTGATTTTGACAATATTGAAATCATCCAGAAAAACTTCAGAAATCACAAAGAACGTCTAATATCAGAAGCACTTCATATCAAGTGGAATCCAAATTGTCTGAATAGGAATGGTGTACTAAAACAGAATCTGACCTGGTTACAACACCTCCCTCATCCATGAAGTGACAAAATCAACACGAATGTGATAAGCAATTTCCTTATGTAAACACACGCTGCTTTTATAATCTTATACACTTATCAAATCCAACAATCTATACCTGGTTATATGTCCAAACTAAGCTCACCTGGTTTTATTATCTTTACCGATTGGCCAACTTGACAACTCAAAAATGACCCCATGCTGAGGAACGATGATTAAGTTGTTATATATAAGCTGAGATTTTGTAAATTCTGGTTTAATAATACTTTGATAAAGCTATTAGCATTAAATCGCGAAATGTCAGTAAAAACAACAGTATCGTTTTGTTTTTCATTTATTGGGAAATACAAAATAACCTTTGTTATAATGAATATCATATTCCCAATGCCCAAATTTTTTCAAAGTGAACTTGGTTTGGACATATGTAGCTATTCTATAGTGATGTATTGAAAAATCAAACTGGAAATACGGTCTCACCTTCCATATAACCAGGATTTTTTCATTTGCCTGTTATGAATAAAATTGTTCAGTCCAAAACATAGGTCAAAACATATTAATTAAGTATACATGACCTATTATCATGTGATTATTCATGTAAACCAGTTGCACGTACAGAGGGTCATGTGAATAGAATAGCTTATTTACACAGAGATCGATTTCTTAATTTCAGAATTTCCTGTCAAGTGATTCCTTACAATGAATAATCCGAAGGCTATTCAAAATCAAGCTCACTGTTAAACAAAACAATTCAGATTTTGTAAATTTATAGTTTAACTTTTTCAATAGATGAAATTGATTTGGCCAGATTAAATAAAGGAAAAAGGTCGAAGAAAGCTCTTTTTTTAAACTAATGAGCACAGAAAGAAAAAACCGTCAACACGTGATTATTATTCCCTTAGGTTCCAAGTGGAACATAGGCCTTTAAAAGAACACCTCCACTTCAGTCTGTTCTCTGCAGTGATTTTCAGCTGGCTCCACGTTTGTCCATAACCTCTCATATCTTCCTCACACATCCTCCTCCATGTGACCCTCATTCAGCTTCCATCTAATCGCCTGGAGTGTACTGTCACTCAACTGTCATCTTAACATGTATTGGATCCATTTTCATTTTCTGTGGCATATTTACTGGTCAATAAGCTCTTGGTTGCTTTGTTTCCAAAGGTTCCTGTTACTTAATCATTCTGGTCATGTGATTTTCAGTAAGTAGCCAACCAAACTATTTTTGGTGATACAGACGTCAGGTCAATGAATCATATAGAAGCACTGATTTGACGGTGGTGCTGAAAACGCGAATCTTGTTTCTTATGCTTAATAAGGTAGATTTCCACGCTGACTTCAGGATATGAATGTTTATCTTTCTTTTCAGAACAAAATATTTAGAGCGAACAATTGTTTTCAATAAATTCTTCTTCAGGCTCTAAATTATAAATCCATTAATTTAAGCATACAATAGCCAGTAAAGGCAAATTAGAATCATATCAGAAAGTGTATTGTGGAACAAGTATAAGATGGAATGGAACAATAGTCAGTTAGTTTAATAATATGCATGGTCAATGAGAACATGCGACAAAATGAGATGAAGTAATTTAATTTAATGGTGAATATAGTCAACAGAAAATACAGGTTTCGAGAGTAAGTGTAATCAGGGTGTGTGAAACAATATGAATTGTCTATTTGACTATTGTTCCATCCCATCTTATACTTGTTCCACAATACACTTTCTGATATGATTCTAATTTGCCTTTACTGGCTATTGTATGCTTAAATTAATGGATTTATAATTTAGAGCCTGAAGAAGAATTTATTGAAAACAATTGTTCGCTCTAAATATTTTGTTCTGAGTAAATTATGGGAATATTCAATTTATCTTTCTTTTCTTATCCTGCCAGCTTGGACATCCTCAGCCATGGTGCCTTTAGTTGAAAGGATGCTGACCGAGTGAAAAGTGACCTCGTTCAAATTTCTTCCATTGATTGTGATTGGTGTAGTGGCCTTGAATTTAACAATATCTTCTTTCATTTCTTCTCTACAGTAAATTTAAGTCAAACAATAGTTATGGGAAATATGAAGTTTAATGAATTCATCAGTTACCTTGGATTCATCGATTGAAATGAAGAACATTTTTGTTTTTGTATATTACTAACGTAAACTAAGGGCTTCATACACAGATGCAACCCCATTCATATTAATCAACAGTATTCCCCAACGAAATTGAAATTATCAAAATATCAAACATACGTTACAGTCTGAGATACCAGTCCGGATTATACATATATTTTTTTACCCTCACGTTCCCCAGTGCGACATAGGGCTTCAAGCTAGTAGCTTGAAGTTCCTGTAGCAGTGGGGTTTATTTTTACAGGATGGGGTTGCTAGCCTCATACCCAACCTTTCCTCTTCACCAGCATTATTTCTGGCTTAACGAGGTAAAGGAGTGCGTCGGCCGGGTATCGAACCTCGGACTATGTGCATGGTCGGCGAGCGTCCTAACCGCTATGCCACCGACGCACACACGCTTATATATGCATTAAGCATTTTTTTCATCTTCCAGAATACCTACTTCGGTGTGACAATAACATAATTAGAGAGTTTCGTTTAGCTATGTGAATTTTCACAAATTTGGGATTATTGATAAAGTTAAACCGATCGAATATTATAGTTCTAGAAGAGACTGTAATGAAACTCCACAGTTTACTTTCATCTTTCACTGTATTTTTAACATCTTGGAGCGTGAAAACTGGCACAGTAATTAGATGAACATTCAAACGTTCGCTAACTTCTTTAGTAGCCGGTTTAGCTTATGTTGGAGGCTGAAAGGTATCTGAAATTGTAACCCTTTTCTCTGTATGATTCAATATAGAATATCGACGTATTATATCACCAACACATCACTGGGTAATTGGTTAAAAGTCCTGTCCTTTCGAATAGCACTGAGTTGCTGCCCTGAATTATTTTCTTATACATTCACACACTGAAAACTGCTAATTCATCAGCTTCTTGACACAAACTAATTCCATCAAAATTTCGCCTAATAATTAGTGGATTTTTAATCTTTATAACCTAAATAAAATTATAAAGTAAAATCTATAGTGTATTATTCACTTGTATGATATGCCATATTTGTTTAAATTTTCACTTTAAATTTATAAATCACTTCCGGTCCACAATACAAGTTCACTTAATATTGAATTTTTAAGTAGTTTTCTAGTGTTTTCACTAGTATAGTTTGTCCTGAAATTTTAAAACGGAAGTTGTTTGCATAGCTTGTTTGTCAGTTAATGATCCACTTGATGATGGAATCTTTCTTACTGTCATTGTCTAAATGTCCCACTTGTATTTATAGAGAAATCTATTGATTACACTATGAGTGGAGAGACTAAATTTCAACACTTAAATATGCCTTATGCAAACAAATTGATAGCGTATTGTAATCATTCTTGTATTCACCTATTATGAAGGGAATTGATAAAGACTAAAAGTGTCGATATCTTATGGAAATATCTTCCGACTTCTCGTGGCCTCAGAACTATTGATTATTTACTTTATTTACTGTGCTTGGACAGTCAAGACCCTATATTCAGATCTGTGAGGTTCATTCTTATATTTCTTTTGGTTGAATAATTCGATTATACAGTTGTAATATGAAGAAGGAAATCAACCAGTCGTCATCACAGGTTATGGTACATGAATGGAAATTCTTAGTTGCTGTTAATATCTTTCCGAATGGGTGGTATGTTCTACCATGTCTGTTGGGGTTGGGGTGGAAGAGGTGTGACGTATGCATGTTAACAGCATTTCTGTGTCATCTATCTATAATAGCTATAATACCGCCAAGAAAGGGATATAGTTGCAGCGCTAGCTTCTTCTTTTTCCTCATACTGCTGAATATACTGAGGACACTGTTCCTGCCAAAGGGTAAATGGCCTTGGACAAAATTATCCAGTGGTGTAAATTTAACCACCTTCACACTGCTACTCAGATTACTGGCCTTTTTATTAGATATCGTTAGTGCTGTATGTAATGCCGTTGATGTGGTCTGCACTAATTCGGTCTTTGGCATACAGACCTCTCAGGTGGACGAAACTGAATGTCGCTCACTTAATAAGTATTTGACGTTCTCTAGATTGGTTAATTCTTTGTCGAAAGGACACCAGCTACCAGCAGATTCCAAGAACATTAACAAAAAAACAAAGTATTTTTTTATATTCAGTGTAGCTTTTGGTTAGTTCTAATTTATCGAAATGAGTAAAACTGTATTCGGCCGCTCAAGATCAATGTAATTCGGTTGGTCTCAACTTGAAATGAGCACGACTGGCTGTCGACTAATCATTCTGTTCAGATACATATCAATTCCTGCTCCAAAAATGTTACTTTTAATGCTCAGCTGAGTTCGACAACTTTACTGTGTTTTGAGTATCAATATAAGTAGGAGATTTGTAAAATAAAAACGTTATTATTAGAAAGTTGTCTATGTATTCCAAAACTCGAAGTATTTTCTCAATTGTAAACAATGAAATCGATATGCTTAGTTTGATACCTTACACTTAAATAGGTAGACCTCGATGTATGCAAAAATTACTACAAGACGATCAATGGAGAAAATTATCCAAGTTTAAAATGAAATGATTTTTATTATATACAAGTACGGGATATCGTAACATTTTTTTTGGAAAACTAGGTCATAAACTGGTCGATAATTCTTACCTAAAATCAACCAATCAGTGATTAGCGGTGGGAAGAACTATTCCACATAGGACATGAATATCTGGGTCACACCCAAATAACGTTAAAAATCTCCAAAATTGGGAAATAATTAAAAATTATAACGGATAATATATATATATATATATATAGTGTTCGGAATAAATTAAATGGTCAGATTGCTCTGTATATATAGCATGAAATTTACGGGGATAATAAATAACTGATATCTAGATAATTCGTGATTTAATTGTTTCATTTTTTCTCAGTACTCAAACACTGTCAGAACTCCAGCTTAAGTCACTAACTGTATTTAGTTTACAGGTTTCAATCAATGGCGTGAAGCTTGATAAATTTGTCGAACTGCATCCTATCCTTTCTCTTTCCGTAAGTGAGACTAACCTACCTATATGAATTCATGATCGTAATCTTAAATAAAATACAGTAATTCCAGTTTCTTCGTTAATAGTAGGTCTATGTTAAGTGGAAAATAGGGAGGAGAACTTCTTGACCAGATGTAAACCAAAAGGGTAATTTGTTGGTTGGTTATTTTGGAAAGTAAAGTAATCAGAATAATGAATGTTATGAATATATATACGTTAAAGCTAAACGGGTTCTATCAGATAAGTTTGCGGTGTGACCTCCGGGCTTACCAATTATAATCTGACCAGTGATAATAAGCACGTGACGGAGGTGCAGAGTTTCCTCCAACCACCTAATATCAAGGTGGTTATAGTGCTGTGAAAAGTTGTGTCGACTAATGAAACAACAGCTGGTTCTCAAATCACTTTAATTCTGATTAGAGATGCTTGTATTTGGGAATGCGAAAGAGTCCCAAACACGGATGAAACAACTACCCAGTACTTTCTGGTTCCCAATGGTCCTATGATATATTATATTTATCATTTCATTTATATTTATTGTCCCCTTGGGTTCCTAGTGGAACATAGGGCTTCAACTACACTTCTCCACTTGTTTCTGTCTTCTGCTGTACTTTTCACTTGCATCCATGTTAGTCCATACTGTTTCAACTCCTCTTCACACGATCTCCTCCATGTCACCCTTGGACGTCCCACTCGCCGCTTCCCTTTCGGGTTCCACTCGAGCAATGGCCTGACGCGCGATGTCACCCAACGGCCTCCTCAGCGAGTGTCCAATCCATCTCCACTTTCTCCTGCATATTTGTTGAGCGATTGGTTCTTGTTTTGTTTGTTCCCATAGTTTCTTGTTGGTGATTCTTTCCGGCCATCTGATCGTGAGTATAGAACGAAGACAGTTGTTGATAAAGGTCTGCAACAGGCTGTTGGAAATGTTCTTGGTGACCCGTCAAGTTTCTGATCCGTATAGAACTGACTGACTTGACGTTTGTATTGAATATATATATATATATATCACTAGTGTCTTCAGTACCGTTTTGTTTATTCTTATATATTTTATATAGTAATCTATTTGGATCCATGAGTACTTCTTGAGTGTCACGTAAATAACACTTTACCGCTACAATAATACTAGAGGATTTCATGACGGGGTTTTATTTATCTCTAGGATTTCTAGCTCAAGAACTTATCTGATAAGCATCACAGGTATTTTCAGATTGTGCGAATACCTTAATATATCACTTCACCTATGCGAACTCTTCAGATTCTAAATGATTGAGGCAAACCTTCCACTTAATTTGACCTACTATGTCAGCAAGTGTCTATTTCTCGTTGGACACTTTGTGGTTACCACTACTAATACTACTACTATTACAGATTTATTATATTTGCCCCAAATCGACGTAGTACATTAGGGGCTTTACTGCTCATAAAATTGAACATGAGCACAGTTAATATTCCATTAAACTCGTGACATTCAAAGGTAAATTTATGCCACAAGTGTTATTGATACTGTCCAAGTACTTCAGGTTTCTTCCAATAAAGAAAGATATGGGAATCAAAGAATAGAGAATAGAGATATACCAATGTATACACAGAAAAATTTCCATGTGTTGATCATGACAATATTATCATTATTGAGCCTCTCATAATCAAAATATCGCGTTAAACAGAAAGGAAGTTACTTAATTCAATCTTAGATCTTCCCGTAGATTGATTGATTAGACTGATGTGCTCGGTCTCAGGTTGATATGTCGGCTCCTTGTGCAGATGCTTCGAAGATGTCTGCTCATATAACTTGAAGTCAATTCGTTGTTGATAGTGACTAGCGGTGGAATCCAGAATGCGGGTTTCGTCCCATTTGGGACTCGTCATATGGATGTACCTGCATTCCGCAGTGAGTGATGGCGTTCCCACCGAGGCTCGAACCCAGTGCCCATAGTTTCAAACGCCAAAGCGTTATCCACTAGACCACTTGGGCTACGAGAGCCACCTCTTGTGCAACGAGTCATATTAATTATTTAATTGAATTTTAGATTTTCCCGTCGATTGATTGGACCGAAGCGCTCCCTTGGTTCAAGTGGTCCAGTGGATAACGCTTTGGCGTTTGGGCACTGGGTTCAAGCCTTGGTGGAAACATCATTACTCACCGCGAAATGCGGGTACATCCAGATGACGAGTCTCAAATGGGACGAAACGCGCGTTCTGGATTCCACTGCTAGTCACCATCCACCAGTTAACTTCTAGAAAGGAAGTTAGTAAAATGCTACTTTGAAAATATTTTCAAACACCAAATATTTTTATGTGTAGTCTATAACATACAGTATGATAACTTCAGTTGACAAAATGTTGTTCATCTGTTGATATTACATTTCAGGTATGATTGTCAGCATTATGTGGATATAATTAGCAAACCTGAGATTGTACTCAATCACTATGTTAGATGATTTTTATATATCACTAATGACAATCAAGGCATATCATGGATTTATCATCCTGTCATTTTATTATACTTAACAGGTTAAGGGTAGGTAACGTAAGCTTCCGAATCATAACCAAATTTCATTTCAAAAACAAACTGAAGCTACATATATTAAAATCATTTTTTAAAAATTTGAATCCTTCGTTTTTCACACATGTATCTCCCATAAATCTCTTGTAAAACTGGCTAATCTCCTTTAGTGTACTTGGACATGTACAGAAATCGAAGTTAGTGTTGATATTAATAAGAAGATAAGTATTTGGAGTATAGTTTACTGAACTTCTAATAGTTTTGTTTCTCTCTGAGCTTGGGTATTTTCTGAGCAGCGACTTCAGCGTTAGTACAGATATTATTACAAAGAACTCCTAGTGAAGAAATACTGTGAAAGTGATGCTAAAATATACTAAAGTTCAACAAGTAAACTAAGTTTCAAAGTCTGTACTTTTATGTAAAAGGTTTCTGTTTGTGTTATTTTTAATAATAATTTGCTTATTTGACATATAACACAGTGAAAAAGTGTTCCTTATTGGATGGAATTCTGAATACGAATTATTTTTCATATTCACACGAAGTTTGTTTGTGAATTTTGTTTATCTCGATTGCTGATTGTGTAAATGTAAAGGACTTCTTTCTGTTTTCAGTGTGACCTTGTAGTTTGTTCATTTCGTTTCCATTTTATATATCTGTTCACCGAGGTTTTTTGTAGAAAAATTGTTTTGGTATTGCTACTTTATAAAACATGTCTTCTGTAGTTACGGAACCTATTTTATTAAAGTATTCTCTAGTTAATAATATAGAAAAAAAACCCCACTTACATATTTAGAAAGCAAAAGGATTGAGAGAAGAAATATTTACTTTTCAATTAGATCCTCATCTCTGCCTCTACTCTAATACATATGGAAATTTTAATACAATAAACAACATTTTACCAATCAAGTGGCGATATGTTTGTTAACAATAGTTAGTCAGTATCAACATGTCAATGGGGTGACAATTAACGCAGAAAATTAATACACACAGATAAAGAGTAGAAATGGTTACAACAAGTGGATTGCATAATGCATAATTTTGTGAAAAGTGATTGTGAAGAGTAATTAAGGAATAAGCGAGTGTTCAAGTTGATTACTCAACAGATAAATAAAGGAAAATAAAACGATTCTGGGCAATGACAACTTGTGATTAAAGAAGAAGAAGAAGTGATAAGAACAGGCTACATTGGGCGCACAGATAGGCAGGTTCATCATCGTACTTCCGAACATTATTCTGTATAATTATGCAAGGGACAAACAAGATCTATTCTTGATTCTGTCTTAGCACTCCTTGTAGATAGTGAGCATAAAGTTGATGTTAACATCGCATTTAAAGTTATTTATCGCATTCCTACTAATCTTAATTTTTTTCTTTACGAGTTCGTCTTCTACATACAGCTGGAGTGATAGGAATCCGCCTGAAGAAGCCAAACCTGTGTCTTAAGAAGAAGTTCGTACAGCCACTTTCCTTACCTTAACCATCGTTACATAAATTTAAACACCTTACTATTTCGCCCTTTCTATAAGTTCTTTAAAAATTATTATTGTCCAAATTATTTTATTATTTTTCTAACTTTTTTTCCTTCACGTTCCCAGTGGAACATAGGGTTTCAAGCTAGTGGCTTGAAGTTTCTGTAGCAGTGTTTATTTTTACAGGATGGGGTTGCTAGCCTCATGCCCAACCCTTCCTCTTCACCATCATTATTTCTTCCTTAGCGAGGTAAGGGAGTGCGTCTGTGGCCGGGGATCGAACCCCAGACCATATGCATGGTTGGCGAGCGTCCTAACCGCTATACCACCGACGCACATTTCTCTAACTACTTCATCTTTAATTACATGTTATCATTGCCCAGAATCGTTTTATTTTCCTATATTTATCTGTTGAGTAATCAACTTGAACACTCGCTTTTTCCTTAATTACTCTTCACAATCACTTTTCACAAAATTATGCATTATGCAATCCACTTGTTGTAACCATTTCTACTCTTTATCTGTGTGTATTAATTTTCTGCGTTAATTGTCACCCCATTGACATGTTGATACTGACTAACTATTGTTAACAAACATATCAGTGCCATTTGATTGGTAAAATGCTGTTTATTGTATTAAAATTTCCATATGTATTAGAATAGAGGCAGAGGAGGATCTACTTGAAAAGTAAATATTTCTTCTCTCTAGTCAAACTTTGTTTCTGTCCAAATTTTTGAGTTGTGTTTCTCGAGAATATTCGTCTGATTATCCTATTAATAGTCAGTTATTTTAACTGATAACAATTTAACAGCTTGCATCATTCCAGACTTGTGTTGTTTATGGTTCCCGTCAATTGCTCTTTGTAATGGCAAATAAAGGTATATTCAATATCTTTGTTGTAGTTTGTATTTTTCATATTTTTCAGATTGTAGCCAGTTAAGAAGAATCCACGAAATTATCAGAAATGGTATAATATTATGCTGATACATTTTTCATTTTTGCTTTATGAAAGTTTACTAATGTCCAAAATCTTCTATTGTTTGTATTAAACTGAATTATTTATTCTACGACCACTGTAAAAGGAAAGATTGATCACATAATTATTTTCTACACATCATCTGGATTTCAATTCATGAGTAGTTAAGGCCACCAATGTTTGAAGAATTTAGGAGTGTAGAATACTTCACAAATTTGCATGCACTCGATTCTTCCCAACTTGTCTCACTATGATGTATATTGTTCTTGTAATCTTATTCAGAATTTAGATTTCCAACATTCTGGTTAAATTATGAATGCTCATTAAATCACAAGGTGCTGAAGAAATTGTTCGTTAGTTCAGGTCATTAGGAGATAATTAGTGTCATCCATAGAAATTGAAAACAATTTCTTCTCTATGGAAAAAAAAATATATTTAGTCCTTCAGAATGGTTTAAATAACTTTTTCGTCTACACTGAACTTCAGAATTTTTATCAATAGTATACTCATTGTTAGAAGAACCACTGAACTGCACAGGATAAGACCCTGCTTACCAGAATTTCCATACATCCTTCAGGCTTTCTTGAATAATGACAAGAAATTACTCCATCATCAAGTCTATGGAATATCACATGAGTCCTAGGAACTGCTTGATGAAGATACTCAGCAGACTCCACAGTCACAATCAGATTGCTTTTATATATTTTAGATCAATTAATGTGTAATAATTTGTGAATGAATAAGGAATTCCCAGTTGAGCAAGACTAAAGTTCTTTTTGCTTTGAATTTCGTAATAAGATATCAAACTGTTTTCAGTCATTGGAAAATACAAACCTAAAATAATGCATATCGTTTATGCAATGCTCACATTTCATTCAACCAATAATTTGAATGTTTACAAATCTGTGACTTTAAATTAACGTAATCTTTGCATTCACCACTTGTCTGGAATACTAGCAGTGAATATAGTAGGCTGTATTGTCATATTGATTTATGCTTAAATCACTGGGCTACTTAGAATTCCATCCGGTATAATGCATACACGTTTCTCCGTTTCTTACTGTTTTAATAATCAAATTGTGCTTTTGCATTGCTACATGAACTCGCACACAATTTTAGTTAGCTGTGATGCATAGCAGTCATTTTGAAATTTATATGCGCTGAAATTCCTGTACCATATGTTGGCTTATTGTCTAGAATAAGTCTGTTATATATGGCTTAATAAATTTGCTTTAATATTCATACTACTTAGAAGTAGTGCGACGTTTAACAGAAAATATTGCAAGGTGTGACTGGTGGTTACGGTTTGTATCAAGCTGACTGGTATGTGGTAAGCTGCTAAATCGTCGTATTGTAGTGAAAATTAGCCACTTACTGATAGCTAGAAGACTACAGATAAAATTATTACTGTTTAGAAATTCGCAAAAGGCTTAGAGACAATAGTGTTGTCAACTAATTAAAGAGATATAAGGTCTGTGGTTTAGAAGAAAACACGCTGATCAATCGGATATAAGACATTTTTCAGCTGTTGTCTAAATTTCGCTGCACTAGACTGGGTTATTTCGTCTAGTACCGAATTTCATTCGGTAATTCTTAGTAGGTGCTGTATAGCTGCCGTCTTAATTTTTTTAACTGTATCGTAAATCCACTTTTGTGTAACACTTAAGCATTTGTTTTAAAGAATCAGATAAGTCCACATGGCTAGGCAACAGTTAGGAGAACTATTCATGCCCCCTTTATGCGAACTATATTGTATTACAACAACACAACCCCATTAATAACCGTCACTTTAATATTTCAGCTACGGGTGGGGATCGTAGTTGTTCCCCCTAACAAGGTTTCTGTTCGTCTTTGCATATCCTCAGCCCAACACAGTGAATGCATTGCTATGGTTATTTAGGTTAAATTATCAGAGTAAATCATTCTAGTTCCAGCTAAATTTTTATGTCCCAATAATCTAGTTGATCCCAATCTACTAGTATAACCTATGTGACTGACCTCACAGTCATTACATGGTATTTGGTAAATTATATTACTTTTCTTAATTGGATCTATCGGGTCCTGAAACCGGTAAAGTTTATCTCTGAGAGAGTTGGTTGGTTTAAATATCGCCCTAATTCCAGTCTCATTGATAATCCTACATAAGGTCTCTGACTTTCCTTCTTTATACGGTAGTATAACAGAGGCTTAGAGTTCTATATTATTTTGCAATTAGCATTGTTCTCTGAGCTAGTTGGTTTAGTTGCTAAGCTTTCGTCGTCCTTCTGGACAACATCTTCAGCGCCATATTTAGCACAAAGTGAAATGATTAAAATTTCTTCATGAGTGATAGAATTGCGTCTCCTGATGACTATCTTTACATATGTATTGACCATTTTCTATTGACTTGGATTTTAAACTTTCTGGTCACCTGATTCACTTTTTATTAGTTGGTATATTTCGTCTATATTAACGTGTTTGTTAATTGCATTTTCATTTGAGTACCAGGCTTCTAGGAATTCCCTGGCACTTTTGGTGTTTCCTCTGTCTAAGATTTTGACATTACCCCAATCAAATTGATGACCATAATTGTCTATATGCATTGATACTAAAGAATACATATCGTGTCTTTTCACGGCTGATTTGTGTTCTTGGATTCTAATTCGAAGGGGACGCCCACTTTGGCCGATGTAATGCTTGTCGCAGTTCAAACAATTTATTTTGTAAATGGTTTTAATTTTATCCCTTTTTTCTGTTGGATCTTTCGGTTTGCAGAATATAGAATTAAGCGATTTGACTGGCTTGTGTGCTATATCTATATCAAACGGTTTCAGTATTCTAGCTGTTATTTCAGAGATATTTCTCATGTATGGTAGAATGAATTTCCTTGTGGTCTTTGATGATGGTTTCTTGTTGGTGTTTTGATTCGACTTTAAATACTTTTTGATGAAATTTTGTGGATAACCATTCTCTTTGAAGACTGTTTGTAGATACATTTCTTCCATTCTTTTCAACTCTGGAGTGCTACAATGTATTTGAACTCTTTTAAACAATGTCTGCACACAGTTTCGTTTGTGAGTAACTGGATTATTGCTAGTATAGTTGAGTATTTGATCGGTGTGCGTTGACTTTCTATATACTTGTGTCTGTAAATCTCCTGTGTTGGTTCTCCTGATTAAGATATCTAAACATGGGATTTTGTTATCTAATTCTTCTTCTCTTGTGAATTTGATGTCTTCAAATATGTTGTTTATTAATTTATGGGTATATTCTAAATCATTTCTCTTAATTATTACAAATGTATCATCAACGTAACGTATCCGAAATTTCGGTTTAATTATACGTAGAGCTATTAATTATAATCTTTGCATAACGGCTTCAGCTATTAATCCTGATATGGGCGATCCCATTGGTGTTCCTTTTATTTGTTCATATATTCGAGTATTGAACTGGAAGTATGTTGTAAGGCATAATTTGTGAGTTCCATCCAAGTTGATAATTGCGTTTTTATGTTTTCGTCACCATAGAGTAATTGTTGCATAGTTTCTGTTGCTAGTTGTGGACTAATTGAAGTATACAATGCTGTGACATCAAAGGGCACCATTATTTCATTGTCTTCTACTTGAATGCTTTTGATTTTCTCTAAAAATTGGATTGACGAATTGATAGAATGGTCGCATGATTCTGTTAGGTAATTTAATTTCCTGAAAAGTTCTTTAGATAGATTATATGTTGGTGTTCCTGGAAGCTAAACGACTGGTCGTAAGGGAATGTTTGGTTTGTGTAGTTTTGGTCTACCATAGAATCAAGGTAAAATAGGTCCGTTAGATTTCATCCGCCATTGATCTTGTTCTGTAATTTGTCCTGATTTCGTTAGTTTATTTAACGTTGTTCTGATTTTGTCATCAAATGTTTGTTTAGGGTTTTTTGTCAACTGTTGATATACATTATTATCTTTGAGTAAATCCTCTGCTTTCTTTATCTAGTCTTCTGTGTCCAGGATTACTGTTGTTTTTCCTTTATCAGCTGGTAGAATAACTATATCTTTTTTATTCTTCAGTTTCTTCAATGCATTTTGCTCTTCAGTGCTAAGTTGGGAATTATGTCTTTTCTGTTTGAGTATAGGTATGATACATTGACGTATTTCTTGTTGTACTTTCTCATTTTCATTACTAATCTTAGCTTTTTTTATGGTTCTGCATATATTTTAAATAAATTCTGTTGGGTAATTATTCACTAGTAATATTCCCTGTATTTGTTTAATTTCATTACTTCAGTCTTCTGACTTAATAGTTAGGCTCCTGGCCCTATTATACAGACATTTAACTAAACCTATCTTTACCTATTCTGTATGGGATGAAATAAACTCTAAGTATTTATTATAGTGTGTCGGTTTCCTATAGATGCTAGTACCTAACTCACTATCTTGTTTTCATTTTATTCTTCTGTCTAGCATGGTCAACTCACCCTGTTCGTTTTCTGACTCAGAATTGAATTGGATTCCATCTACAACTGAGTTTATATGTATGAAAAACTGAGGGTTACATTCAGATTTCAACACAATGAATGTGTCATCCATATTGGTTATTCAAATCACTTGTTAGTCAAATTCATAGTTGTAAAACTTAGTTGTAATTCTATCTAGAAATTAAAGAAAATGTTCATCTTAGGGGAAAATAAAGGTACTGTAAATAAATTGCTTCATATAAAAGGGAACTGATGGCAATAAATCAATAAGAAGATATTAAACCAATGTCAGTGATTCATAACCATAGGGATTCTAAACTATTACATTTGAACTACAAGATTGTGTAGATATTCATAAATCATAAGGTAAGTATTCTGCTGGAGGTTTTGGACTTAATTACGCAAAAGCGACGTGTATAGTTATAGCACAGTGTGTCTTTTAGGAAATAACAGTTGTGTTATAAATATGTGCTTTTCTTTAATATTGGGCAGAATAGTACTTATCAAGTGGTGATGGATTTTTAAGGCATGTTTATTGTTGAAAATGACAAGTTTTCCGAATAAAAACTTTGGAAATTTCAATAGAAATGGCATTTCATGGTAGAAAATAGTATCAACTTTCTAAAACTTCCATTATGGGTAGATTTTGTTTTGATAAAGTCTCACAGTGTTAGACAGTAATGTTTACTGATGACATTTCGAGCACAATTTATTGCTCATAATCATATCAAGGTAATCACACGACTTCCTAAATTCATTTATATAGTTCCGTTGTTTTTCACTTGATTTGATTGGTAGTGGTATTTTCCGTATTTCGAGTATGAGTGATGATTCATTCCTATTGCATGTGTTGGGTGTAGATTCGATGAACAAAGATTCAGTAATCAACCTCTCTCTCCACCTACCTAGATTACTTTTTAGAATTTTGACCCTCTCCCACCCTATTGTGTGGTTGTGTGTTAATGCATGCATTGCCATTGCCGAGCTTTTTTCTAAATTACTTATCTTCTCGGGGTCAACCATTCTTACCTTAGCTAAATTCTTATGTTCTGACAATCTGACTACCCCTGACCTACTAGTTTGACCTATGTAGTTGACCTCACAGTCATTGCAGGGTATTTTGTAAATTATATTATTTTGTCTAATTGGGTCCACTGGGTCCTTTAACCTACAGAGCTTGTCCCTGAGTGAGTTTGTAGGTTTAAATGCCACCCTAATTCCTGCTTTATTTAGAATCCTACGTAGGGTCTCAGATGTCCCCTCTTTATATGGTATTGTGGTGAGAGCTGGCTGCTAGCCAAAGTTCGTAGACAGCAATCGACGTCAATGTTTATGTCCCCAGTACTGGTCGTGAGAAAATGAGAACAAAGGCTTTGCGTAGGCGGATACAGTTATGATATAGATGATCTGACACAACCACAAAGAGATGCAAGGTTAACTTTCTGTTAGAAACAACCAATCAAAAGACTGTATTTTCTAATAACAATAATCTACAATAATGTCCATTAAAATCTATAAATATGTGTTGATCTTCCTTAATTAACGATCTCTTGCTTGACCCTTGTTTTCTGTTGTTACAGTATAACCGTAGATGACTTATATTCTCTCTTATTTGTTATTATTACTAGTTTCACAATTATTTTTATTTTGGCCTTTTTCAATCTTTCTAATGAATTTTAAAGGATAGTTATTTAACACCAACGCCTCTTCTATCTGTTTTATTTCATCATTTAGGTCTTTTTTGTGCTACTTAGTGCCATTGCTCGGTTTGTTAAACACTTAACTAAGCCTACCTTAACAGTTAAAGGATGAGATGAATTAAAGCCTAAACAAAATTTACCCACAATGGAATTACACTCTACCACAGTGCACAAGTTTTATTCTTATTTCTAAAACTTCTTCTATGTAGGAATTTTGTGGTTCGATTAATTATTAGAACATGAAATCAATTATCCTTGAGTCCATTTTCCTAACAGTAATCAGATCTTAAAGTGCTGCTGTTAAGTAGTAGATGTCAACTGCAAGGAATTTTTTGGATCTAACTAGGTATCTCACTTGTTGACACTTATTTCCAGGATGTAACAACGAGAGAAACATTACTGTTTTTGAAGTTTAAATCGACTGAGGTTTGACGGACTAGCAGTGGGTTAGCTTAGCCTCCTTTTGGACTGCACTGACCACATTAGCCAATATACTTGTTCAGCTGTTAGTGTTGCTGGCTAGATTAGTTTGGTTAATGTGGGTCAATAAGTATAAAACTTACACACATAGAGGTTAGTGTTTTTTGGACTTTGACAACAGATACATTGTTAAACAGTTAACTGGAAAGTATTTACATGTTCTATACTGGCAATGTAAATATATATTAAGATTTAAAACAACACATGTAGGCGAACAATATTATCTCCAATTAGTTTTTATCAAGCTTAACTCTAATATACATAATTTTAGGAATAAATATTCAAATATAAAGCGGTTAAGGTGTTTTGTCAATAGGTTAATAAGATTGTGCGTATAAATTGTGCAATTAGCCATAATAATACAACTACTACTAATAATGATAATAATGGTTCTATCAATAACGAGGATGAAAAAGTGAAGCAGTCTGTGATAACGAGAATAACGAAAAACAAAATGATTAAATAGACAAGTGTTCAGGTAGAAGTAGTCAATAAAGGCTAAGAAAAAAATGAACCGATTAAGTAGTGCTAGATTTTCTATAGTTTGGTTTGTAAGGGTTTGTCATGTTTTTACGAGTTGATCACGGACTGATATCAGTTAGAGAACCATTGAAAACCAGGGGTCGCGCTAAATCACGAATTGGTAGAAGTTAGAATTCATGAGCCATTGAATCGAGTCCCAGTGGCTGAATGGTATGCGAGCTTGCCTTGTAACCGGAAGGTCCTGGGTTCGAATCCCAGTGGGTGAGTACTGCCGATGATTCCCAAACTAGGATGAAACAGCAGCTGTCCAGTACTCCCTGGTTTTCAATGGTTCTCTAACTGATATCAGTTCGTGAACAACTCGTAGTGCTAGGTTGTGAGGGAAGTAAATAAAATACTACAGGAAGGTTTGAATTTCAGTATTACTAGAAAGCCATTATCGGTCCAGGAAATACCACCTATGACTGAACCTGCTGTACAACTGTTCACCAATGAAGAATCGCAATCTGTACGTCAAAAGATATCACATATATTAATGACACAACGAAATACACCATCTGATCTCACCAAACAAGAATATGAAGCTCTAAGAAATTTGAAGAAAGACAAAAGCATCGTTTTAACTAAAGCCAACAAGGGAAACGTCACTGTGATAATGAACGGGATTGATTATAGAAAGAAGGCTATCCTATCCAATGGACCATACTTACTCACTGAAGAAAAAAAGAAATCTGCCAAATTAAACAAAATGAGACTAAATACCAACAGACTCCTTCAAGAAATGAAAACCGAAATTGGAAGTTCTCTCTGGTTTAAACTAAAACCAAAATATTCTGTAGCTTCAAGATTCTACGGTCAACCAAAGATACATAAACCCACAGTTCCATTAAGAGCAGTAGTAGATTTCAGCAACTCACCGACGTATAACCTTTCTAAATACTTGTTTTCGATACTACAACCACTACAAAAGGACACTTAAAATATTGTAAAAGATTCATATGATTTCAAATCCCAAATAGAACACCGAGAAATTGATAAAGAAGACATCATGGTAAGCTATGAAATGAACTCATTATATACTAGTATCTCTATTACCGAAAGTCTTGATATCATTTCCAGTTTACTAGAATCAGATACAACGCTATCAAAAAGATGTCCACTGGACACCAGTGAAATAATTAAGAGCTTAAAATTCTGTCTAGGAAGTAATTATTTTACATTTAAAGGGAGTTTATATAGACAGAAAAATGGTGTTCCTATGGGTTCACCAGTCTCCCCAATAGTCGCTGACCTTTTCATGAATAGATTCGAAGATAATATCTTTTCAAGCATACTCACTCCTAAAATATGGTCAAGATATGTAGATGATACTTTCGTAGTGCTAAAACGAGATCTACACAGTTCATTCTTGGAGAAACTGAGCAGTCTATCTCCCAGAATCCAGTTTACTTCGGAAGCGGAATCAGACATCGGTGAACTTCCATTTCTAGACTGCCTAGTTAAGAGGAGGGGAAATGGACATTTTAGTATATCTATATTCAGGAAGAAAAACCACTCCAACAAATATTTAGACTTCAGATCATCACACTCCATTAGCAAAAAGCAATCAGTTGCTTCAAGTCTTCTTAGACGAGCACACTCTCTGATAACGGATGAGAAAGAAAAAGAAGAAGAAATATCAAACATTAATGAGACTCTCAAGCAAAATAACTTCTCAAAGAACTTCATCAACAATATCAACAATGACATTAAATATGGTCGAAAACGTATTCCGAAAACATGGACCTCAACAGTTGTCATGCCATATAGAACAGAGACGTGAGACCATATCAGAAGAGTACTCAATCAGCTCGACATCAACGTTTTCTTCAAAACATCAGACTCATACACTACAAAGCAACCTTGTCCATATGAAAAACCAAATCCCTAAAGATTCTCAATCCAATTGTGTCTATAAAATAAAATGCTTGGAATGTGATGCGATATACATCGGACAAACATCACCAGAGAGAAATCAAAATCAGAAGAAATGAACACCTTAGAGCATCTCTTCGACCACTGAGAAATCCAGTTGAACTAGAAAAGCCTAGAAAATCATCAGGCCACAAAATTGATTTTGACAACATTGAAATCATCATCCAGAAAATTTTCAGGAATTATAAAGAACGCCTAATATTAGAGGCCTTTCATAACATATAGTATCCTAATTGTCTAAATAAGAATGATGGACTAAAAACAGAATTTGACTTGGTTACAACACCCCCCTCCCCTATGAAGTGACAAAATCAACACGAATGTGATAAGCAATTTCCTTATGTAAACACACGCTGCTTTTATAATCTTATACGCTTATCAATTCATCAATCTACACCTGGTTTTATTTACTGATATTACTGTATAACACTGTGAGACTCTATCAAAATAAAAATTTACCCATAATGGAATTACATTCTACCACAGTGCCCAAGTTTTATTCTTATATCAATGATACACCTGGTTTTGTTATCTTTACCAATTGACCAATTTGACAATGCGAAAATGACCCCATGCTGAAGAACGATGATTAAGTTGATATATATATATATATATAAGCTGAGATTTTGTAAATTCTGGTTAAATGTTAGCTGCAGCATTAAGCAAAGAAACTTCAGTAAAACCAATATCATTTTGCTTTTCATTTATTGGTTAATACAGAATAACCTTTGTTATAATGAATACCACATACCCAATGCCCAAATTTTTTCAAGCTCTTAAAAGTGAACTTGCTTTGGACATATATAAATAAAATATATCTTAATGAAGATGTGATAAGATTAAGGGATGACAAGAGAGGATTTGAAAATATAAGTAAGGGGTTGTGGAGACGTCAACAGTTGGTTATGTCCTTATAGGCCAAGGGTGGTGGGTATAATGGTTGTATGAACTTTTTTTGAATAAAGAGTTTAGGCTTAATAGTTCAAATGCCTATCGTCTTATCTGTGTGCAGTAGGCGAATACTAAGTCTGTTGGAAAGATTCGGTGGGATGTGGTGAATTACCTTGAATGCTGTTGGAAGTTTTCTCCACTACATGACCACTATCAACTAAATATTAGATTTTAAATTTAATGTAGAAATTGAAATTCACATTTATGTATTGTCTTAATAACTAAATAACTAGTAAAGTAACTTTCACCGATCACACCAATTTACATTAACGAAACATATTTGTGAAATTGCCAACATTTGACGTCATAAAATTTTATTGTTTATATTAATGCGTAATAATGTAAACAGAGTTATTAAGTTTATTTCACCTTAGACAGGTCAACAATGCATTGAAATCTATGCTAATTTAAAACTATATAATCAGGATAGATTTTTTCTTACAACACTTGACAGAGGAGATACATGATAAATTAAACTACATCAATACATGGAATACAGTAATGCTGAAACAGACATTTTGCGGCTAGTAATAAGAAGTATTTATTCGAACATCAAAGCATGTTAGAATAAGATCAGCTGGTGTTATATGAGATTTGAAATATTATTACTGGGACATCTCTAAGAAAATGAAACGCCTACTTAAAGTTAATTACTGGAATTTATGTTCAAATCTTATGGATTTGAAGTGGAAAAAAATATTTGTTAAGTAGTCAGACATTATAATTTTCTTTTTCATCGATAGTTTTGCTGAAAACTTATTCGTATTTAAGGTCTACTTGTTGATTTGATTCTGTGCTTGTTACACCGAAGCCCAACTACTTCGCTACTACGGGGAGCCACCGACAATTATACATCTCATCCAACAGCTGTACGACAATGCTGCATGGCAAGTAATCCACAACGGGAAACTTACAGAATCCTTCGGAGTGAGGACAGGAGTAAGACAAGCTGGCTGCCTACTATCGCCAAGGATTTTCGTGATTGCGGTAGACTGGATAATGCGACAGACAGCGGGCAATGAGGAAACAGGCATAAAATGGACTCACACAAAAAACTTGAAGGATCTGGACTTCGCCGGCGAAATATGTCTGATTTCCAACAAACTGGAAGATATTTAAGTGAAAAGCAACAAGTTGGCAGAAGAAGCATCAAAGATAGGACTTCAGGTGAACATAGAGAAAACAGAGGTAATGAAGATTCCTGGACAACACCACCAACAGCAACAACAACAACTGACAACAATCAGCATAAATGGGAGGAACCTGAAAGAAACAACCTCCTCTGCATACCTGGGAAGCATCGTTTCAACTACAGGCCAGCGGAACTGACGAGGATATCAAAGCAAGAATCGGGAGAGCAAGACAAGCTCCCACTACTCTCAAGTCTGTATGGAGGTCAACAGCACTCAGCATCAAAAATAAGATCCGGATTTTCAACTCCAATGTGAAGTCAGTCAGTGCTACTATACGGATCAGAGACTTGCACTGCGCGTCATAAACAGAATCTCAAACAAACTACAGACCTTCATTAACGGTTGTCTTCGCTCAATACTTAGCTCAAGATCAGATGGCCAGAAAAGATCAGCAACAGGAATCTCTGGGAGCGAACCAACCAGGAACTGATTGTGAAACAAATATGCAGGAAGAAATGTAGTTGTTGGATTGGCCATACTCTGAGGAAACCACCAAGTGACATCACTAGATAAGCCATAGCTCAAGTGGAACCCAACTGAAAGGGAAGCGGCGAGTTGGTCGTCAGTGCGAGGGTGGGTGACTTGGAGGAGGTCATGTGAAGAGGAGATGAAAGCGTGTGGACAGACTTGGAGCCAGGTGAAGACTCCAGCAGAGAACCGAAGGCAATGGAGACGCACGGCTGAAGCCCTACGTTCCTCTAGGAATTAAAGGAAACAATAATAATAATCAAAGTAGTTTTAAAAGTGTCTTTGAAGTGTACATCCTACTCGGAAATTTCTGTATTTAAGTAGTTTTTCTGGTGTCACAAGGGTTTCTACAGGGAAATCCTAGCCAAAAGCACTGAGCGTAATACCCTATGCAAAGCTAAGTCGAGATATACAGGTGGAGTAATTACACCTTTATCAGTCGAGACCTACCAGCATTGATTTGAAGATTTCTAGCTAATTATGCTGGGTTATATACGACTGATTAATTGAGATGAACAGGTGGATGTAACTCATATTAACCAGTAGTGTGTGCTAGCCAGGTAGGAGAGATCACCAGTTCACCCAAGTAACTAGCTACAAACCAAGTGGTTGAACTGATTTGACTGTCTAAGCTGATTTAAACAAAGTAAACTGCCAATTAGTCCGGCCCCAAACGCGCTGGACGGCCATCGAGTGTTTAGGTTACTGGTTGATGTTCATCTCAATTAATCAGTCGTATATAACCCAGCATAATTAGCTAGAAATCTTCAAATCAATGCTGGCAGGTCTCGACTGATAAAGGTGTACTTACTCCACCTGTATATCTCGACTTAGCTTTGCATAGGGTCTTACGCTGAGTGCTTTTGACTAGGATTTTCTAGGCAGCCTGCTTAAAACTTGGGCTACCAAAAACTTCCATCTCTCTATTGCATATATGTTCTCTGGGTTTTTTATTTATTACAGCTTGATGCCACACCGTATTTACAGTACAAGTATGGAATTTTCAGCATGAATATCGGTGGCCTAAATTTCGCAGGCCGACCATAGGTATCGGGTGTGCGCCGGTAGGGGCTCGAACCTCGGACCATGTGCACGGTCGGCGAGAGTCCTTACCACTGTGCCACCGACGCACAGTTCGGTTTATCTTAATCGACTAAGATGTGATCTCTAATGGTATTGTATACTTTTGTGTGTATTTAAAATTTTCACAAGCTTCTGTTTCGAAAGTTCCTACTAAACTTGAGGAATGGCCTGATTGTGGGTGGCAACGTGTTCCAGTACACTGGATAACTGTTCTTCAGTTATGTCCTTGGGTCTCAAAATGCACTTCTGGACAACTTACAATTGGCGTTCAACCAGATATCGTGAACTTCTTGAATGAGACAAAGCAGATATATCATAGTGGAATGGTTTGCACTTCAGCTTAGAGACCATCGTGTCACAGGAAATACCACCAATTAATATTTTACTTGAAGATATTGTCCAAAGTTTTTATAAAGTCTCACAGTGTTATACAGTAATGTTTGCTGATGACGTTTAGAGCACAATTTATTGCTCATAACCATAATCACCTTGATATGATTATGAGCAATAAATTGTGCTCGAAACGTCATCAGTAAACATTACTGTATAACACTGTGAGACTTTATCCAAAGGAGACTATAGTGAAGTAATCACCTCTAACTGTGAAAAGTGTGAACTAATTTGTAAATTGTGAATTTGATTTATTTATATAAGGCACGAAGAAACTAGAACATGTCAGATATAGGAACTGAGTATTTAATTTTTGTTTGGAGTACTACTTAATTATTACAAGTAGTTTTATGAAATCTGAAAGTCCGTTTGCTAAATGCAATCAAACAAACCAGATTAAGCTTTGAAAATTATTTATCAATCCATAACTTTCACTGTTAGCCTGTCATTGTAAAATTATTTTCTACGCATTTAAGTGTTATGCATGATGATGAATAACCGATATAAAATGAGTTCAGTCGTATGCTTTATTATTTCTGTTTGATTCATATTATTGATTAGATGGTCATTTCCTTTCACAGTTTGTAAATGAAAATGTTTTTTTACTAAGTACGAGTAGCTGATATTCCATTTTCGGTTGGTTTGTGTGATCAACGCAAAGTTCAGAGGTCAATAGAATGATTTTCTGTTACGCTTTGCATTCACGTCGACATTACTGTTAGAAAGCTGATTAATTAAAAACAGCATGAATGAAACAATAACTAGTGTCTTGATCATGCACTTGATAATGGATCATTGTGGAATTTACAAATTGTTTTGTGTAGCATGAGTGGCGCCTCGTTTAAGTCACTGGGCTACTTAATTTTCCATTCATCAAAATGCATTATATTTACTGTATTTCGTGTTCGTTTAATTATCAGATTTCATCCTTGAATCGTAATGTGTGCTAACATTCATATTTAAACAGCTTTCAAAATCTTGCTACTGATTTTTTGAAGAATGTAAAAAGGAAAAACACAGAAGGATATTGACACGTGCTTCAAATAAACCAGAATTGCTTCAGATGAAATACTGTCGATGATTACTTCACTAGAAGGTATCACATAGGGAGTAATTGCTTTGCACTTTTCAGAAAAATGCTGTTATGGCTGCTGCTGATGTAACAATTCAACTGATTTATGAGTTCACTATTAATGCTGATTACCGATTATTTCTAACCGTAAGATCCCAAGCAAACTGAAACAGACTGTTCAGTTCTGGTGAGAACAACTTGACCTCACAACACAAAGTACATTAAACACAGATATTGTGTACCTTGGGTGATACAGGTTGTATAATGTGGGCGGGGGGGCATCTAGATTGTTCAGTCGCATTGTAATAAATATTCTGCTTCGGGCCAAAAGTTGAATTTTTCCACTCTGCTTTAATCCTGCTTAGGCCTGTTTCGGTTGATTTTAGACACTTCCTACTATTAGGATAATAAGATTGTGCATATAAATTGTGCAGTTAGTTATAATAATAGTAATGATGATTATAATGATGATAATAATAGTAATGATACTATCAATAACAAGGATGAAAAAGTGAGGTGATCTGCGATAACAAGAATAACGAAGAACAGCAGGATTAAATAAACAAATGTTCAGGTAGACGTAGTAGTCGGTAAAGGCTAAGAAAAACAAATGAACCGATTAAGTAATGCTAGGTTGTAAGGGAAGTAAATAAAATACGTTACAATGAAGATGTGATAAGATTAAGGGATGACAAGAGAGGAGTTGATAATATATAAGTAAGGGATTGTGGAGACATCATCATTTGTTGGGTTTTAATAGGCTAAGGGAGGGAGGGAGGGGATAGTAGCTGTATGAACTTCGTTTGAATGAACATAGTTTAGGTTTAATAGTTCGAATACCTGTCACCTTATCTGTGTGCAGTAGACGAACACGAGGTCTATTAGAAAGATTCGGTGGAATTAGCTGAATTACCTTGAATGCTGTTGGAAGTTTTTTCCACCACATGACCACTATCAACTTAATGTGACAAAATGGAGCTACGAATTTTGTTTGTTTGTCCTTTTCCAAACCACGATATGAGATGTTCAGTAACACTTGTGCTAAGCTGTCTAGTTTATTTTCATTTTATTTTATTATTTTGGTTACAGCTTGATGCCACACCGTATTTTCAGTACATGTATGGAATTTTCAGCATGGATATCGGTAGCCCAAATTTTGCAGGCCGACCATTGATATTGGGTGTGCGTCGGCAGGAGATCGAACCTCGGACCATGTGCATGGTCTGCGACAGTCCTAACCACTGTGCCACCGACGCAGCTGTCACCACAGGTGCTGTGAAATTGATAAATGCACATAGATATGGCAAAACTATCTAGTTCAACCTTTGTTTGCATCACAATTATTCGTAGGCTACGGAATCATAAACATAGGTCTACTGAGTGAAGCGTTCTTCGTACATTCCCAGTAAGTTTCCTGAATAAAATCACACTTGACAAGTCACCATTAAATTGTAACTTAATAAATAGAGCATTTTTTGCATGGAGTCATAATCTCTTTTTGTTGAATCATGCTGTTTTTCATTATACTTGTTATCACATATCGCCTCACTTTCTACTATTATCACAATCGTGATTATTTAGAACTCATTAGTTGAATATACTTGTATTCCAGTGAGAGCTTGTGTTCTGTCAAAAGGTAATCTCAAGGTCTTTGTATAAAGAATCAATTTGTAGCGAAAGACTAATAGCTTCAGTCCTACAAATCTACAGCAGGGAAGACTGGATATCTTAATAATTTCTAGTACCATTGAGAAAAATTACAGCATAGTGAATAGGTTGACCTAACATACTGATTCTCCCAAATTAACATCAAATTAGTCAGTATTAGCTTTGAGTGAATCCAAAATTCTATTTTTATAAAAACGTTTTGAAAATCCTACACGATGTGAACTACTTTCTAAAGGTCATATAAAATGAAGTGCATTAAGTTACGATCTATATTACTGAAGATTATCATTTAAATGGTTACATAATGCAAAATTCAATCCGAATTTATGCTACTTCACGAGATTTTAATTATCAGCATATGACTGTGTAATGATTTATAGATTAGCTGTATTTTATGCAAAATATCGTATTATGACTTTCTTTTCAAAGCGTATCATCTGATTAGTTTTGTCAAAAGCTAATACATTAAATATTCCCATAGTAAAATTTAGAACAACACATTTAAGCGAACAATATTGTTTTCAATTAGATCTCATCAGACTTAACTCTAATATATATAAGTTTACAAATAAAAATTCAAATATAAACCAATCATAGTGTTTTGTCTATAGGATAATACGATGGTGAGTACAAATTGTGCAATTAGTCATAATAGTAGTAATGATAATAATAATAATAAAAATGGTCTTATCAATAATAAGGATGAAAAAGTGAGGCAATCTGTGATAACAGCTAATACATATTTCATTTACCAATTCCAAATAAGGAGGGTGTATACAGATCTAGGATGTGTTTTTTTCCTTCACTTTCCCAATTGGAACATAGGGCTTCAAGCTGGTGACTTGAAGTTTCTGTAGCAGTGTTTGTTTTACAGGATGAGGTTGCTAGCCTCATGCCCAAGCTTTCCTCTTCGCCAGCATTTTTCTGGCTTAGCGAAGTAAAGGAGTGTGTCGGCCGGGGATCGAACCCCGGACCATGTGCATGGTCAGCTAGCATCCTAACCGCTATGCCACCTCTAGTCGGTGGCATAGGATGTGTTAGTTTGTTGATAATCCACATAAGGCTATTCGGGTAAATACACGATCGTTGGAACAACTGTGTTAGAGATAACCTTGTGTCAATAAACAGAAAGTAATGTAACAGGGGAAGAATGTGCCAGGGGAGGAATGGAATCAACAGGAACTCAGCCGCATTTGTCAAGTTATCATTTAAATTTACTGATGACCAGAGATATGATCATTGTTTTTAACCAAGACCATAAGTGGTACATTGATATCATCCACGTTAGCAATAAATTAAAAAAACATCTTTAACACTATGATTTGCTACCATCTTGTGTAACGGTTGGAGGACAATATACACATCTCCTCAGTTTTGTACCAATCCGATACAAAATCATTCTGGTCAGATACCTCACGAATAGAGCAAGACGTATCTGTACAGATGACTCCCTAGAAAATGAGCTAGGATACATCCAAAATACGCTGGTCCAAATGGGTTATCCTAGTAGATTTGTAAGGAGACACATGAATACCAGGTACAATAAAGAAAAACTGACAACAGTTAAAAAGAAAGAACTGTTCATGAGACTGCAATTTAATGGGGACGTGGCTAGCGAAGTCTTACATCTGAGATAATCGAGAGCGATAAAACGGACTTATACTGCCGCCACCCATTGTTTGTCATTTTCCAGCCGACCAATTTTAATTGCTCAAGTGAAAGATAAGCTATCTAGCTGTGCCACCTCGATGTGTATCAATAAATTTAGTTGCTCCTGTGGAGAAAGCTATATAGGGCGAACAACTAGACAGCTTAACAAACGCATTAATGAACATCTTCCTTTATGGTTCGGAAAAGATCAAATCAAATCCATACGAAGTTCTATTTTGGCTCATTTGATTGATAGCGGTCACCAAGTGGACAAAAATAGTACCTTCAAAGTTATCTATTGTATTCCATCGAGTCTTTCGAATGGAATCAGAACCCGTCTTTTACACCTAGCCGAAGCTATGGGAATTCGAGAGAACAATCCTAGTCTTTGCATACAAAAGAAGTTCGTTCTACCTTTATCTCTCCCTTGGCCTAGGTGACTTCTATTCAAAACCCTCCCACCCTTTCTTATCTTCCATCTCCTTCGTACTTTTATAATATTTCATTATAAATTATTTAAATTAATCCCAGCGTGTTAAGAAAATCAAAACAAGATTTTTCTGAACGTTCAGGAAAATCTTGTTTTGATTTTCTTAACACGCTGGGATTAATTTAAATAATTTATAATGAATCAATCTGACTCGGCGGTCAAATTATTCCAGGAAGTTCGTAACACCTACGGCCTGGAAACCTATAATTTTATAATATTTATTTAAACTCTGATTATTGTTCCTGGACCGACGTGAAGAACCTAGAAGACCTGGATTTTGCGGATGATTTATGTTTGATGTTACACAAAAGCGAAGACTTGCAAGCGAAAACCGACAAACTGGTCGAAGAAGCAGCAAAGACAGGACTCCAGGTGAACATAGACAAGACGGAGGTTATGAAAATAACCAACCAACAACAGCAACATCCAGCGAAAATCACCATCAACGGGAGGGATTTGAAAGAGGTTACTTCTTTCACTTATCTGGGGAGCATTGTCTCAACCACAGGAGGAACGAACGAGGATGTCAAATCGAGAATCGGGAAGGCGAGAAACACATTCATCAACCTGAAACCAATCTGGAAATCTTCGTCACTCACCATCAACAACAAAATTCGGATTTTCAATACAAACGTGAAGTCAATTTTGCTTTACGGATCAGAAACCTGGCGAGTCACCAAGAATATTTTCAACAGCCTGTTGCAGACCTTTATCAACAACTGTCTTCGCTCCATACTGAAGATTAGATGGCCAGAAAGAATCACAAACAAGAAGCTATGGGAACAAACGAAACAGGAACCAATCGCCCAACAAATATGCAGGAGGAAGTGGAGATGGATTGGACACTCGCTGAGGAGGCCGTTGAGAGACATCGCGCGTCAGGCCCTCGAGTGGAACCCGAAAGGGAAGCGGCGAGTGGGACGTCAGTGCAAGGGTGACATGGAGGAGATCGTGTGAGGAGGAGATGAAACAGTATGGAATAACATGGATGCAAGTGAAAAGTACAGCAGAAGACAGAAGCAAGTGGAGACGTGCAGTTGAAGCCCTATGTTCCACTAGGAACCCAAGGGAACAATAATAATAATCACCTTTTAAGATTTGACCTAATTTATTTATTTATTGAATTATCTACATATACACACATACATATACTATCTTTGTTATTCTTATCACCCGCATAAACCTTATTATCAATATTTTGTTATCATTATAATCATCGTTATTAATTTCGTTCAAAACATTTACCACATTATTATAATTATAATAATAATAATTATTATTATTTGATTCCCAAAATCACCGTCATTCGTTAAAAATTTTAAATTTAAGTCTATGTAAATTAGAGTAAAGATTGAAGAAGATCTAATTGAAAACAATATTGTTCGCTTATATGTCTTGTTCTAATATTATAAATGGGAATATTTAAAGATTTGAAATCAGAAGTAGTATGATTACGATTAGCAATGGAATCTTTCTTAAAAATAAAAGTACCTTTCTGCGTTTAATTACTGGTATGAAGTGCCATACTGTCTTGTTGAGTGAAATTATCAGCCTCAGACTAAACTTTATGCGAGTTAATTTTTTTGGCTTTTAATACTAGAATTTTTAAGAAAAGACTACTTATTAGGTTACATGTCCAACACTGTTATTTGTCTGTTTGCATCCTGTGTCAATCACGTGATAGTTTGTCTTTGTGGTGTTTTGATTAGATAAATACAGACTCAGTAATCAGTTCTTAAACTCATTTTTAGTAAGCTTTTAGGATTGTCATTACATTTATGTTTATATAAAATTGAGTGAACTTCCTGTAAATTCATTATCTTCCTACAGTCTGACTTTTCAGATTTATTTTCATGTTGCGAAATCTGACTTATTTCTCTATTGATAATCTGATTGACCCTAATCAACTATTTGACCTTTGTCTGCACTAAATGCTTGAAATTCATTGGAAAATTCTAATCTAAACTGTCCACCACCTTCATTATCTTGATTCACAAGTTCATTGTATCCTTTGGATTTTGCCGTTCTAACTTTTAAACATTTAAAATATGTCACTTATTAAATAATAGCATTATCTCCTTCAACTGTAGGATTTTCTGGCTGATAAGCAGCTATAAAATAAACCGAATTTATTTAACCCTACAAGCGTTGTTGTCCCCTGTTTATTAGAACTATTGCCTGATGTACTTGTAAGGATATAATTTTGTCATTTGTAGCGAATAAGCAGATAAGAGTTTGTTGCATACTGGGAACTGACTCCAATCTGTATAACTGAATCTAACTGCGTCTTCAAGATCTCTAATGTACCAAACGTTGTGTCTGACTTAGTACCGACAAAGTTATATCAAATGAAGACTTCGGAAACTGTATTAATAGCAAAGTACACTGTAACCAAAACAAACAGTGCTTAACTGCGCAGTGTACATCAAGACACTCAGAAACCAATGTTCATTATCACGCTGACAAATGTTCGTAAAGCATACATCATATCACTTTCGGCAAAAGTTTAATACAGGTGCATGAATTAGTTTTAGAAACGTTTGGTTAGAGTTAGTAGACGGGAATAACAAGTTTTAAGAAAACTAATAATGTTCTGTGTATACTTTAGCATTTCGGATATCAAGATTTCGAAGTGAGTTTGGAAGGGTTAGATTAATTCAAAGGTTGTTCGTCTCATACACCAACGCTAGCTAGTAGAACCAATTGGAAATCATTGAGAATCGGATATTTGTTTAATCTGCATTTTGAGACTGCTGGAGAGCGTTTTCCTCAAATCTTTCTTCGTTGACCTTAATGGTCATGAGTTCTCATTAGAACGAAGGGAATTTCACCCCAGAGGCGTCTTCGAATTAAAATTAAGCTGTTGGGGAAATAACCTCGAAAATCGTGTCTTTATATCCTAACATATACAAAGTCAGTGGTAACATTTTCGTTTAGAAAAAGAATGGTCTTAGCCCCAGTTCCCTGCGCGTACTTGTGTTTATACTGCAAGAAAGTTTCATACTCGAAGGAAAGGAATATTTAGTCATCCTATATTTTCAATATTCCCCTCAGCTGATACAGATGGAAATAGTCGAATCCATACAAATCCCATAGCTAATTAATTATAATCGTATATCAGTGGTTGCTTACACGCAATGATAAGATTTTGATTTTGAAAGTATTTCGAGCAAAATTACTGCCCGTGATCACGCGAATTGTTGGAGATATTTTGTCATTTCAGGATACTGGACACAGCATCGACGTCAACACAGCTTTCAGGGTTATATACAAAATTCCGAAGTCGTTATCACGCACAGTTCGCTTACGTCTGCTCACATAGCTGAAGCTGTTGCAATAAGATCGACTAAATCTGAACTTTGTATCCAAAAAAGACCACATCCAGACTCTGATCCTACTGTGGCCAAACTTGGATTGATGGTTCTTCTTCTCACCAAGAGTGCTTCTTTCCCTTAACCCTCTTAATTGTTTTCTTTCTTTGCTTATTATTACAATTATTACTATTGTTCTAATTTAACTGGTGGATGGTAACTAGCAGTGAAATCCAGGATGCGCATTTCGTCCTATTTGGGACTCGTCATTGGACGTACCTACATTCACCAGTGAGTGGTGGCGTTCCCACTGAGGCTCGAATCCAGTGCCCATAGTTTCAAACGCCAAAGCGTTATCCACTAAACCACTTGGGCTACGGGAGCCATCTCTTGTGCAACAAGTCATATCAATTATTTAATTGAATTTTAGATTTTCGGTCGATTGATTGAACCGAAGTGCTCGGTCTCAGGTTGACATGTCGGCTTCTTGTGCAGATGCTTCGATTTTGTCTGCTGTTTGAAACTACAGGCACTGGGTTCGAGCTTCGGTGAGAACGTCATCACTCACTGGTAAATGCAGGTACATCTATATGATGACTTTCAAATAGGACGAAATGCGCATTCTGGATACCACTGCTAGTCACCATACACCAATTAAATTCGAATTACATACCCAGACGTCTTCGAAGCATCTGCACAAGAAGCCGACAAGTCAACTTGAGACCGCGCACTTCGGTCCAATCAATCAACCAGAAAATCTAAAATTCAATTAAATAAATTATTATTATTGATAATTTATACCCTTCATGCAAACATTCTCTCAATAATATCGAATTTTCCATTTATACTATCCGGACTTATTACTAGTGATGTTATCTCTTTTCTCAATAGATGCCCACACCTGTTTTATTTTAGACATTTGTTATTTCATTATGAACCTCTCATTGCAGTCTTACTATCTCCTGTTTAATACATACCACTTTGTACTTGCCACTCACCTGACACCTTTTATAACCTTGAACTGACTTGTCAGTTTTCCTACCCCACATTCTACTAATCTGTTATGACTAATCACCACCATTGTCTCCCATTTCACAATATTTTGTAATCGATTTCAGCCTAGCACGTTTGTGTGACACAAATACTACTATTTATTTTGACACCCTATAACTAATCTGTTATTCTACGTTAAAAATGTATCCACCGCATAACTGGCCTTTATTTTAACGACAATAAATACAACAAATTACTGAAAAGAATATTCTTCGTTCTGATTGACTTTTAATTTCAGGATAATTTAGGTGAAGATTGATTTATGTAATATGAGGTATGAATTCTTCCCACTCTTACCAGTTACAGACAAGTAAATAGTGTTAAAAGTTTGAATTAGGATATATATGAATATACTTAGGATTTAGTAAATGGAGTAGTAATCAAGAAACAGTTAAATTATCTGATTAGTAGTTCTGTAAATCAACATTGTTATATGAACATTTTCGTCGGTAAGCAGGCTCATGTACGACAGCAAAGGAGAAGGAAGAGGGCAAATTAATTAAATTACTACCATAGAATACAAACTAAATCTGATGTAAAGTAGTTTACACATTCAAATCAAGTCATAAGATGAAAAACATTGACTTCCAAGAAATAAACAGAAGTGTATTTCATCCATATTAGTTTGTTTATTAGATGTATCACACACAGTGAAACAGTATTATTTACTGGATGACAAGGTTTCGAACAAAATTTAGTGTTCATAATCATATCAATTATAATCACACGACTTTGAAACTTGAGTTTTATAGTTTTCTTTGTCCTCTCCTATTTGTCGTACGGGTAGTAGAATTTTCCAGATATCCGTCTGGGACAGGTGTTGAATCATTCCTGTTACATGTATTTGCAGTTGATTCGATAAACAATGCTTCTGTTATCAATCTCTCCCTCCACCCTGCCACAACATTCGATTTTAAAACTGTCATCCTATTGTGTGGTTGTGTGTAACTGCATGCAGTGAGTGGAATAGCTGAACTATTCTTCAGATTTCTTATCTTATTCGGGTCAATCAATCTAGATTTTGCTAGGTTTTTATGTTCGGCTAGTCTGACTGCCCCTGTTCTACTAGTTTGACCTGTGTATTTGACTTGACAATCATTGCAGGTAGGGTATTTGATAAACTAAATTGTTTTTTTTAAAGGCTCCACAGAAGTGACCCTTTAACCGACAAAGCTTGTTTCTAATTGAGTTTGTGGGTTGAATGCCAGCCACTTTTATCCATGCCAGCATTGTTAAGAATTCTGCGTAAGGTTTCCGAGATTTCTTTCTTGTATGGGATTACTACTGATGATTTAGATTCCTTATTGTTAGTGTTGTCTTGCGCATATTTGACATGCATGTCGTCATCATTATTATTATCACTGTCAGACCAGTTTTAAAATCTAATGTCACAGGTTGGAGGGAGAGATTGATAACAGATGCTTTGTTTATCGAATCAACTGCAAATACTTGCAACAGGAATGATTCGACACCTGTCCCAGCCAGACATCTGGAAAATTCTACTACCCCAATGACGACAAATAGGAGAGGACAAAGAAAACTATAAAACTCAAGTTTCGGAGTTGTGTGATTATAATTGATATGATTGTGAACACTAAATTTTGTTCGAAACCTTGTCATCCAGTAAATAATACTGTTTCACTGTGTGTAATACATCTAATAAACAAACTAATATGGAATTACTTACTACCACAGTGCTCAAGTTTTACACATATATTAAGAAGTGTATTTCTATTGTTTATTCCCTACTTTATATGGAATTCCAATGTTCACTTTGTATCTCGTATACAGGTAGTGGCTTTCGTAATCACTAAGTTCTTTTAGGCTGAAGCTTTTTGAAATCAGTGATCATGAAATGACTTCAGTTAGAGAACTAATGAAAACCAGGGAGTGCTGGACAGCTATTTGTCCTGATGTGCGACTCATCAGCAGCAAGCATCCATGACCCCGATGGAAATCGAAACGGAGAGCTTCAGATTAAGAGGACAGCCTGTTGATTATTCAGCCACTGGGATAGAGCCCACTGGCCACGAATTCTTACTTCTACCAATTACAGTGTATCGTAGTACTACACCACATAGGTAAATTGTCAAAGTGTATACCTGAATGAAAGACTTTATTCAACACATCTAGTGGTGAATGGTCACGGTTGTCAGTATACGAATACCAGGTAACTTGAGTTATCTTTGGAGCTAGCTTGCTATCCAGATACCCATTAAAGGGTCGTTGTGGTCTACAGCAGTCTGCTTCGTTCTACTCTGAGGTTTTAGGACAAAGCCTTTTTGTACTAAAAGTTCAAAAGTTATCTCATTAAGTGGTATAATAGAGTAAGCAATAATGAAGTTATACTAAGTGTTGGGTTAGCAACACAAGTCAGTGGAAGTGGTTATGAAGGATTATCAACAGACTAGGCATTACGAACCACAGCCTTCTTCAGTAACCAATGTTATCTGAAATATGAGTATGTTGTAACCGATTTAGGGGCAGTAAGACAAAAACATGGCGTGAATCTATGATGTATTTGACTGTTTCTCACGAGCCACATAAAGTCGTGTAAACTGCCCCGTTAGGGCCATACAGAAACTGAGAATCTGTTGAGACAGAATGACCAGTGTTGACTAGGTGTTCAGTTACTGCACTCCATATAAACCCTCTGCTGCCTTTCTGCAACCATGAGGAATAGTGTTCCTGAACCCTTTTAGACGTAATAGGCATAGAACGACCAATATATATCTGGCTCCACAGGAACAAGTGAACTGATATATGCACTTAGGAGTTTTCAAATGCGAATTCTTGTTCTTCAGAAGACCAACTGACGGTTGGAGAACTCTAATCTTCGCGTTATTGAGAAGAATGTTATTCTCAAAGGTGGTGAAATTCTTCTTCTAATGATATCTCAGGTTAAGTCTCCATTGAAATCAATGTTAGTGTGGAAACTCGTCGGTTGGTAGTTCCATATGGGTTTCTGATAAACTTACCTTCCTAAAGTTCTGTCGGCTCTTCTTATTAATTCCATATTAAGAAAGTAAATTTTTCGTTCGTCTTGCATTTCAAGAGTGAATTCTATTGCTAGGTGGAAGTTGTTAAATATCTGTAACAACTGGTCGACTTCATAACCATTGTCACAAATGATGAAAATATCACCTATCTGTTCTTGAGAATCCAGGTATATTGGTCGTTCGATGCTTATCCTATCCAAAAGTGTTCAAGAACACTATTCCGCACTTTACAGACTTAATGTTTATATTTGACTATTCTGCAGGTGCGTCGGTGGTATAGCGGTTAGGACGCTCGCTGACCATGCACATGGTCCGGAGTTCGATCCCCGGCCACAGACGCACTCCTTTACCTCGCTACACCAGAAATAATGCTGGTAAAGAGGGAAGGTTTGGCATGAGGCTAGCAACCCCATCCTGTAAAAATAAACTCTGCTACAGAAACTTCAAGCCACTAGCTTGAAGCCCTATGTTCCACTGGGGAACGTGAAGGAAAAAAAAATTCCGCATGATTGAAGAAAGGAAACAATGGCTCTATAAGGAGTGCAGTATTTGTAAACTGAGATTCTATGGTTGGGGACTATCAGTGACATGCATCAACATGGTTTGTAGTGGCGCAGGTAAATTCATTTCTTGTCAACTTCCAGACTCTGCAAATCCTCACTAGTCTTCATCTAATTATTCTCTACCCAGTAAAGTTCTACAGATCTGTAGTTTCATCAGATTTTGTTCCTTAACAATCATATGAAGGTTGGCAAATTGAACTGCTTCACTTTTGTCTAAGGTTCTACACTAGGATTTCAGTTAAACATTACTCTTTTACAAATAAGATATTGTAGTAGTAAGTAATTCCCCAGAATTATTAACCACAACATTCATCAATGAATATTGGATGCTGACCCTCACTGTTTTAGTCGATTTGTTTAGCTGAAGGCTTACGGTCAAGCATCCACGCCACTTGGCACGCCGTCATTTACGTTCGTTCATTCGTTCGTGCACGATCTCTAGCTAGTTAGGCAATCATCTAGCACTCCAATTTGGTTCCGTAATATACTTCTTAATTCGGACGGTTAATTCTGGTGTTTTGCTTTGCCTTTGGTCTACGCGGAACGAAACCTATAGAAGTTGTGGGTATTAGATCTTGCGTTAGTATCCATCGTTCTATCCGCGAACGTCAACACCCTCAGCCTCTAAAATATATCTGGAAAGAATTTGAATTCATGCTAAATTTTGACATCAAACAAAACAATGGTTCATTCCTCGTTTGTTCACTGTTAGTGTAAATTAAGCTGGTGTGTGCTAAATACATTACAACGGAAATCAAGCAATTTAAATACTTAAGATTATTTCAATATAATAATAACAATAATAAAATATTCAGATGAATTTATGAACCGTAAGTGGAAAGATTTTGCTAAGAATATCATATTAGAAATAAACCTTACAGTTAGTTAATTCGAATCAGCAACTTCTCAATGTGTGTTACATAATTAATTGATTAATCAATATCACAAATTGAATTTAAAAAAATATTATCTGAAATGTTTCATGTACTATCAAAATAAAAACAGTCACAAAACTGATAGATATAAACTAATGGATAGGCATGAAGGTTTATTTTTTTTGTTCATATTGTCTAACATTTTAATTGATTTCTTTCATTGATGTTTATTTTCATTTGCATGTAGAATGCTGCACCAAGACGTCATTCTTAAATTTATACATAGATATACACTGGTGAGACCACTTAGTTGATATACTACTTACTGTACAATGGGTGATGACTGAGGAAGTGAAAATCTGCTTAGGTGGTAGAGCGTTGGGCTACTAATTTGGAGACTGGTAGTTCGAACCTCTCCGTGACCCAGATTTCCATTTCACCTCCAACTAACAAACATTATATATGTGTATATATGCATATATTAGATATGCAAATGGAAAAATAAGGTTGATAAATCGTATATTGAGGAAATTGGCGAAGGCGATGATCTTTGACATTGTTAAGCTTTTCATATATATATTATTTGTAAATCATTAAAGATCTAATACAAGGAAAAATTGTCGTACTAAATATTGAATGATACGATCATGCAGTAAAGTGGTAAAATATTAGATAGTCGGAGGCAATCGACAGGAAGCCTTGGACCTAGGTTTCGTGCAGCACTGGGTGACGCGGGTTCGAATCTCAGAAGGGACATGAGTTCCTTCAGGGTTGCAGATACGCCTTGCTGATGAGTGCCAACTAGCACGAAACCTAGGTCCAAGGCTTCCTGCCGATTGCCTCCAACTATCTAATATCAAATCAATGTGCACCGTGATGGCGAGCTACCTAGAATGGTGGCCACATTGCAAATACCTGACTGATAGAATTCAGTCTGCACCAAAGAAGGACTAGATACGTCACACTAGTTACTAGTGTCCAATCAAAAAAGAGTGGTAAAATGTTTAACTCAGAGCAAGACAACTAATTATGGTCACTTTGATCTCAGTCAATTGATCAAGTAGTTTTAAATAATAAATTTTTGAGTCAGACATGATTTTGTGGTGTTTCCTAGGTCAAATAATGTAATCTGATGGCGCCATACATCAGAAGTCTCATTCGAGCCAGCAAAGGTGCTATATAAATAGTTCCCCTATTGAACACACCAATGTTAATTGTGTTTTTTTCTAAGTGATTTGTCGATTCACATTTTCACTTCACATTTGAGAAGTTTAGAACAACTAACGTCTTTTTTTTAAATAGCTGTGTGTATCGATGTAGACAGAAAAAAGACTTTAAACAAGGGATAAAAACCGACCCCATTAACACATCTCTAGTTTGAGTTGCAATACACATTACTTGAAGTTACATTACACATTTGTTTTAATTCCTTTGAGTTAGCTGTTATTATAGTGTACTACAAAACTCAGTTATTGATATTACTCATGACGTCTAGTAATTTTGTAGACCGTTGTCTTAGTTAAAACCTCCAGTTTATGGATTCTATAAATGCCTGTTCCCAGGCAAGATTTATGAAAAGGATATGCTGAAAAAAAACTTGGAATAATACAATCTTATGCCAAAATATTCTTTAGGAGCCTCTCAACGCGTGGAAGTATATACGAGAGTATTAATCAATAGCATAGTCAGAAGGGTCATTTGATTGCCGTAGTTCTTGAAATCAGCTTACTAAATCATTATTATTCCCTTGGGTTCCAAGTGGACAGTAGAGCCTCAGCAGCACATCTCCACTTTACTCTGTTCTCGGCAGTCTGTTTTAACCGGTTCTACGATCGCCTGTAAGCGTTCACTTTCTTCTCACATGATCTTCTCCATGTCACTCTCAAAGACTCATTAAACTACTTAGACAGTTTTAGTAGCGATTACAAACGTCATAACAAAAAGGTACAAGTGTCAGTGTATACGGATTTGATATAAGTTAGAGAATCACTGAAAACCAGGGAGTGCTGGATAACTATTTCATCCCAGTTTGAGACTCATCAGCAGTACGCACCGACTGGGTTTTGAACCACCAAGACCTTCCGGTGACAAGGCAAACTCGTATACCATTCAGCCACTGGAACCCAACTCAGGGGCCACCTCATGAATTTTAACTTCTACCAATTTCGTGACTTTAGTGTGACCACCAGCCAGTGTCATCAGCGAGTATATGCCCTCATTCACGAGCAGGTGGACCCCACTGGTCGCAACTTCTCACTTCTCTCAATTATATCAATCCACGGTCAACCTGAAACCTATCTGGAAATCTTCGTCACTCAGCATCAACAACAAATTTCGGATTTTCAATACAAACGTCAAATCAGTTTTGCTATACGGGTCAGAAACTTGGTGAGTCACAAAGAATATTTCCAACAGCCTGTTGCAGACCTTTATCAACAGCTGTCTTCGCTCTATACTCAACATCAGATGGCCGGAAAGAATCACCAACAAGAAACTATGGGAACAAACAAGACGACAACCAATCGCCCAACAAATATGCAGGAGAAAGTGGAGATGGATTGGACACTCGCTGAGGAGGCCGCTGGGTGATATCGAGCGTCAGGCCAACGCTCGAGTGGAACCCGAAAGGGAAGCAACGAGTGGGACGTCCAAGGGTGACATGGAGGAGATCGTGTGAAGAGGAGTTGAAACAGTATGGATTAACATGGATGCAAGTGAAAAGTACAGCAGAAGACAGAAGCAAGTGGAGACGTGTAGTTGAAGCCCTATGTTCCACTAGGAACCCAAGGGAACAACAACAACAGGTCAAACTTGAAAAAAATATGTACTCTTTAACTATCCAAGAAGGTAAGATCCCAATGAGATCAATTCATATTTTTTCCCTTTTTTATTGAGAGTTCTATTGTTTTTTTATAGATCAGAATTTATGATTAGCAGCCAAAATGTTATTTTAAAATATAAAATGATACACTGATCAAATACTATTTGTGTCTACAATTCGGTTATTTCATCATTGTTTTTGTTTTTTAAGTAAAGAACTACTATCAAAAATATAAAAAAAATTGAAAAGATCAGACAAATTGTATAAATTGATAGAGAAATAAGAAAATAAGAATATTATAAGAAAGATAAGAATAAATCAGTTTTTATCAAATGGAAATGCCATTTCATGAGGTTTGACAATTTCATCAAATTTCTCTCCACTTAGTAAGTTTAAGTCAATTGCACTTTCACGTAATCCTTTTTTGTATTTTGTTGCATGTTTAACTAGTTGAGCTGATAAATCATAACCAATATGTGGTGTTAAAACTGTTACTAGCATTAAAGATTTTTTCACATACTCTTGAATTTGATCTAAATTCAAACGTAATCCTTTTACACAGTTATCAGCAAAACAGCGTGTTGAATCGGTTAAAAGTTCACATGTATGCAAAAGTTTTGCAGCTATCAAAGGCTTGTAGACATTTAATTCTAGTTGACCCTGAGATGCAGCCATAGAAACAGTGAAATGATTACCCATTATTTGTAAACAAACCATACGAAGTGATTCACACTGAGTTGGGTTGACTTTGCCTATTTTTTTTTTAAAAAAAAGAGGTGAAAATGAATGTTGTAAGGAACAAAAATATAACAGGAGTATGAGAAATATTGATAATCATTAGTTTTCAAAAGAATGGTTACTGAACAAAGCATATTCTTTTCCATAACTTCATCATCAGATTCTACATTTATATATACATAGTAGCGAATGAATTAGTGTTATTAACAACATTAATATTGTTTAAATAACATAGAATCAATAATAATATCAATGGATTACAATCCGCTAGCGTCAGCATAACAATACACTAAATATCAGAAAAATTAGAGGATAATAATACAAGTTCATGAATTTATAGTCTGCCAGGGCAGTAGTAGTCACTGGACTTGTTTTTACTGCACACAGTGCACTGGTTGTTTGAGGTAAATCGCGACAGCCACTGCTGTTTGGAGTATTCAGTACCTCGCTGTTTCTGGTACTTTATCTGGTACCCGGTAGATGATGGAGAAGGTTTGGACAAGGTGGCCTAATATCAAACTCTTGATGGTTTTTACTGTACGTTCACATAGCCACACTATTAGATGCTCCCGACAATGAAAAATCAAGTTCCTAGAGCAACGGCCAATACAACTCGCTCCACAGGCGCAGTTGAATTGGTAGATGCTAGAAGATGTAGCTAGTCTAGGTACTTCATCTTCCAATCGAACTGTAGTCCGTTGAAATTATTATTGATTCGATGTTATTTAAACAACATTAAAGTTGCTAATAACACTAATTCACTTACTATTATGTATATATATAACTGTAGAACCTGATGATGAAGTTATCGAAAAGAATATGCTTCGTTCAGTAACCATTCTTTTGAAAAATTTTAGTGGGCATTTTTAATCAGCCAGTCATGAGTTTGTCAATCAAATATTATTTTCTTCTACATTTATTGTAAAAAAACATGTTTAGGGAATGACATGATTATTAACAATAAATCATGTTCGAAACGCCATCCAGTAAATAATAATGTTTCACTGTGTGATATATTTATTATTATTTATAAGTATTGGTTGGTTGGGATTTTGTTTGATTGGTTGGAGGATTTCATCACGAGCTGACATTAGTTACGGAACCATTGGAAAACCAACTGGGTAGTACTGGACAGCTTTTTCATCCTCCTTCTTTGTGACTCTTCACCAGTGCGTACCCACAGGGATTCGAACCCAGGACCTTCCGGTTACAAGGCGATCTCGTAGAACATTAAGACACTGCGATCCGATCCAGTGATCCGTGAATTCCAACTTCTGCCAATTCATGAAATAGAGTGACCACTTAGCAATGTCTTCGATGAGTAACTGCCCTCACCTTCGACCTGCTACTTTTATTTTAAATTTCACTTCCTCACATTCCGAGTGGAACATAAGGCTGCAAGCTAGAGCTCTGAAGTTCCCGTAGCGGTGGTTTTAATTCAACAAGGTGAGGTTGCTAGCCTCATGTCCAACCTCCCCTCTTTACCAGCCTTACTACCTGTTCAACGAGGTTTAGGAGTGCGTCATCCGAGGACAGAACGCTGGACCACTCTAGTGGTTGGCAAGCGTCCTACCGCTGAACCACAAACAACTCCATTTATCTTTGCTGGATTCAGTCTCAAACTCACTACCACAAAGTAAAGACAATAGGTGAGTATACTTCCTAAACATCTTCAAACAAGTGAAAAAGCACCTCAGCTGAAATGACTGATTATTTTGGTATTACTCCCATAAAGTAAGAAATCCACTGGAAGTAAATCCAATAGAAAACAGCTTCAATATTTATCTAACTTAAAGAGTTTTATGTGCGAAAATGATTATAAACAGCAAACGAATAACTTTTGGTCTACAAAATCAAATCTCTTTTGGATTCACATTAGTTGGATCTTTTAGTGATATATTCACACAGAGCAATGAACTTGAAAACTATCGATATTTTTCAATTCTTAGCTGATCATTTAATTGTCCAGAATAAGCATACAATGTATTCGTGATATGCAGTAGTTTTATTTCGTAAACGCACTAAATTCCTAACCAATATCACGACAGCTTATTTGTATTTAAGACCTAACATTTTGAAACGTATGCATAGATAAAGGAATAAATCTAATTCCTCAAATGTATAAAAATCCAGTGCCTTATAATGTATAGAACTTGCGGCCACAGCGATTTGGCGAACTAAAAATATGGTCTCTACTCACAAACTGTGTTTGAGTTTCCTTTCCAACATTCACAGAGCAAATTTCTTTATTATAACTGATGTACTACGTTTGATTCTGGCGTTTAGATAATCTAGATCTGGTTAACAAATATTAATACTTACTATGAGATCTAAGTGGGATATATCTCTATTTAATAATAGACTTTTTCTGAACAGCGTTTACGTAATGTACAGAATTTTCAGCGGAGGTTATAACACGATATCTTCTCTTCATGCGGGATCTTCAAATAAAAGATTAAAATTCAGTAGATCGTGTAACACAGTTCTATCTGACCTGAAGAGCAAACGAATCTATTATGATATCTTTTCTTTTTCTCCTTTGAGAAATACACGACGACATTTTGTTGAATGCCAGTTTCAAAAAGCTCAGCAGCACATTTTGTGAACCAAGGACACCAGTAACGAACGGTCATCTAGCTTTAAACAAACTGAATTAGAGAAATCATATGCAATGTATTGATGGAGGTTTTTCTGTAACCCAAGTTTCAAGCAGGCCACCCGAGAGAGGGAGGAAATACAAACCCGTAAAAACGACAAACAGTAGTTTAGCCGTATACTTAAAAGGTCTTGATACCTGGGTAGCAATAATTCCCCATTAGTAGACTAGAAAATTTTCATCTTAGAAAAGAAACACAAATCTCGTCTAATCAATAATGGATTTGAAATCTAATCATCCACATGTGGAGTTTTAATTTACAAGAAATCCCTTGATAGTTATGCAAGTTGCATGACAAACAGTTTGAGTTCATTTTTATATTATAACACGTAAACTCAACTTGATCATTCGGTGCATATATATGTATGTACACAACAAGCCTGGCATAGACACATAGTAACAAGTAAAGTAACCTACGAACCGGGTTATCATCATAAGTGAGTATATTATAACAATTATTTATATTTTTGTCACTACAGAACAGGCAGGCTTGTCTAAAATTTAAACATACTACTTTCAATTCATTCGGACTGTGCAACACATACGAAAAGAATGGGATGCAACAAAGTAAGATATACTTATATCAATAATAACCTTACAATATATTTGTAATGTTAACGTCGATGGCACAGCCGACCATGCACATGGCCCGGGGTTCGACTCCCGGCCGACGCAATCCTTTACCAGGCTAAGCCAGTAATAAGACTGGTATAGAGGGAAGGTTGGGCATGAGGCTAGCAACCCCATCCTGTAAAAACAAACACTGCTACAGAAACTCCAAGCCTCTAGCTTGAAGCCCTATGTTCCACTGGGGAACGTGAAGGAAAAAATATATTTGTAATGTTCTCGTTTTATAAGTACTATATAATAGTTTATTAGGAAGGTGAAGATGAAATCAGTCGGATCTTATTTCTTATGGTGACATAAGTTTAGGGTATCACAATCACAAGTCAGACTTTTGTAAATAAAATACAACCATTTTGTTACTTAATTTGCAGGAGTGCGCACAGTTTCTTAAAATTGACGTTATGAGAGTGATTTGAATAGGATGTGACAATCCATTACAGAGTCCGCTGGTTGGAACCATGTGGCGAAATGCAGATGTTATTGATGAGAACCCTTAGAATCTTAAAACTGGCGGTTTGAAGATCATAGGTGGTATTCATCGAGATCAGTCTCTGCAGTGCATAACTATCCATACCTTGTGATCATCATATCCATCACATTCTTCTACTTCTGTTTCTTTATACCCAGTGGGTGTGTGTTAATTTAGATAATACTGGTTCCTGTGTATTCCTTCGTGTGACCTGCCACGTCAAAGCACTGATATGAATTGCAATAGGGTGGACTGTCAGACAGTGATACAAAGTTCCATACAGATAATCTACACTATTTTTTTTACTGTTGCTTTGCGTTCCGAGTGAAATCTTTGGCTTGAAGCTTTTAGGCTTTAGTAGCAATGGTTCGTTTTTACACGGTTGGGTTGGTAATCTCACGCCGGACCTCCCCTCTTCTTTTCGCCTTATTGCAGGCTAGCAAACTGGACAAGGTTTAGAAGTGTGTCAGCTGAGAATGGAACCCGGACACGCCGTAAGGATGATGAGCATCCGCCACACTATTAAGCTCTAAAAATGCTTCTATAAGTAAGACTGACTACATAAAGTGCGCAGTTTGCTGCAAACTAACATGAGAATCTATAGATTGCTCATGTCTGTCTGCGGTATTTATTATCTAGAATACGACTGCCTAAGCACTTGTCACACATTCATTTAAAATTTGACTGGTCCTCTTCGTTATATTATTGCTTCTCGATAATTTTTTGAGAATCCTAATTATTTCAACGGCAAGATACATTTATTATACATTTAGCAAGTACACTTGTCCAAGTTATACTTCCGAAAATAAAACGTTCATGATCCTGAAAACAAACCTCAAAAATAATTTCCACTTACCTGGCATAATGCTTGATCCAGGTTCATTCGCAGGCAAAATAAATTCGCTGAGACCACAACTTGGTCCAGAACTGAGTAAGCAAAAATCATTAGCTAAACGCATTAGAGCTGTGGCAGTAGTATTGAAACATCCACTTAACTGCAACAAAGCGTCATGACCTGCAAGTGCAGCAAATTTGTTTTCTGCTGGTTTAAATATTAGATCCACTACTGGTGGAGATTCTTCATACATCTAAAAAAGATGATGTAATTCAAATAACGTGGGTATTATTCTGCATTAAATGTTTTCAAATGAAATGCTGTACTAAGACTAATTTCTCATTTGTTTCAAAGTGGACTAGTCGCTTATAAATCAGTTAGCGGAAATGATGAAAAAGAACTGAGAATTACAATTTGTCTGACGAAGACTGGCGTACTTATTCACCTTTTTGAAAAATCAAATGTTTACTTTTCATAGAAGAGGTTTTAGTGAGGTCTATAGAAGTATAAAGAGTATTCATTCCATATAAACATACACCAAGTATGCACAGTTAGAGTTCTAAATACTTGAAAGTGAGTATGACTGTATTTTTTCCTTGAGACAGTTATTAGATACTTGGCACCCTAATTTCCTCTCAGATACGCACGTCTTAAAAATTGGTTTGACGTATGTATGTGAAAGGATGACAGGAGGAGATGAGAGACTATGGGTAGTCGTGGCGCTAGCTGAAGAGGACCGCAGAGAATAGGAAAAAGTGGAAATGTGATTTTGAGGCCCTATGTTCTATTAGGAACCTAAGGGAACAATAATGATATAATGTACTCAGTAATTAGCTCAGAAACCTTAGAGTTCGACCCAAACTTGTTACTGGTGACGCCATTCACAAATGACTTAGATGAACGTTTCAATTTCAAAACATTCAAACCTGATGGTCTTTAAAAGTTAGCTCATTTCACTAGCACACTTTCTTAATATAAAGTGGTTTCGCATTCATGATCATAACCTCTGCATTTGGTTTCCATGGGTAATCTTATAGAAACCACGGCTATCTGACTAAAGCACCTTTTGACAAATGCGGTTGCGTGACATTTGGCAGTAAAGCTTTTTAACTACAGATCAATGTGAACTATTTAACTCATGTGAATCTGTCATTTTATAGCTGTTTGAGAACCGTAGACTGATGAAAGATTGAGGATTGTTCAGGAAAGCAAGGCTTAGGCATATACATGATGGTAAGCTATAAGTATATAGTTAAACGAACTAACAAAACACTCTGCTGGTTACAGTTTGTAACGATATTTGATTTCACACTAATCATAATACCAAAGCTGCAAAGCAGATTTGAATACTTTAGTTTCATTCATTAAAAAAGTAGATGCACTAACGCGTTAGACAACCAACTGCGCTTTGCTACATCCAAGTCATTTGCGCGCTCTAAACAAAAACATTTACTTAAGGTAAAGTTTACGGTCATTGTCTTTATAAATTTTAATTTTTTAGACTAAACTTCAAATTCTTTTGGTGAGTACGATAATCTCACAATTAGCCCATATTGTTGGATATTCTTATCAAATAAGGACATTAAACTTCTCCATACGATTGCAGAATACAGTTTTCCTCTGCGGCCAACCACAACGCCATCCACTATATTAAACCAAGAGATAAGAAAAATAGAACGTTTCTTCAATTATTCCAGTATCAGTGGCTATGTCTCGGCCATAAAGAAGAACAAGACAAACAGATGCATAGTATGCATGTCATCTGACTGATGACCAGATATCTTATCTGTGTCAGAGATGATGGAAATTGGCAAATGCCACACGAGGCCTTCTTGTTTGTGCTAAGCATTCGTCAATAATCAGTGTACTACGACTATTGCAACTTCCCAAAACAAGTGAAGTGGTTAACACACCCCGTCAGTCCACTTCATATTTTTGTGGCGGACTAAGTAGTTACAAGAAGTCATCTTTCTGCACTTGAGATCTTTAAACTATGAGTCTACGTAGATCAGTATCACAGCGTCATCTTACAGGTGCGAATCGCATGTCAGACATACTATGATTTCTGATGGAAGTGCCCAGAAGACTCTTCATTTTGTCCATATATTCACGTAGGAGAATATTATCTGCAAGCTCTAAATTGACGAGACTGTGCCAGGGTAAGAAATCAGTCCCTAAGCCGCTAAAGCCAATTAGGAACCCATCTGTTAGTACATCTGAGATTTAACTGATTAAAAATAGAGATACCGGACACTACAGGTTGTCATCACTATTAAGGAGTTGTGTTTGAAAAGAGTGCCTTGATTAGTGCGATACCCCCTCCGGATATTGCTGCAACATCTCGTAGTTGACAGGAGAAATGCCAGTCAGGTCAAGAAGTACGGCAAGTGTTAGAAGCCTTGTTTTAGAGACAGCTTTGCATCCTTGGCCAAAGTTGGAGAACTAATGTCTTTATAGCTTTCAGCTTGCGAGTGGATAAGAGAAAAATTTAGTGCTCCTGCAGGCAAGCTGACATAAGGGGGTCTTCAAACTGAAGAATGATTCTTTCTGTGCACGGATAAGTAATTATTTCTAGGCAATTACAAAAGCTGACCAACGTTTGGTTGCATGAATGGATACATATAAATATATCCGTAATCAGGTTCATTTGAAAGAAGCTATCACCAGTAGGCTATTAAAATTGAATGCTGGCTCGATTTCAAGGTTTTTAACCTTTACGAAGGGCAGTTTAACTCTGAATAACAATTGTTTTGAACTTTGTGAGTTACTTTCCATATCAATGGGTATGATAAATATTTGTGTATGTATGTAAGGCTTTGAAAATAAGAAAATAAGACTTACTGAGGCGTAACGAGTTTTTGTTAGTTCTGTTAGGCTTTTACAGAATTCTTCATCAAAACCTTTGCAACAATTTAATCCTGTTCCTACTGCGGTTCCACCAACGGCTAAATGGCAGACTAAGGGCAGCTGTAACTTAATTGAATTCACTGCCTGTTGAATTTGGCTGACATATCCGCTTAGTTCCTGGCCAACACTCATTGGAACTGCATCCTAAGGAAAGGATAAATAAGTGGAATTAACTGACCTGCATATGAGTTCGTCCAATTTTGATGACATCCATGAATTCATTCATTTTTTCTTCAAGGACTTTGATGAGATAGTTAAGGGAAGGCAGTACTTTCCAAGAAGTTTCTATTGCAATGCTCAAGTTCATACATGTAGGAAATATGTCGTTTGAACTCTATAAGCACATTGAAAACTAAGAGAGAAAATGCACAAACCTGTCCCAGATTAACGTGGTCGTTTGGATGAACAGTGGCCTTTGAATTCCTAGACCCTTCGATTAACTCACTTGCCCTGTTCGACACAACCTCATTAACATTCATGTTTGTTTGTGTGCCTGAGCCTGTTTGCCAAATAACGAGAGGAAATTCTTTATCATGTTTTCCTTGGTATATTTCACGACAAGCTTGCACAATGGCACCAGACAACTTGCTGTCTAACCTGCCACTTTTAAAATTTATTAACGCTGCCACTTCTTTTATCATTGCCATAGAATGTATTATTTGCGACTACAAGAATTACACACTATTGAAATAAATTACTGGCATCTTGTCAGTTCTTGAGCAAATGTTAAAGTTCATGCAGGATCTCGCAGTTTGGGCTCCATAATAACTTTCTTTAGGGACTAAAACTTTACCAAAACTATCTTCAGCAACTCTAAATTCTTGAGAAGACAAAGTAGCCATCGCGATAACTAAAAAATATTTGAAAATACTACAATCATTAAGCAATTTAAAACAAAACTGTAATTCTAATAAAAATCTTGTAGTATGACGGCAGTCAATTTTATGTTTACAGTTTGAGGTATTTAATGCAGATCACTATTTACACCACTGGAAACATGCGGCTTTTCTGAATGTGTTCGTTACAATCAAGGGTTCAGGATATTTTTAGTCGTATGGTTCACCCGCAGTGATTTAACTCGACACCTTTGTCAAAATAGGTAGACTGTGTAAGTTTGATTTCTATATAAATGTTCACACTATGTAAAGTTAGAAATCCTAATAAGCTAATAATTCGCAATAACTTATTGCATACATGTTTAGTTGATCTCAGTTTTTATTTGTAGTCCCGTTGCAGTGAAGCACTTTCATACATTGGGTTTCAAGAAAGCTGCAGAAACATCTCCATGAAGGCATATAAATGTCTTTATTGATAAGTCTTCGTACAGGAAGACCATAAGTCATATTAATATGTGTAAAACTTGGGCACTGTGGTAGTAAGTAATTCCATATTAGTTTGTTTATTAGTTATATCACTGGATAGCTATCCAGTAAATAATACTGTTTCACTGTGTGATATATCTAATAAACAAACTAATATGGAATATAAATGTCTTGTTAGACTCTCTTGTGAGTACACAGTCATGATCAGTTGTCTGTATCATTTCTTCGTTTGCTTCAACATATGTATGTAGTGCACTAGGATTTTGCTTGGAAAATTATGGTACATGAATTTGGTTTTATTGTAATTTCGCTGAGTGAGTCTTTGTTCATAGAAAACTTCTTTGCTGCAATAACGAGTAGATCACTCATGTTACAGAGTGCGCTTGTGCGACGTGTCACCGTTTATTATGGAGATATATAATCATTGCTGACGTTATCCTTTCTGTTAGCCTAGTTCTTGTTTGAATTCAAATTGCTCATTAGATCTTTCTTCTCTCAACAAATGAAGCCAATCTGGCATTCTCCCAGACGTGTGATATGTATAATCATAAATGCTTACACACTTGTGGCTTTTTCTGTAATCATGCATAAGTGTTTAGTTTGTTTTCAAGTATTGGTTTTTGTAGGGATTTTGTTTGATTGCATGGAGGATTTCATCATGTTTAGTTTGTGCTTCGATTTAGTATCTGATAGCGAGGTCTGGCAGTCACACAGTCCTACGTACAATAGTTTATCCCAGACGGAAGTCAAAGTCAAACAAAGTGTTTTGAAAACTAAAAAAAACAATTATTGTCTTACTGTTTAACCTCTGATCGTGCGTTCACTCTGCAAAACCCATAAATTAAGATTGGTGAGTCTTACTGAAGACTCGAATATTACGTCAGGACATGTAAAGGCGTAATCATCGTAGCGAGTAGCTACTATGGGTAGGTAAGAAGACTGGGATTAGTGGAAATGTCTACAAAATATTTTGCCCAATGAATTAATGATAGCTATCCATTTTTATCGCAGTGTAGATACAAAGCCATCCTCCACACTGCATTACTTTAAGATGTAAAGAGGGACAATGTAAAATCTGAGAAACACCTCTAAAGAGGATCATCCTTTACTGTCAGTATAGGCCTTCCACTCATTCTGGATGGTGCTGTCGCTCACTAAGCGTTAATCATGCAAATTACTACACATTTATGTTTGTGGAAATGCATTCTAACAGTTTTTCGATGATTTATTACAACTTTATTCAAAAAGAAATTAACTAAACACTTAATCCTGCATAATTCGGTTACTCGTCCCTAATACAATCTTGATTCTGTTGTTGAGAAAATTGAAGAAAATGTAACCTAATCTTCGGAAAATAGCGTAAGGGTATGAGGAACTTCGAATTACGAATAGTGAGAACTCACCTAAGTTTGGTCGGGAGATAACCAAAAGTAGACTCATGAAGTGTGTCTTGACTATGGTCAGTGGTGGACAAAGAGGTGAATAGATGTAGGTAGACATTTGTTTAGTATTTTTAGTGCAAATAGCACAAGCGCAGCATGAATCACTGAATTACACATAAAGTAAATGTCTGGAACTATAATTTGAACTCTTTTTGACTGAAATCAAGCTACTTCTCATTGTAATGATGTCCAGTGGCAGCTCGGCGGATCAAATTTCTTTTGGTCTGTCGGGTTAAATCTTGTGGAGTAAGGAAATTAACCAAGTGAAAGTATAGAATGCAATCATAAAGAAGGTGAACAGTAAGTTTAATAAAAGGTTGGGTAATTGGATTTTACTATTTGAATGAAAATAGGGCGTAAATGTAAGCTTTTCTTTGAGGTGGTTTCTGGAGCATATTGTTTTAAGTGTTGAGTTTCTAATAAATGTCCAGGAAAAACCAACACCTGCAGATTCGACTAGCACTCAGGCTTTATGTTTGGAGATATTCCTTAAGCTGATCTTCTAGAACTTTTCTGACTGTACTCGAGCTGATTTGGAGAAATTTCAGCTGATTGAGTTGACTGAGCTTTACAATCCGACCGAGTGTCTAAATTCTCTCAGTCTCTACTCTTCCCTGACTACATCTTAATATACGCATTTCCCGCCATATTACGGATTATGAAATGATTTTAATGGCTTTTATACATTTAATGGTCACTTTCAACAGTCAGTAAGAAAAGTACACACTGTTCTATTTAATTATATTATTCGTATCACACAAGGTGTTATTTGGGTTGAGATTTTATGAACCATTAGGTTATATTGGCGTTAGTATTGGGAAGACCTGTAGTTGAGTATTACTTCGGGGTGATGAAGTACACTTCATTTCTGTTTGAAAAGGTTGACTGGAGCCTATGATTTGAGAGGGAATATTGAGTTCTTCATAAGGTCTCTGCGTCATGAGGTCCTGTCTCCCTGATGGAATATTCGTACAGTTCAAATAGTAAATAATACACCATTACCACTAAAAGCGTTTTTGTGTCATTCAGATTGCTGTTACAGTCTAATCACATAAGAGAAGACTTGAAAAAGAATTATTTCAATAGTTGTTGAGACATCCATTTTATTTATGCCTAGGCTTGTGAAAGCTCTCTAGCTAGAATATGTTAGACCTTTTACCACGATGCATGAATCCGTTTGTTCTTACCTCGGTTTATATAGATTGATGACGCTTTATTGTTTGAGTTTTTAGCTAATAAGTTCATTATTTCTTTCAGCATCGCATACATCTATATAGTTACCTGCGAATTTGGATGGTCAAGGACCGATTACCCGAGCTTGAAGCTGTAATTCCTACTATTTTTATTGACGGTTGGTTGTATTCTTAGCGAATAAAGGGAAAAAATGATAAACAAATTAAAAAGGATGAAAACTTTAACTTATCTCAGTTCAATGCTAAACTTTTCAATCAAGTAAATATTGCTTACCTGTTTAACTGTTATTAGGTAAATGAACTGCACACGGATATTGAACTTTTGGAGAATGATGTCAATACAATCGACAGACTTCAGAAGGATATACTAGCCACTCCGCAAAGAGACTCAGGTAACTTTACTCATTTGTTTATTCTAGTCTAGAATTGGACAATCAGCTTAATGCAGCTACTAATTCCATTAGAGACAGAGCACATAAAATCAGAAGTTCTTTAAAAGGTAGTCGTTACTGTGTAACCTTTGACATCCGTTCGTGATTTTAGAATTAGAACTAGAGGAGGATGACAAACTTTTGTCAGGAACGACTGGTAAATGTCGTCTAAAGTGCTCTCAGGTTTTAGTTTTTGAATATCTTACCTTTTTTACTTTAGCATGCTGCTATTTCTCGACAATTCGTTCACATTATGAACAGATATAGTCAAATCCAAGTCGACTATCGAGACAAGTGTAAAGCTCGAATTCGAACTAAGCTCAATCTTGGTAAGTTTTTTATTTTCATCCTTCAACAAAATCTACTTCCTTCTAGCTAATGTGACATTTTCTGAAGATGAGGTTGAAAAGATGTTAGAGAAAAACCATCCTGGGATTTTCACGCAGGCAGTAAGTGGTACATTGCTTTAACACATTTTCATACAGAAGCAGTTAGACTTGCCTTTTGCCGTGACCTCATGAAACTAGTAACACCCGAAGCATCATTATTTTGAAGTCCTTTGTTTCAGTGTGGTTAATATGCAATGTGGTGGAGCTTCGAGAGTGTGGTTTGTACTCAGTTACCTGGAATAAACTTTTCATGTAATAGGCTATGTGTCACACATTATGTGAGGGTTGAGGATATTACCCAGTTGCCTCAGTTGAAGCACGTGAGGTAGCTGTGAGTTGAGTGCTTTAGCCTATGAGCCTCATCTTCATCAAGAGTATAGTGTTGCTGCTGATTATGTAGGAATGCAGTTTAAACTTCCACTTTAGATTAATGCATTACTTTCTATACTGTGGCTTCTCAATGAAAAAGCATTCTTCGAAAATCAATTGTGGTGTTAAAAAAAACAGATCTTCTTAAAGACTATGCATGACTAACTTTAAGAGAATATTCTGTAAACTCTGTAGTACTGAGATATTAGTTTATTTTCTTATTCAAGCACTATGAAGAGATATGGACTTTGGATCACTGGAAAAAATAAACTTCTTTTGCTTTTATTCGTACACGACGTTGTCTCTTATTAGTGCTGTCTCTCTTCCTTTTTAATTAGCTTCGTCTTTTAACAAAATTGTTATGCTTTTCAACTTCCTGCTTTCTGGTGGTCGCCGAAGATTCGAGTATTCACCGAAACTGTTACCACAGAATTTGTCGACTAGTGTCACAGCGTCTCAGACCACGGAAATATATTGTATTTATGAGACATTGATACATAGTCACCTCCCTCGACGTATAGCCTTATTAGAATTTTGCTTTGCGTCTTCATCATTCCAACAGTGAAATACCAATTAGTGTTTGCTTTAGTTTTATTGCGTTGATTCCTCACGTCAGAAGTCTTGGAAATAAGTATATGTGGAAAACTATTCTTTTCAATTCCCTGTAATAACATATATTTGCCTACGAATAAATAGTGTAACATATATGTAGTTTGAGGTTTTGCTTATTGGTTATGTAGTTGAAAATGATAAGTCTGAATTTAAGCAGTGGATTTTTTTATCAAATCGGCTTAATAGGCTTCCTAGTCTGGGTAAAAATCACGTTCAATCTTTAAACCCAACATGATACACGAACCTGTTGTGCTGCTTTAAACTTTATTTTTTAAAATTTTATTCCTTTGCGTTCCCAGTGGAACAGAGGGCTTCAGTCTTTGAGCTTTGAAATTTCAGTAGCAGAGGTGTTATTCTTTATTTTACGGGGTTAGATTGATAGCCTCACACCCAACCTTCCCTCTTTACCGGGCTTACTACCTACCACCTAAGCGAAGTTTAGAAGTGCGTCTCCCAGACAAAATGCGTGGTTGGCGAACATTCTGCTGCCTTGCTACTGACGCTGCTTTGAATCACTTTACGCATACGACATTTTAGTGCATTGTAGAGCATGTTACAAGTACTATTTAAAGATATTTCACTGTTAGATAGCATATATGAATCTTTTCCTTTTGATAGATCATGGCAGAAACAGAAGCTGCAAAGCGATCATTATCGGAAATAGAAGCTCGACATGCAGATATTATTCGTTTAGAAAAAAGTATTCAAGAGATGAGGGAGTTATTTTTCAATGTGGCGCTTCTCGTTGAACAGCAGGTAATTTGTCTTCGCCAACTGTGTATCCATTTTCTCATGAATATTCTATGGTTTTAATTCACCTTATATATTGTCTCCCATTAGATTACTATGTAGAAAGTTATATTTTCTACTTGTTTATTTTCGGAGTATTATTATTATTATCACCTATTCCTTGTGTTTCTAGTGGCACATAGGACTTGGGCAACACATCGTTACCTTTGCTTGGCTCCATGACTGCTCACAAGCTTTCATTCCCTCTTTCTCCCGTTTCACTTCTTTGGTAATTTGGTATCTGACATCGACTCTGTCTGTGTCGGTCTCCTTGTGGATAGTGATGTGATTACTTCATATATTGTTGCGAGGTCTCTCTTACATGTAGCCTGTTCTGCTTCAGTTTTCAGTGTATCGTAAAAACATATTTTGCCTTCCCTAGCATTCTTCTTCACTCCTGTCTTCATTGCTCTATAGTTTGTACTCAGTTTCTGCTTTTGTTTTCCATTTCTTTATTGGTTCATCTGTCTCTTCATCCTTCTCCCCATTTCAGCTTCCAGGTGTCTGTAGTGAGCCATTCCTTGTTTTGCCTCTTCTTGCTTCAGAGGCCTATAGTGGCTTTCTTTCACATTGCTTTCAGAGATTTACAGTGTTTTTCTATGCGGGTTTCCTCGATGATGTTGCTTAATGTCACCTACATTTTCCTGATGACTGCCGTAAAGGTGTACTTTGTAGCTTCATCCTTCAGATTCTTTTTGTTGAATTTAAATTTTGGTTTGTCTCCAACTTCTCTGAAGGCTTCCAAATCGATCTGGGATATTCCTCGCGCTAGATATTTGTCCTAATTTACTTTTACTCTTCTTCCTGATCTTGTGTTCAGTAAGCGGTGTCCCCGCCTTCTTGAGATTGTTGTGAAGTTTCTCTGATATTTATTGCATTCCTGTGATGAAATCCTTGTCGCCTTGTGGATAGCTTTGTGATTGTACACGCTGCCTCTAACCACCAAGTAACTAAACGCGCGGTAGCCTGCAAAGAGTTCTACGTTTTCATTTTGCCGGGAGCCTTTCGACCCATGATGATGATGGCATTCATGTTGCACATCAGAATCTTGATGTTGCCATTTGGCATGTTGTCCATTACTGTTTGTAGTTATCTTCCTTCTGTTGATATGCATTGGTTGTAGGAGAGTGGCATTGGATAATTGTAACTTTCCTTCGTCTTAAGTTGAATCCTGCTATCATTATCCTGAAGCAGATTGATTCTCACTGTATGAGAACCTTGTATACTGTGGGTAACGTTGTGATAGCCAGTCCTTCATTGTGCTGTGGTTGTTGTTTGGGTGACGGGAGTAGACTATTAACTCTCTTGTAAACTATTTGGAGACTCCACTTCTATGTCACATCTCACTTCTGCAATCTGAGGTCCCTTGCCAGCCTCAAACGTGGTTCAGACATTTCATGTCCCCCACTTTCATTTGCTCCCATCGATCGGAGACATATTGACTGGCCGGCTTCCCGAAGGTAACTTCTCTCTTCATATAACCACGCTGAATACATATAATGATGAACAGTAATTAGAGACCAAATCTAGTAATAATATTTCTAACAGCGATGGTGTGGGTTTCAAAAAAATTCTGGAAATGTGAATTATGTAGGAATGTAGGAACAATAAACTAAAAAGTTACTCTTTATTTCAGAAAGCTGATTTCCACTGTCTCATAAATGTCATATGTTTTTCTTAGGATATTGGATATTTTTCTGATTGATTCATACTACAGATAATATCAATTGTGAACCTACATAGTTTCTATCATTTGGTAGGCATTTGCATATCTCCCTTGTCCCCATTGTCCCACTTCCTATAAAAGTTGTCTAGGTCTTTTACCACTGCTATTTTGATCATAGGATTTTCGGACTTAAGCCTAGTTCTCGAATCGTCGCATATTATTATTATATTATTGTTTCCTTAAATTCCTAGAGGAACATAGGGCTTCAGCCGTGCGTCTCCATTGCGTTCGATTCTCTGCTAGAGTCTTCACCTGGCTACAAGTCTGCCCACACGCTTTCATCTCTTCACATGACCTCCTCCAAGTCACTCTTGCACTGACGACCAACTCGCCGCTTCCCTTTCGAGTTCCACTTGAGCAATGGCTTGTTTAGTGATGTCACTTGATGTTTTGTTTCCTCAGAGTATGACCAGCCAATCCATCTCCATTTCTTCCTGCCTATTTGTTTCACAATCAGTTCCTGCTGGGTTGGTTCGCTCTCAGAGATCTCTGTTGCTGATCTTTTCTGGCCATCTGATCTTGAGTATTGAGTGAAGGCAGTTGTTAATGAAGGTCTGTATTTTGTTTGAGAGGCTCTTTATGACACGCTGGCCAAGTCTCTGATCCGTATAGTAAATAGCACTGACTAAACATTGGAGTTGAAAATCCGGATCTTATCTTCGTTTTGATGCTGAGTGCTGTTGACCTCCACACAGACTTGAGAGTAGTGAAAGCTTGTTTTGCTTTTCCGTCGCATATAAATGGAACTATTTCTCGGAATGCAGTAAAGGAAGTCGGAGTTAGTGTAGAATGCCTTAACGTGACTGACTGAGTTTTCAACGCGAGACCTACCACACTTCATATAGGAGATATAAATAAAAGTTTAATGGAATTATAAAGAACGGTCATGTATGGGATATTGATAATTACATGGAGAATAGTGAGAATTTGATGGTTCTAGGAGTTCATAAAGAATAAGTGCATCTGCAACATTGAAAACAGTTTTGAGTCATATCGCCAGCAGTATTCAGCCGTTTGTGGGGAGGCTTCGTGTGCTCTTGGAGGTGTGTGGGCGATTGTTACTTCCCGGCTGCCCACACCGTGCCGTTGGTGAGTAACCAAGTGAGCTAAGTATCATGTCTACGCAAGCGATGGCGCAAGTTAATAAAGGGCACACAATCCTTTTGTCTTTGAGCTGAGATTTCGTAAACAATCAACCTATTATATGTGATGCAACTTTCTAAATAACTGAGGTATCAACACGCCCAACCACTTCACTACTTATCTTTAAACTAGGAGTTGGTGCAGACTAGTCCTGCAGCGTCATCTTGCACTTTACAGGGACGAATCGCATGTCAAACACTAAGATTTCTGCTGAAAATGTTTGGAAGAATGCATTTCGTCAGCGTCTTCATATACTTTAAATCTATGAGAATTTTTCCATGTAACAAGCCATTTCTTAACTCGCTAAATTCGATTCGTGTTATGTCTGTTAGTACATTTAAGATGGAATAAAAATGGCGACGAAGAACACTAGCTGTCATAACTTCAGATGAAAACTCTATAGGCTTTTAAACGACAGTGTGATTTCAAGTGAAGTGCCGCGATTAGTGCGATGTCGATTCTCGATACTCCCTTTTCAGTCAGACATTGCTACAGCACCTCTCAGTTGACGGTATCAAGTGCCGCCTTGGGGTCAAGCAATATTGGAACTGTCGGATGCCGGTCAACTGGATGTATTTGCATTACTTTCGAGTGACAATGTTATCACTTAAACTGCAACGCGTTAGCCGTGATTCCAAATGTCAACGCATCAGCCGCTGGGTCAATAAACCTCAAATTAATCCCTTGGTTTGACAGCTGTACACAAAAGGTTTCATAATTATGTGCATTCCACTTAAAAGGCAGGGAAATACACAAAGTGTCTGTAAGAAAACTGGCTGTTACAATTATTTATTGTCTGAATAATTCAGAAGTTTCAGGACGAAGGACCTGATTATTAATAAAATTTAAAATGTGAAGTATTCAGGTGTGATGAATGTTTAAGTGTATATTTACTAACATTAACAAAAGTAATGAGACAGACTCATGATCCAATGAGTACCTTCGAACTGTTTTTCTATGTACTGTGGATTGCTAACGAAGAACACTTAGTTTACCGTTGGATTGTGCCAAAATCATCTCAGCTGAGAAAACAGCCATGTTTGTTTGCTAATTATAAAGGCGTAACACGGGAAAGCATGAATTTCTTGACTGACTAATTTTTAAAGAAGAATTTTAGCAGCCCACACCGCATTTTGGTTCAAATAGGAATAAATATTTTTTCAGAAGATAGTACTTTTCCAGATGTTAGTCTTATAAGTAGTGATGCTTGTTCTATCAGGTTTTGTAATATCTCTTTGAAAAACCTGATAAAGTAAGGAAAGCTTCCGAAGCCGTTTAAGGAGTCTGACTGACTGCCTTCAACATAGAACTTTGCACAGATGTGCACAGCATCAATTTACCGCACTCCATTTAGCACACAAACCACGAGAAGAGAATAAAGGGAGGTTGAAAAGACAGATAATAAACAGAATTGTATGTCACGGAAAAAGAATAGTAATGTGGAAGAACAATGGAATTTTATTGGATATGACAAATCACAAAGAGTGAATGCACCTGCACCAGTCATTGACAACAAGGATTTTGAGTCGTATCACCAAATGTCTCCAGCCTTCATTTGTTCTTACCATGTCGAGGACTGCAACTAGTTAGACTGTCTACACCTCCCTCCCTACGTGGCTGCCTGACTTAAACTAACTGTTATGGATTTGATTGATTATTTGGTTTGACCACTACTGGCTGTTTTCCAACCTGATCCATCCTACCACCTAACACACACGGGAGATAGAGCGCAGACACCTATGATCAAAGACAGCTAGCTAGGATTTCTATGTCTTCCGCTTTGAATGGCCATATCTCACTGTCAGCCATAAAGGAGGACGGAGCGAACTGCTGAGCAGTATACACGTTCTCTGATCGATAGTCGGATATCACGTCTACGCCAGAGACGGCGTAAACTGGCATATGCGAAACGAGCCTTCTGCATTCCCGCTAAAGTTTCGTCAGCGATCAACTCGCTGAGGCAGATGCAACTTCCTAAATAGGTGAAGTGGTCTCGTTTAAGGAGTAAATTGAAAAATTTACTTGCCTAACATAATTCACAGCTCATCTTTTTTCGTTATGTTACACTCTAGTTAGGATACTTACTCTTGTCCTAACTACTGACTACTTTTTCTCTGTTAGTGTTGTCAATCTGGTATTGTCCACTACAGTCTTTCCGTAGCATAATATTATTGCAGATTTTTAATTTTCTTTATTTTTAATGAACTTAATTTATTTATTATATATTTTTGATATATTAGGGTGATTTAATCGATCAGGTGGAATACAATTTGAGTAAGGCTACTGATTGTGTTGTAAGTTCCAAGCGAACACTTTCTGCAGCTGTGCTTAGAAAGAGAAAGAATCGTCGGGTAAGTGAATTATTTCAGTTATCGTCACTTTTTGCCATTGTATACCTGTAACTGGTAAGTATGTCACTATTTACCATTCTCTTGAAAATATTCGTACAGGATTTCAGTAACACACAAGTGTTCCCATTAGCGCCAAATGTATAAATTGGAACTTCTTATTGTCAGGATTCTCAGACTAAGATAAAATTAGGCAAAAGAAAACCTAAAACTTGAGATCACTACGTTGCACGCTTAATATTTCATCTGATCAACGTACTTGTGTTTAGCCCTCATTCTAGCTGCGTTCTCATGCTTCACTTGATATTATTTCTCATCTCTTTCTTTCGAGAAGATAATCTTATGTGCTAGACCACTAACCACATATGATATATGATAGCTTATGATGTCCAAGTTGAAATAGATGGCAGAGGTTAATAAGCAACCGATTAATAAGACAAGTTTGGTTTGCTACAAAGTAGTTTTTCCTTTGCAAAACCTAATTTTCTTGGTTATTCCTGTGTATGTTTTATGTTCACATTACCTTCTGTGATGTGGCAGGTTGAACCACTTCTCAGTAATGTTTGTCTCTGCGTTGATATTATTATTCCTCTCACTCTTGCAAATCGAATGTTATTTGGACTGTTAAAAGGTACAATAAGTTATGCAGTACAGTTGAATTTTCAGCCTACTCAACTTGCCTTGTGATTCCTTTTGTTAGTTTTTCATGTGCCTGTTATCAAATGTCTTGGAATATTTTTAATTGGAGGCATTTCAATACATTTAACAGTGCTTAGCATTTTGAAATTTTGAGTATAATTTTTACTAATCAGAAAAGCAGTAACAACTACCGTAACTATTCTAACTATATTTGCCTATCGTCATCTTTATTCTCAGAGACAAGTATTCTGTAAAGCTATAATTTCGCCACTGTCAATAAACTGATCTCTTGAACTTCAGGCACAGAAATTTGCAATGTACGATTGGGTCCTTGTAACAGTCCTCGCTGTACAATTAAAGGTTTCATGTATCACGTCAGTAGCGCTTAGCTAATTATCTGAACACACGAATTTCGAGACTAATTTTAGTGACTTGCATACGAGAGTGAGTGTTGCACATAGCTAAGTACTTTGCACTTTTGACGGTATAAAGTGTATAAATTATACTAAAAGAGACTTTTAGATAAGTTAAGATCAACACATTCACAATTTAAGCTAATTTTGACGCCTATGATGTCAACACTACAGCTTTGCAGCTCACCTTTAATATAAAAACAGGTAATATTTTAAGTGCGCAACTGTTGTATCTGTTTGAAGTTGATAATCATGTATAGCATTTATTTCCACATAATTTTCCTATTTTGTCTCCGTCATCATAAACACCTTGTGACTACTCAAAATATTCTCATCTGAATTATTTGAAACAAAATATAAAAAATGTTACGTACGATAAGAAATCATCTAGTAGTTTCTAGCTTTTATACACTTTCTCTTCGTATTTATCATGTATGCAGTGCGCATAAATTGATGATGGAGAGGGGGTAAGGTAAGCTCCTGTCCATTACCTGACAACAGAAGAAATATGCAATGCATTGAATTTATCTATTGTTTCTTGTGGTCCATATTTCTCTAATGGTTATCGGTTTACTTTGTAATAAAGGGAATAAAATTATTCAGGGGTTTGTGGATAATTTTTCTGAAAGCATAAACAGTTTTCAGACATGCACACACCATTTATGCATGTACATAGTATCTGTGTGTTGTCCTAATGGTGTGAATTTATTGTTTTACGTTGTTTTAAAATTATTACTGTTGTCTGTTATTGTTGTATGAATATTGTTATTGTTATTATTATTGTTGTTGATGTTGTTGGTTTTGTCCTTAATATTCCTCCTTTCTTTTCCCTTCTCCCTCTTCTTTTTTTGGGTGTACTGAATACACACACACACTTCTACCTCCCGTATACATTCTCCCATGTGCCGTCTGTGAATTACTCATAATCATATCACAACATCAATCAATGAATAATCAACTGTCTGTTTTAGTGCAAGATAATCTGTATTATATTGGCTGTGGTGGCGAGTATATTGATTCTAATCTCGTTAGCTTCAGCAATCGGTTTAACACGGTGATTGACAATGGGTATTGTGAAGTGTTTATTGGTAAACAACGAATTACTGCTTATCCGTTTTGTATCTTATTACTATTATTATTGTTATTATTATTATTATGAAATAACAGACAGTTAGTCAACCATTATATAGTTATGGATATGTACATATATCTGTAGCTCCAAGCATGAATGCGTTTTATACCTACCTGCCTATCTATCTATCTATCTACCTAACATTGTATTATGTACAAAACAAATTATTTGATGCATTATGCCCCAGATCAGCTGTGTTCTCTTGATTTTATAACCGTATAATTCTACGTTATGATTTATTTATTTATTTATTCATTTTATTTACCACGCTCCTATAACATGTTAATATTGTTACTAATTTTATTTTTATTATTGTTATTATTATTTTATAGTAATGTTCCTAGATCAATATTACTTTATTTATCTAATTGTCCACAGATACCTGTATTCCGTCTGCTTCGCGCATATATATATATATATATATATATATATATATATATATATATATATATAAACTCATAACAGTATATTCTGAAATTGTTTTAGGCATTTAATCAATTAAATATTTCAAATCAAACTGCGTTTTCAACTGCTGTAACATTCGTATTGCGTTGTCAAGATTTAATTCCTGTGTAGTAATAAAAATTACAAATTATAGCGTAATACGAGAACCCTTAGAGTTTTCAATAGTTGTTTTTTTTTTTTAAAAAAAAGGATGTGACACCATGACTGTTCATCTTTTCTCCACAGTAATGCAGAGTCTTCTGAACACATTGAGCTGCAATCTTCGAATGTTTGGCATGCGATTCGCACCTGCCAAATGTAAGATGATGCTACAGGACTGGACTACATTGACTCCTGGCTTAGAAATAGGGAGTGAAGTGGAAGAGCGCGTTGACAACTTCGCTTATTTAGGAAGTTGCATCAGCCAACCCCAACGGGTTGATCGCTGACGAAATTTCAGCGCGAATGCAGAAGGCTCGTTTCGCATATGCCAGTTTACGCCGTCTCGGGTGTAGACGTGATATCTGGCTGGCTGTCGAGCAAAGGGCGTGTGTACTGCTCAGCAGTTCGTTCTGTCCTTTATGGCTGTGAAATATGCCCACTGAAAGTGGAAGACATGAAAAGGTTATCTGTCTTTGATCATAGGTGTCTGCGTTCTATCTCCCGTCGGTGTTAGGTGGTATAATACAGTGAGCTATATTGAGGTTACCCGTCGAGTGCTAGGTAAGGAGGGGAAATCAATAGATGAGGTTTTGAAGCAGCTGCATCGATTGAGATGGTTAGGACATGTGTTACGCATGCATGCTTAGCCATCGCCTGCTTCGACAGCGGGCAGTGTTAGTCGGCTGACATAGGATGGAGCAGGTTGGAAAAGAGCTAGTAGTGGTCAAACGAAAACATGGCATCAGTCAATGAAATCCACAACAGTTAGTTTAAGTCAGGCAGCCACATCGGGAGATAGGTGTAGACTTCCAAACTGGTTGGAGTCCTAGGGATGGTAAGAACCAATGAAGGCCGGAGACAATCATTGATATCGTTCAAAATCGTTTCCAATAGCTGGTGCAGATGCATCCACTCCTTGTGATGGATAATATCCAATAAAACTCTATTGTTCTTCCACATTATTATTTTTCCCTCACTCACACTTTTGTTTATTACCTGTCTTCTCGTGGTTCGTGTGCTACATGGAGTGTGGCACATCTGTGCAAAGTTCTATATTGAAACCAGTCAGTCAGTCCCCAGTAAACTACTTGAAACAGTATAAATAAAAGCCACAAACCATGAGAAGACAGTAAAGGGAGGTTGAAAAGACAGGTAATAAACAGAAATGTAAGTCACGATGTAGTAAACGCTTCGGTTTCGTGTATTTGCAGGGCAGAACTCTTAAAACGAATGTATTTTTGTTGTTTTAGGAATGTAGATGTATGTAAGGTAACGAAAGAAACTATCTAGTGGTTACAATTGTTTTCGAAGGTTTTATATTCATTCATTCGCACTTATGATTTGGGAAACGTGTCTCTTTATTATTTCAGGATTCTGTGGTAAACGATTGTCTTCTGGTATAAACATTTTATGTACTGCATAACTCACATAGTTTCTGTCTTCTCTATCACTAAAGTTAAAACAGAGGTATGGAGTTTTTTGAAATATTTGAGGAGGATAAAACATGTATAAAATTTTTCTTAGATTTCGTAAAATTAGTTTCGTTATAAATCGATGTGTTTAGTTGAAGGACTGACTGCCTTATTTCACCCTTATTGACCTCTATCGGTAATTTCCTCCTTTTCTACTCATTCGAGATTCGTTGGCTTTCCATTTTCAGTGATTCCATATTTAGGTTTTTAACTGTAATTGTACATTTCCATATTGATTTCAGAGTAATAAAGGTTTCTTTTAATTTTTCGATCCTGCATGGCTTTGATGTAGTCATTTGTGCTGCCTGTAAATGAAAGGGTCGGGTAAGTCGAATACGTGACTCCCCCTAAATTTCTCCTGTTTGTTGTTGGTGGTTGGGTATCTTCATCCCCTCTGCCTTCATGATTACCTGAAGTGGTCATCGCTGCTTTTGCTATCAACTTGTTGGCTTTTATTTATAAATCTTGGGGTGTGTGCGATATCAGATATATATAATCCACTAAGTTCAGATCTTCTGGTGTATTTTCTTTAGTCCAACATATGTCCACCTTTTCATTCCTCACATTCTGCTGTTTCGTCCAGTCCTATTTTGTGACTCTTGGTTCAAATGAATGGTTAGTTACGTAATATAAGTATTAGGCTGCTTACAGCATTGTATACTTCGTAGCTGACCTAGTTTCTTCCTCCTTTATAACTAAATTCGAATTTTCAAGTATTGGTTTTTGTAGGAAATTTTTTGGTTTGATTGGTTGGAGGATTTCATCACGAGATGACATCAGTTGGAGAACCATTGGAAAACCTGGGTTATCAGCCGGTAGGTGTGCACTGCTGAAGGGTCCCAAACTAGGCTGACAAAACGGCTGTCCAGTACTCCAAGGTTTTCCAATGGTTCTCCAACTGATGCCAACTCATGATGAAATCCTCCAACCAAATAAATTCTAATTAAATAATCTTTTTTGCATCAGACTTACAGGTTCGTATTAAATGTTTAAAGATGACGAAATATGTGGAACGATTTTCTTAGATGTCGTAACATTTGTTCCCTTATAAATGGATAGGTTTTTTTGAATCACTACCTTATTTCAACTTTTCCACTCGTTAGTGATTCGTGGTCTTTTCAATGATTTCATATTTTGGTGTATAACTGTAGTATTTTACTGCCAACTGATATACTAAAGCTTAAGAATTTCAGCTTCGCTTACTTTTCACAACAATTTCTGTACATGTAACTATTAGCTGTGATAGTAGTTAGTTGAGTAAACTGCTTTCTCTGATATATCACAATCTCCTACAGACAGAACTTAAAAACTATGAATGATGTGGCTTCTGTACATTTTTATTAGATGTTTTCAACTGGGAAACTTTACTGATATGATTGTAATTCCAATTCCAAACGTCCTTTTCAGTTATCTTGAGACCTTGTCACATGCAGACACGTGCCCACTATGGTAGTTCCGAACACTTGGTTTGTGTAACAGAATAATTGTTTGGAAAATCCCCTCTGAACGGTCTAATATATATATATATATATATATATATATATATACGTAGACATTTGTAAAAAATTATATTTGTAAAATCTCAGCGATATTGAAATAAGTAATTCCAACGTTTCGTTCGGCAATCTGGTCCGAACTTCTTCAGGGAAATTAATCAAAATTAACATAACAGAGGTTTTATATATAAAAGGCACATCTTTTTAAAAACTTTGTCCAATCATGATTCATAAACACAAGTATAATAAACAAAATTGTATGAGCTGTGATCAAAATTTGACCTCGGACTTACAAATATTGGTCTACCTTTGTTAGATACTTTAAACAGAGTGTGCATGCGTGTGTGTGTGTAAACAGTTGTAAAACATCTCTTAACGTCCCCATAGGAAGATATAGACAGTCAGGAATTTGACCAAGTATTATTAATTAGTGATACATATCCATTTTTATTTATTAATCAGGATTTCCTATGCATCAGCTAACATCAAACCTTCATGTCCGTTCAAACTGCTAGTATCTAGAATTTTATGATTAGACGTATTTTCAAAATTATGGTGTTTAGGATTAGAGTTTAGTTTAAGCACCCTGTCGAACTTATTGCATTGTCTTCTTTCTGAATATTCAGCTGCTTTATTCGACCTACTGTGGTTGTCAGGTGACTCGACAGCTACGGATTTAGGATGTACATTTCGTTCCAGACAACGGAGACTGAAAACACGATGATTGTGCCAATTACGTAGTTTCCTTGTCAATTTAATTCGATAGCACAATAATTCAAATGAACTGTCGTCAAGATTTGACCAAATAGTTCTAAAATATTTGGGCGCCGAGTGAGAAGTAGACATTTGTAAAAAATTATATTTGTAAAATCTCAGTGATATTGAAATAAGTAATTCCAACGTTTTGTTCGGCAATCTGGTCCGAACTTCTTCAGGGAAATTAATCAAAATTAACATAACAGAGGTTTTTATATATAAAAGGCACATATTTTTATGAATCATGATTGGACAAAGTTTTTAAAAAGATGTGCCTTTTATATATAAAAACCTCTGTTATGTTAATTTTGATTAATTTCCCTGAAGAAGTTCGGACCAGATTGCCGAACAAAACGTTGGAATTACTTATTTCAATATCGCTGAGATTTTACAAATATAATTTTTTACAAATGTCTACTTCTCACTCGGCGCCCAAATATTTTAGAACTCTTCGGTCAAATCTTGACGACAGTTCATTTGAATATATATACGTAGTTTGGTGTTTCAAATAAATTTGTATTTATTATCCATTTTCATCCTGGACTGTACGTCATTTTCCTGACATTTGCATATCACATGTTGACATGATCCCTGTTATTTATCTTTGTCCTTGTTTAATCTCTAATTTTAATGCAATACATTGATGATGTTTGAGTGAACGAAAGTCATTGTGACCTTGGACTGTGTTGCGAGATCTGTCGGTGTGTGATCCTTGTGGACAGAGCTTTGATCTCACCTTTGTGTGGGAATATTCTACTTGGTTCTAAATACTTGTTTTTTTTTCACTCGGAAGTTCCCTTGACTGCATAGCTGCTTAACGGCACTGCTGAGAGCCACACATAGGGTTTCAATCACGAACAATTGTTATTTGCTGTCTTTGGAGCTTTTTTTCGACTGTGTGTGTATGTGTGTGTGTCTCAAGGAAGTTTCGGACAGCCATACAGTAGGATGCAAAGATTGGTTTCCCTGTGTTCAGACCACAACGAGCCAGTTTTTGGTCATTACAATTGGTTTATTCTATATCATTCAGTGATACAGTACTAATAATTTTTGAATAAGATTTCGAACATAATTTATAAACAGTCATAAGCATTACAGTATAAATAATTATTTACTGTATTCATACTGTTAACTTAAAGCGTATAGAGGAGTAAACATGACCACTTCAGGTTGTACAGTCTTTTCGTATTTATGTATTTTTTTTATCACACTAGAAGTAAATACAGTGTGTAAGTGTTAATACGGATTTGAAGATTACATTCAAACTGCTATACAGTACTCCTCTCTACGGTTTACAATTGTGTCGTCTACTGTTGACTTCGTGGTTGTTCTTCACCTGATTCACTGATTGATTTTTATGTACTCAACTTTCCATTAACAATAAAGATGCATAATTTTAACCATTGGTACAAAAATTTCATCGATTGACAAGCATACTGATCCAGTTCTTCATGGGAAATTTCTAATTTACAAGAATACAATAAACATAATAATGAACAAATATATTGAAATTCATTACAGTCAAAAATTAAATTTTATTAATATTGAATTATTTACATTCGTAAATTGTAGGGGCTGTCCCAACCATATTAGCTTTAGATAAGTGGATCTTTCAGCTATAAAATCTGCCTGTTTAAGCAAATTAATATCTTTATAGTTATAGGTTTCATTTCTTTCATGTTCTGCTTTGGATTTATACTGATATGGCTTCTGGTTTGCTTTACACATTATGGCTCTCGCCAGTCAACAGTATGAAGATAATATAGTCCTCCTAGGTGAGGACGCTGACAAATGCAGTTTACTGAACACCTTGCGACTCGCTCCTGTAAAGTCATACTGCAAGACTGGCCTGCATCGACTCCTAATAAGAGGATTGGGAGTGAAATGGTTAAGTTTGTTGCATCAGCCCCAATCAATTGATTGCTGACGAAATCTCAGCACAGTTACAATAGGCTGTTGTAGTGTTTGGCATGATATCAGACTGTCGATCAAAGGATGTGTGCACTGCACCGCGGTCCTTTCCATCCTGCTTTACAACTGTGAGACATAGCTGTTGCAAGTGGGATGTATTAAAAGGTTAACCATCTTTGGCTGTATTTGTTTGCATTTCATCCCGTGTGTTAGGTAGTATAATATGGCGAGCAATAATAAGGGTAGGCGCAGAATGTAAGGTAGGAAAGTCAATCGATAAAGACGGTTGGGACATGTGTTACTTTCACCGAGCCACCTCCTGCCTTAACTATCAATATTACATGATATAGGGTTAGGTGAAAAAGAGTTAGGAGTAGTCAGGCTAAAACACGTTACTGACTCATAAAGCCTTTGACTGATGGTTCACGTCACGTGATGTAATATAGACCGCTTGGTTGAGGTGATGAGATGACTTGAGGGGGGAGATATATTCATTCCTGATCTTCATGTACTTTTTATTTCTCTCTTACGGTTTCGTTTATTTGTATTTGCATTACGTTACTTCTTTCTAACTTTGTTTTTGCCTTTTTGAGGTGTGGCAACTTCAACTGTTCGATTTTTGTTTCCTAGTTCTATGTGGAAAGTTCGGTCTACATACTGTCAATATGTCAGTCATAAGTATATATTGGCACTGATTCTTCAGTTCTTCAAGTAGGTATTCAAAGTTCGATAAAATGGGTAAATTTCCCATTTATTACATGGCAGTTATTTCTATGGTGAATGAATATACAATGACTTACTTTCAAAACATTCATTTAACTGAGTTTGTCTCGAACCGTTTATTTCCTTTTCATGTACAAAGGGGTCATATTCTGTAATCGATAAGTGAAAATCATCCTTTATTGAGTCCAAAAGTTGTTTTACGCTACTTCTTTCATTTATTGGATCATATTCACGATCAGGGTAAAGCAGAATTATCATTGTCCATAATAAGTAGATTTCAGAGTCGGTTAATTGAATTTCATACTTCCCAATGTCGTTTAAAAGCTGTTATATAATAAATTTAATTTTTTTAAAAAAAAACTCGTCTTAATTTCTCAAATAAAAGTGCTAACCATCTTAAGATGATTACAGAAAAGTAGAAAAACAACAATACCAGGAAACATATAAATAGTTACATTGACATTTTATTGGATAGTAGTGGAGATTTATAACCAACCAAGACTATGCATGTCCCACTGCTTCACTTAGTAGATTGATATAATTTTAGTCAAATCATTGTAACACTAAAAATACCATCATCCTGGGCATTCAGTTACAGTTGCATATGACAGACTGTATTCTTCGTAACTGCTTTTACCACTTAGCACAGTGTGTTGATATTCTGCACTACTAGGTTATCACGCTTCTGAAAGTTGCTGACTTTATGAAACGATCGAGCCTGAATATCTCAATGGCCCAACAAGTGTTCCTGTAGGTCTTGCCATACCAGAAAGTTCGTTTAGATAGCGGTTAGACGAAAAGCGGAGTCAAGATCAGAATGTAAGTCGTTTACACTATGTTTGGAGGTCTCAGAGCGAATTCGTATTACTGATGCATAGGAGTGTGACGGTTGGCTATGCTACACTGCCGCCCTGGATAGGAGAAGGTTAGTTTAAATCAACCACGAAGATTGTAGGTCCCTACTTACCGTACTGTAGTCTATAGCCGGTGGTTAGATCTTAATATGGACACAGCTTTCAAACTAAAGTCAAACAGGCCGTGTGTGACTGGCCTAAAGCAGTTGTCCTCTGGACTCTGTGGTCACTGAACATTAATGCTCTTTCTGTTTCAGGTATTTAAAGCAATCAATTTCTATGGTGTGTGCAGCCTGGAGGTAATAACTGTCGACACACTTGCACAAGAAGACGATGCTTTCCTGGTTATCATGCTTACTTTGTTGCAAAAATGTTATTTGTTTTGATATTTATTGAATGTGAGACAATATATGTCATTTATTGTTTTGAAACGAAATATGATCGAATGTGTTTATTTGGAAAATCTTTCATTTAAAGCTGTAGTTAATATGCTCCCAGATTATATGTGGGAAGTGAATTTTTAGAGCCTTGGAAACAGTTTCCAGGAAATTGTCGGCCATTAACACAGTACAGTTTAGGAATGATTAGTATTTATTTATACGAGTTTGACTACGGATTGATATCAGTTAGAGAACCATTGAAAACCAGAGACTGCTGGACATCTGTTTCATCCTAGTTTGAGGATCATCGGCAGTACGCACCCACTGGGGTTCGAACCCATGACCTTCCGGTTACAAGGCAAGCTCGTATACCATTCAGCCACTGGGACCTGACTAAATGGACCATGAATTCTAACTTCTACCAATTCGTGATTTAGCGCGACCACCAACCAATGTCATCGGCGGGACATCCATCTTCACACTTGACTGCATTGACCTCATTGGTCACGACTTCTCACTAGAGCTCCGGGAAACTCTGTCCTGTAGCAAGTCACTAGCGAGCATCAGATTAATTTTCAAGAGTTTGGTTTGTAAACAAATCTAATCCTTACAAACCAAACTTTTGAAGATTAGTATTTTATAAAATATAATTTTTGTTTCTTGGATATCTTTTGCTAAAATTCTTCCTTTATTGAACAAACATAATTGTAGTTGCCTTGTTAAGTTCATTCTTTTTAGTCTTATGCATTAGCGTTTCCAGTGGTGTAATGGGTTCGATGAGATTTCTCATGAACTTTCGTAAGTTTATTAATATATGTGTAAAACTTGGGCACTGTGGTAGTAAGTAATTCCATATTAGTTTGTTTATTAGATATATCACACAGTGAAACAGTATTATTTACTGGATGACAAGGTTTCGAACAAAATTTAGTGTTCATAATCATATCAATTGTAATCACACGAGTTTTATAGTTTTCTTTGTTCTCTCCTATTTGTCGTATGGGTAGTAGAATTTTCCAGATATCGGGGACAGGTGTTGAATCATTACTATTACATGTATCTGCAGTTGATTCGATAAACAAAGCTCTCCCTCAACCTTGTTATATTCAATTTTAAAACTGTCATCCTATCCCATCCTATTGTATGGTTGTGTGTGACTGCATGTAGTGCTATAGCTGAACCATTCTCTAGATTTCTTAGCTTATTCGGGTCAACCAATCTAGATTTTGCTAGGTTTTTATGTTTGGCTAGTTTGACTGCCCCTGTTCTACTAGTTTGACCTATGTATTTGACCTGACAATCATTGCAGGTAGGGTATTGGATAAACTAAATTGTTTTGTTTTAAAGGTTGCACAGAACTGATCCTTTAACCGACAAAGCTTGTTTCTAATTGAGTTTGTGGGTTTGAATGCCATTTTTTATTTCTGCCTTGTTAAGAATTCTGTGTAAGGCTTCTGAGGTTCCTTCCTTGTATGGAATTACTACTGATGATTTAGATTCCTTATTATTGGTGTCGTCATTAATATAATTACTATTATTATCTAATCCACAATGCTCAAACTTTTTACTGATATTAAATCATTATTATTCTTATTATCACTATCGCTACTATCATTATTTATTTTATTTTTACATTTCCTTACATATTTCCTGACTAATTTATCCGGGTAATTATTAAGTTTCAAGGCTTCTTTTATGTGTATCAGTAACTAACTAACCATAAAACTTAAGTGTCAAAGTCGTGGGATTACTATTGATATGATTATGAACACTAAATTTTGTTCGAAACCTTGTCATCCAGTAAATAATACTGTTTCATTGTGAGATATATCTAATAAACAAACTAATATGGAATTTCGTAAGCTTAGGTAGTAGTTAGCAGTGTCATTCATAAAATGCAATTTTTCTTATTTTCTGAAACGGTACGAACCAATTTTTCATTTCGATACTCTCTTGTTTTACAAGTGAATTTTATTTACATAGCTGATTAAAACTTTCTCGTGATTTTATACTTGAAGGAATCAAGTGGAATTAATTGAGTTTCAAAGTAGTCTCTGGTAAAAATGCACTTTCTGTTATGCTTAATTTATTGGTGTTTTTTTTAGGAATTGGGATTAATTTTAGTGCAGCATTCGTCACAGACTAACATCAATTAGAGATTCATTGAAAATCAGAGAGTACTGAACAGCTGTTTCGTCCTAGTTTATCACTCTTCATCAGTGTGCACCCACGACAATACAATGAGTCAAACCCAGCACATCCAGGTTACGAGGGTAGCTCGTTGATCATTTAGGTATTTGGGTCGGAATTCAGTAACTCGTGATGTAGCACTGCCGCAAATCAATACCATCTATGATCATCCACTTTACCTTAAGATGATAGATACTATAGGCCATGAATTGTCATTACAGCTTCAGTAGCCATCGGTGAACTGAAGACTAATATTTAGACCATGGGTTTGGATTAGTTTCAGTCTATATTTCTGCTATACGTTATTCTAAATCCATGTTTTCGTACCATGGCCTTTTTCTGGGCCGAATGTTTGCTTTAGTCATCTTACTTCAAATTCAAATGTTGCAGATGTTTCAAATGACTGAATTATGTGCGATATCTCCTTACAAACTGAATCCTTCAAATACTATTCGTCTGTTTAATTATACTTCTTATGTCCTGTTTTGAATAAACAAAATTCTTTCATACGTCAGTTTTGAATGGCATTCATGCAAGCCTAATGAAACTGTCAGATTGAAAATAGATTTTAATTTGTAGTATTTTAACAAGTGGAATCTTTTAAACGAATTTATTATGAAGCTATGCATTTTCTATACATATGTGCTTTATTAAAAGAACAGTATCGCTTAGAGAAATTTAAACTAGAGGTGTCAGAATTATAGTTAAGCATTGAATGGTAACAAAATGGGTCACGTAATGTATAAGATATTATTTATTATTGTTTTATTCCTTTAGGTTTCAAAGGGAACTTAGGGCTTCAAGCTAGAGCTTTGAAGTTTCGATGTAGGGTTGCTAGCCCCATGCCTAACCTTCCCTCTTTACCGAGCTTACTACCGGCTGAGCAAGGTGTAGGAGTGCGTCGGCCGAGGATCGATCCTCGGACTATGTGAGTGGTTAGCGAGCGTTCTACCGCTGAACCACCAACGCAATGTATAGGATAGTTCAAGGGATACGTAAATCTTAGAAAAAGATTAGTAGCGGATTAAAACATTAAACAACTAGGTGAGACGCTGCATTACATACATATGAATTTATTGCGTTTATTACTGATTTTAGTATCTCAGGCAAAGTCATGTTTCTGTTAGATACGACTCAGTTGTTAACTTCATATTTAAGTCGGCGCTGAAGTTATTGTCTATCGCGAACAAACCATCCAGATAAAAGGACACAATTACACCAATAAACCGTCTTAAGGTAAAGCCGTTATTTGACAATAGGAATAATGCCGCATTAACAGATTTTGCAATTTCCAATTAAATGGGAGTTTTTTTTAATATATCTGTGCTACAGCAAAGGTTTGAAATTTTTCATTGTATAAAAACATCACTGATTCCTATTGAGTCATGAGTAGTACTGGAATAATTTTGCTGATTGTGGTGTATAGTGCAATTAATTTTTAACCAAACAATAAACTTGGCCGATCGCCTGCAACCATCTAATCACAACAATTCAGAGTTCACCGTGTTAGCGAGCCACCTAGTATGGTTGGCCACATTGCAAACCTGACTGATCGAATGCATTCGGCATGAAACTAGTTACTTACTACCTAGAGTGCAATCAAAGTAGTTCTGAAAAGTTCCAGTAATTGTCATGAATTCGCTTCATTCCCTGTCATAGATTTTAATACATTTTTACTTTTCATGAACATTTGGGTATTGAATTTCCTTGAATTGTCTTTAGTTCATTAGTTCGCTTCAAACATGCTGAGACTGATACAAATATAGTTTAGATTGCAAATCTACATTGTAGATCTCAATGAAAGCTTACATAAATACCTGTTCAACTGTTAGTAGGCACTTTTGATTGTCGACTGTTTATAGTAGAGATATTTCAGGAAATCAGGATTTTTGGGTTAGGAAGGTAATTTTAGTGATTATGACGGGTAGTTCAGTTGACAAGCTGTTTTCATCAATTTAAACAAGATCGTCAACGACAAATTTAGAAGAGAAATTGAATTAGTACACGTATATACAACGGTTTGTGTTGATCAGTATGTTTTTCCGTCTTCTCAGAGGATGCAAAAATAGCAGTTGAATCAAAGTAGACACCTATCTACTGTATAAAATAATTCTCAGGTAAAGGGAAACTGAAATGCTGATAATGCAGGCGATATAGATATTATTTAAATAAATACTGTATCATTGAATAAACGACTGACTACACAAACGCAACGGTAGACACCAAAAAATCGTCTTGAGGATGCAAGAGAAAGGGATTTCAGTTGAAAGTATTTTCAATAGTTTTTCTATTCCTCTTTGGATTTTGAATCTTAAAGCATAATTTTCAGAGGGAACCCAGTAACCTAAGTGTGTTGATGGCGTCATCTTGAATTGGTTTCAACAAACGTCCTAAACATTGTCTTTGTTTAGCCTTGATTTCTTTCCTACCTCTTAGTTGTTTGTGGTGGCCTACACATTCACTTACTTAGATTATGTTTATTGTGTGAAGATTAATAATGTCTAAATTAATGACTGATCAATTCAGTTTAACGAGACTGTAACTCATTCAATTAGACACGTGAATTTCAGTGATTGGGTCAGTGGTTCACATACAAAGATTTAGGTTAGCATGATAGTTTCATAAGCCTATACAATACGTCGTATCGTACTAACTGTTGCCAAACAAACTAATATGCTTGATTGCAAACTAGTCAGTAACTAGTGTAATGTGTCTAGTCCTATCTTCGATGCAGACTGAATTCTATCAGTCATGTTTGCAATGTGGCCACCATGCTAGGTGGCTCGCCAATACGGTGCACTGTGAATTGTTGGTCAGTGTTGGAGGTCAGTCGCGAGCCCGAATAGCTCAGTGGTAACGTCTCTTACTGCAGCACTGGGTGACGCGGGTTCGAATCTCAGAAGGGACATCAGTTCCTTCAAGGTTGCAGATACGCCTTGCTGATGAGTGCCAAGTAGCATGAAACATAGGTCCAAGGCTTCCTGCCGATTGCCTCCAACCGTCTAATACTAAACTAATATGCACATGATTCTTGAGTAAGTTTTTAAAAATAATAATAATAATTAAACAGTTCAAGTGTGTATTAAGTGAGCCCTAAGACTTGACAGTGGAGTTTCAAATCATCATCTAAATACACCAAATGACTTGAATTATGTTTTTTTTCCACAACTAAACTTACATTTTCATTCATTCTTAAGGTTAAAAAATTCAATTCCATGTTTATTAAACTTTTTTGTATTCTTTGTGGTATGAATTTATTGTTGTCGAAATTCATTAATAATTGACGTTTCTTTGCTCCTCTTTTGTCTTCTTCGTTTTCTTCTTCTTCTTCTGCTACCCAGGAATATTTACACTGACCGCATGTAGACACTCCTGTATAGTTCACTAGTTCTGCATAACTATCTTGTAATACTTTTAAAGTTTCATGTAAATAGTCCACTTGGTCTTTGTTTAACACGTCTGAACAACAAATGTCTAGGATACCAATCAATTCATTATCTGAATCAATAAATGGAAATGTATAATGTTGTCTACCAAGTATACAATATTGCATTGTGTATTTAGATTCTGCTACATCGAATAAGTAATAGCTAAGAAACGGTAAAACAAAACAAAACAAATTATGGCGATAACTAGTTGAATATAAAGCAGTTTAGACGAAGGATAAACAACACTGTTCTTGTTTATACAATGGATGGAATAATAGTTCACGGTTGAATAAGACTGAAATAATTAGCATAGAAAGAATTATTTAAATAAATCCTACAGCATAGCAATGTCCGATAACTAGATGCACGTTTTTGGAACTTCTGGAAGCATATTTGATGAAAACTGTTGGTAGGTATTAGTTTCCAACTAAGTAGGCCATTAATAACGCTCCAGACTTCAGAATTGATTTGTACGAATTTGTATTTCTGACAATGTATCAGTTTCCGTAAGATTACTGATAGGTTCTGTTGATGAGTAAGCAGTACATACAAAACCTAGATAGATTTATTCCAGTCAACTACTTCTAGTCATATTCTAAATAACATACAGAGTTGCCTGGTTTCTTAGCTTTTGATTGAGCACTAGTTAGTAACTAGTGTAGTCTGTCTAGTGCTTTGTTTGGTACTTTATAGCTTTTTCCTTGTAGCGTATGTAGGGTCGTTCGAGTTGAGCAATATAACTGTAGCTCACCCTCCGCTTTCCGACCCCCACCCTCCAAAAAAACGTTCATTCAATTTCAACGCTTGATGGTACCAGTGACCAATGTTCATTCGTATTAATCAGTCAATAATCTCACTAGATAGCCATTTTGCTCATTATCAACAGACGACAGGAGTTAAAGCTATTCAAAAACTTTAGATTTTCTTTACTGGAATTAAAATAAAACAGACAAAATAAATCACATTCCACATGGCTTAACAAGGACGAATAGAAGGTTAACTATGGACAATTTGACAAGAACGAAGCTAATGAATTAACCTGACAAATTATTAGTGTTAAGAGGAAGACAAGTTCAGCAGCTTTAGAATCTTTAAGGTTAATTTCAGTTATTTGCCCTAATCCTGCTTTTTTCATGAAACTAATTCAAATACTGAACAGTTAAAGAAGGGATATATATATATATATGTTGACGTCACAGTTACCTACATGAATAACATATCAAAATGAAATGAAGTTTATATATATCACCACGGTAACCGTAGTGTGCGTTGGTGGCTCAGTAGTAGAACTGTCAGCAAACGCGCACATAGTCTTGATTCGAATCTTGGCACACGCGAACTTAGACCTCACTTCGCTGGTAGAACGACGTTTGGACGTGAGACTAGCAACCCCACATCCCGTAAAAATGACGCCTCTGTTACTGAAACTTCAAAGTTCAAGCTTGTGGCCTCATGTTCCACTCTGAACGCAAAAGCAGGAAGAAAAGTATCCTAGACAGTGCCTGATTTTACTGACTAAAACCTTAGTCATTTTAGTAAATTTAGAGAGTATTGTTAAAAGACAGAGTTTACCTGTTCATATCGAATAACCTGATTACATATGTACCGGCCAAGCCAATTAAAATGAACAAAATAATAATAGAGGATTTAAGAGAAGGAAAGATGATAATTAACACGATTTTCGGTAAGGTAATCAAATAAACATTTCCCAAGGTAGGTTAAGTTTAACAGTATTTCGTTTCTACACACTGAAAGGCGGCTTCGTTTTACGAATTACTCTCTCTACAGTACATTCTAACATCCACTTTGGACATGTGTAAAACCGTAAGTTTATATCGGTCCGTATCTACGATGTGTTTTGCTCTGAAGGGTGACAGTGTCCTGCCACATATACTCATCACGTTTTTGTAGTACAGTTCTTCCCCGTGTATTTAGGCTTGTGTCCCCTCAAGCTCAATCTGGTTAGAAAGCACTACTGGTTGATGTGTGGGATATCCAACTACTCATATCAGCCAATCAGTAGTATAGTCTCCTAAGCTCACCTACAAAGTCTGATTACTCCTCCTCGTGTAAAATATGGCGTAATCATTTTTGGAATGCAATAGTAAATGGTAGAGAATTCGCTTTGATCTTTCGATAAAAACGTTTTTACTGGTGACAGACTTGAATTTCCATCTAAAATCATACGGCTTGTTTCTTCTTTGTAAGGTAATTTGGTATAGAAATCTCTGTTTGCGACGGGTTAAATTGTAGGCTTTGAAACTGGCTGTCCTCTGCACCGAAGCAAGGATTTCACAGGATATCCGTTTTCTTAGTTTGTCGGTCAATACACTGATGTTATCATATATTGTAGCGATAAAACTGGTGGGTTGCACCCTCTTAAATCCTCTTTTTATATTATATTTAGTACAACCTGTGAGACCGCCCTGTTCAATTAGACTTTAAGCAAATCGTCTATTTTATTATGTCATCTTTGCTCCCAATCAAAAGTACCTCGGAAATTGCTTCTGTATACTTCACGTACCTTGTTTACCCTTATCTGACTATATGATCACGAGTAGTGTATTTTAGTTGACCTTTCATTTCTTCATTTGCATATTAATTGGCTTGACAGGTAGATATGTGATTAGAGTGTTTAAAATGTAATGCGAAAATGTATCATGTTGTGCCGATGAACTTCTTATTTTAATAACGCCTTTCAAATTGAAATAACTCATATGTAAACTTATATTTCAGCGCATGTTCTTATATCGTCGATTCCTTAGTGGTTTGACTGAATAAGAGCCACACAACCTTCTTTTATCTGTGGCCAGATTTCGTTAGCCATCCACACACTAAAGCTGATGTGCCTTTTCTGTCAACTGAAGTCATCCAGTTACTCGAACAGTTCACTTTCTATAGTCAGATAGAGTTTAAATGCAGTCTTAAGTCTGGATGCTAAAAATATGTTGCTAATATTACTTACTTTACTTTACTTCGGCTATCTCCTATGGGAGGATGAGCCGGCTTCATGAACATCTCGAATCATCGCTGCCTAGGCGCGGCGATCTGATGCAAGGTTTTGCGACAGGGTTATCCAATTCTTGTTCCACAGACGGAGTCCGTAGACGGTTTGTAGCCCCAGGCACTCCATATCAGCCTTGACTGTACCAAGCCATGTTTTCAGCTGTCCAACCCTGCGATCGTTTGTAAGAGAGTTCATGAAGTTTCATGGGAATTTGGTACGAGTGATGTCCCCAGAATCGCTCGGCCTTTTGTTTGAGAGTGCAGCTCTAGCCTTTACACAACCAAGTGTGACCTACAAGGTAGTAGGAGTGGAGTAGTGAGTCCGCTATCCATTGGCAGCCGGTGACCGGAGTTCGGTTCATACGCTTTTTTGAATGGGGCCAGACATCAAGGACATCCAACAAGCCCTTTGTCCATGCGTCTGCCGGTGGGCTCCAGTGAGCTTCATACGCCAGTCGTTGGAGGTTTGGAATCAGGGTTTAGCCATCTACCCTAGACTGTCATCCAATGGACAGTCAACCCGGTGAAGAGCGCCGGGCATCCGCTTTCGCCCTCTCACTTTGGTGAAAAATACCTCCGCCACGTGAAGGCAGTGAGTAGGACTTCCTCAGGAGAGGCTATGTAAGACGCCCGGTCATATGGGAACATTTCAAGAGGGGTGTGGAGGGGTGGCCAACCCGTAGCGCAAGGCACCCACCCCCCGACCATCCTGAGGCTAATATTCGAATATTATCATCCAAAGCATCTGAAAGACTATGCATTTTGTCAGATTTTCGCCTAAGACTATTATTCTTTAGAGCTTGTCAAGTAAATTATGCCATCTCCTGTGATAAAGTCAGTTTTTGAATTAGGATGAGAAGTAAGTGACATTCACAACAACATTTCTAATAAGCTTCAATAGAACCAGAGAGTGAAAACTGTCGTCAATATAAACAAAGGTCTGGCAACCACTTTGATAAAAATATTGTCACTAAATACAGCTAGGTTTAAGGTACTTGTGTATATGCGTATATAACTTACCACCTTTTGTTTATTTAATTCAGTATAATTTTTGGCAGTGTTACCTTATCAAACCTCTCAACTTGCTGAGTAATTATAGAACACGATTTAAGCTGATACGTATTTTCGGTAAATTCTCATCAGGCTTTACATTCACAGCATAATGAAATATTAGTCATAGGCATTTGAATTAGTGTGGTTAATAGAATATAGTATCAGAAATCACAGAGATATGAATTACTTACTTTACTTTACTTCGGCTATCTCCTACGGGAGGATGAGCCGGCTTCATGAACATCTCGAATCATCGCTGCCCAGGCGCGGCGATCTGATGCAAGGTTTTGCGACTCATGAAGTTTCATGGGAATTTGGTACGAGTGATGTCCCCAGAATCGCTCGGTCTTTTGTTTGAGAGTGCAGCTCTAGCCTTTACACAACCAAGTGTGACCTACAAGGCAGTAGGAGTGGAGTAGGGAGTCCACTATCCATTGGCAGCCGGTGACCGGAGTTCGGTTCATACGCTTTTTTGAATGGGGCCAGACATCCAGGACATCCAACAAGCCCTTTGTCCATACGTCTGCCGGTGGGCTCCAGTGAGCTTCATACGCCAGTCGTTGGAGGTTTGGAATCAGGGTTTAGTCATCTCCCCGAGACTGTCATCCAATGGACAGTCAACCCGGTGAAGAGCGCCGGGCATCCGCTAATGGATAACAATCGACGTGACCATAATAACAATAACAAGGTAAATTCATTCAAATGTACATATAATCTAGGTAATGGTGAGTGTATAGGTAGAATGTGCATACTAGTAGGAGTAGAGGCGAAGATAACTATTGTCACATAGCAATTAGATAATATGGTGATAATAAATTGCGAAACCGAGAATAAGATGCACAACCAGAGCACAGCATGATATTGATAATACAGTTAGCATTACAAATAAAATAAAAGTATAATAATATTTACAGTTATCCAGTGTCACCTTCTGGAGCATTTTCCAACGTGGCTAGGCAGAGCAGTTATAAAGTCAATCAGAAGTTCCATACTGGCACACCTAGTGGATACAGGGCACAATATTGACAAACATTCAGCCATCTCAACTCACTAGTCTGGTACCTCTTCGGTTGCTAAGCCTAGCTGATGCAGTTGACATAAAGATTTTTGAACCCAATCTCTCTGTTCAGAAATGGTTTGTTCAATCTCCCTCCCTCCCTTGTCCTTCGCCCTCAACCTATAATACTTATCTCTCCTGGTGACACCGGATAACTGTAAATATTATTATTCTTTTATTTTATTTGTAATGCTAACTGTATTATCAATATCATGCTGTGCTGTGGTTGAACATTTTATTCTCGTTTTCACATTCACCATTACCTAGATGATATAAACACTTGAATGAATTCACCTCCCTGAACTCTGATACTATATTCTATTAACCACACTAATTCAAATGCCTATGACTAATATTTCATTATGCTGTGAATGTAAAGCCTGATGAGAATTTACCGAAAATACGTATCAGCTTAAATCGTGTTCTATAATTATGAAGATTCCTGGCCAACACCAACAACAGCAACATCAACAGACAACAATAAGCGTAAATGGGAGGAACCTGAAAGAAACTACCTCCTTTACCTACCTGGGAAGCATCGTTTCAACTACAGGCGGAACTGACGAGGATATCAAAGCAAGAATCGGAAAAGCAAGACAAGCTTTCATTACTCTCAAGTCTGTGTGGAGGTCAACATCACTCAGGGTCAAAAATAAGATCCGGATTTTCAACTCCAATGTGAAGTCAGTCAGTGCTACTCAGTAGACGGATCAGAGACTTGCACTGCGCGTCATAAAGAGCATCTCAAACAAACTACAGACCTTCATTAACAGCTAGCTGTCTTCGCTCAATACTACTCAAGATCAGATGGCCGGCCAGAAAAGATCAGCAACAGGAAGGGATTTCTGGCAATTAGCGAACCAACACAGCAGGAACCGATTGTGAAACAAATAGGCAGGAAGAAATGGAGATGGATTGGCTGGCCATATTCTGAGGAAACCATCAAGTGACATCACAAGACAAGCCATTGCTCGAGTGGAACCCGAAAGGGAAGCGGCGAGCTGGTGGTCCAAAAATCATGTGAAGAGGAGATGAAAACGTGTGTGCAGACTTGGAGCCAGGTGAAGACTGTAGCAGAGAACCGAACGCAATGGAGACGCACGGCTGAAGCCCTATGTTCCTCTAGGAATTAAAGGAAATAATAATAATTATGATTATGAGTAATGTTTTAATTTCCCGCTAATCTTATCAGTTCTGCCCCCTTCCCAAGAGTTGTACATTTCGTGAACTATTCAATAAAATATGTAGCCTATTTTTTCTATGGCTTTCAACTATGATTAAAAACACACAAACAAAACAACGGGAAAATCACTTGTTTAGACCAATCAAAACATTCAAACTACACTTGACTTAGGAAAATATCTTATCAGGCTCCACTGTCCTCCATTGTCTTAGTTTTTTTACAACCGCCTTAACCAATACAAGCGTTGAAAGTCTTGTGTCAGTGTAAAGTACGTTCTGCTACTGTACGGTGAGCAATTAATGAGTACTTCCTCAAGTCGTTCGCAGCAAATAGCGACACAGTAGAATCTCAACCCAAAGACTAGCTTCAGGCTTTAATTACAAAAAGCATTAGCATATTATTACTTCTAACAAGCTTACTATCTAATAGAATCTAAAAGTAATAAGTAGAGGTAGAAATCAATGTAAAAATGTAATGAAAAAGTCAAATGCTTCTTACTAATATTTTCACTTAAACAGACCACGCATAGCACACTGCTACCTTACAGCTCTGTTCATTAAATTTTGAGGTCATATCTGACAGAATTACATATAGTCATAAAATATTTCAGTGTTCCTAGCAATTTCTTTTAAACTGATATCGATCTCGTTTATTTATATACATCTTCAATTATGATAATATATTCCTTAACGTTATTAGTTCACAGCAAGCCTATACTAATCACCTTCAGAAAGTGTGTATATTATCACATTGTGAATTGATTAATGCAATTCAGTCATTGCAACTTTGGACATGACACTGGCTATACCAATCAATATATCGATTACAAGATGTCAACTGGGGGCTTGGAATAGTCTAATGGTAACATCTTTGACTGCCGCACTGAGTGACACAGGTTCAGATCTCAGAAGAGACATCAGTCCCTATAAATTTGTATATGTAACTTGCTAACGAGTTCCGATAAGCACACAAAACCTTGGTCAAGCACATTCTACCGATGACCTCCTGCCGCACAACATACATCATATACAGATTGCAACATAACAAACTTAACAGGCATTGTTTTTTCAAGTATTGGTTTTTGTAGGGATTTTTTGTTTTTTGATTGGTTGGAGGATTTCATCACGAGCTGACATCAGTTAGAGAACCATTGGAAAACCTGCAGGGAGTACTGGACAGCTGTTTCGTCAGCCTAGTTTGGGACTCTTCATCAGTACGCACCCACCCCCAGGACCTTCTAGTTACAAGGCCAGCGAGCTCGTATACCATTAAGCCAATGGGATCCGATCCAATGGCCAGTCCATGAATTCTAACTTCTGCCAATTCATGACATTGTTATAATTATATAATATAATTATAACTTCAGATTGAGAATTTATTACGAATACTTAAGATTCGAGTAGTCTTTCGAATGAACAACGAAGTAGGCTAAACTTAGTTCGATGTCACATTTTTTTCCTTCACGTTCCCAAGGGAACATAGGGCTTCAAGCTGTAGGCTTGCAGTTTCTGTGGCAGTGTTTATTTTTACAGGATGGGGTTGCTAGCCTCATGCTTAACCTTTCCTCTTCACCAGCATTATTTATGGCTTAGTGAGGTAAGGGAGTGCGTCGGCCGGGGATCGAACCCTGGACCATGTGCATGGTCGGCGAGCGTCCTAACCGCTATACCACCAACGCAAGCCTATATATATATCTTTACCTTCTCTTATTGCTAGTATCAACTGATATCTACGTGTATAACAGTGATTCAACCGACAACAAAAAATTGCAATACAGTATTTATAAAAAACTGTTATCTCCTCTTAAAAGTAATAGATACATATGTGACCAATAAATCGCATGCATAAGTATACCACCTATTGAATTTATTGATGATAGAGAGTCTTAATAAGTAAGCCTTAACTTAGTTGCATAGTTATGCCGATAAGGCTTTATTATCTTACATTCCTTTGTGTCGAATACCTTTAGCCTACAATAGTGAATAATTTCATGCAGTTCTTCTTCGTCACATTTTGCAACAATCCTCTATTTCTTTCATTTCTTTTTCTATTACTTCTGCTATTCTCAAACTATAGACATGAGCTTTTTATGAGTCACAGTTGTAAAACTGCCTTTCTTCTGTGTTTATTTATTTTTTTCATTTAACGTGTGGAAAACTACTTTATTTAATAATTTTAGTCACCGATTTCCTTTTCATTGCTCTTTCTATAAATAATAATAGCGTTTTAACACTTTTCGACTAAATTATTTTTACAGTCTGAATTCTTATTTGATACACGTGTATATCTCTTCAGCGTCACAAAAAAAACACCAAATTTCGGTAAATAAATTGATAGTACCGCGAATACTTTGATTCAAATCAAATCGCTAGAATGAATGTAATCGCATAAAAGCAAATGAAAACATCAAAGTGACACCAGCTTTTGTAAAAGGAGTGAGCCCAAGGCTTATTTGTATCCCTGTTGTATTGTATATATATACATCATGCGTCATTCAGATCCTTTCTTTTTATGAAACCGAAGTTTTTCTATACACAAGTAGCGGTAAAAACAAATTATTGATTAGACGTCTGTAATTTTAAAAGACCGATTACTCAGCAAAGAATATTCTTTTCGATAACTTCATCATCAGGTCCTATAGTACTAAATACATAGTAGTGAATGAATTAATGTTATCAGCAATATCAGTGTTGTTTAAATAACATCAAATCAATAATATCAATAGATTACAGTTTAAAAGCTTCTATGAGGGTGATAACATGCATCAACATAACACTACGCTGAAAATCAGATAAACTGGAAAAATGATGCAGAATTCATGAATTTATACGCTCTACAGACGGCCGGGGAAGTAGCAGTGGCTGGACCTGCATACAAAGCGATTCGCAGTAGCCTCTGCTGTTTATGGGATTCGGTACGTGGATGCTTTTGATAATTCATTTGATACCCTATAGATGATGGAGAAGGATTCTTCTAAGCTTACTTTGTGGCTGGTTTGAACCAGGTGGTCTAACACTGAACTGTTGACGTTTTTCACCATACCTTTATTCGGCCACAACAGTAGGTGTCCCCAAGCATGAAAAATCAAGTTCTTAGAGTAACAGCTAATGTAACTTGCTCCACAAGCTCAGTTGAATTGGTGGATATAATTAGAAGTTAATGAAAACAAAACGCGTAGCTCAGTGAAGAGTCTCTTCTCAGAGGCGAATTCATTCACTTAGCTGTACAATCTCAATTATCTATAATTATTTTTCTACGTGTGTGTTTGTGTGTGCGTACGTTAGGTTTCTCCAATTAGAATAAAAGTTAGTTAGAGTTACTGTTGTCAACACATTTCAAAAATGTGATGAACAGTCAAACTGTAATCAAGGCGGCCGGGGGAGGTGAATATTGGTAACAGGGTAGTGGTGATGTGTAGTCAAGAAAAAGTTATTAATGTCAATCAACACATGAAAGAAGTTGAATAAGCGTAATACTGTTGAGTGATGAGATGAACAGTTTAATGAGTGAGTTTTCATTAGGATAAACATAGAGACAAAGGAAAATATTGAATTACGTACGAGTTCTAAAACTACAAATGTTGTAAGGAGTTAGAAAACAACAAGCACACAAACATCGAACATCTCAACAAACACCTCCTTAAAATTGGTTTACAAAGTAACAAATAATCTATCAAAGGCAATACTTGTTCTTCTCTTTTGTATTGCTGAAACCTTAGCCATTCAGTTAGAGAAACAAGTGCGTTGACTTCTCCTTACTTGGTGTTTGTGTGCCTGCCTTTCTAATTCCTTCTAATATTTGTCGTTTTTGTAACTCTCACGTAATTCCACCTTTTCGTTTGTTTCTATGTTTATCCTAATCAAAACTCACTCATTAAACTATTCATCTCATCACTCAACTGTATTACGCTTATTCAACTTCTTTTATGTGTTGACTGTTTTTTGACTACACATCACCACTACCCTATTACCAATATTCACCTCCCCCGGCCGACCTGATTACAGTTTGACTGTTCATCACATTTTTGAAATGTGTTGACAACAGTAACTCTGACTAACTTGTATTCTAATTGGAAAAACCTAATGTACTCACACACACACGTAGAAAAATAATTCTATATAATTGAGATTGTACAGCTAAGTGAATGAATTCGCCTCTGAGAAGAGTCTCTTCGTTGACCTACATGCTTTGTTTCATTAATATCTGGATGGGGATTATTGAACAGATAGAGGTGACTAGTCTAGGTACTTCATTCTTTCAGTTGAAAAATCACAAGTGGTCATGTAGAAAATATGACTTGTAGTTTACTACCATGAAAAGTTCTTTGAATAGATTTTCTTAACTTGTCAGTAATTATTTCACTCGGTAGGTCACCTTTGAACTGCAGCCATATTTGTATATAAAGGCTTCTTATTTACAGATAGAAAATAGCAGCTCTTTTCTACTTTCTTGTCCATCTGTAATTACTCCCATACTCTCAACTTTAAGTTAAGCGGTGCAACACAGCTCTATAATATACGACTTACAGTAAGCCCAACATTATTATCTAGATCTCATCACCTTTGCAGCATATCAGTAAATGATAAATGCATAGCCAGTCTGCAATAGCCATTTGTCTTCTTTGAAGAATGCGTATAGTATTTAACAACGCAGAACAAATGCCCCTCTTAAGCTTAAATTAAATTCTAATTTAGACAACTTAAATGGCCCACACACAAAAAATAATTGGAGGATCTGGACTTCGCCAATGATATACGTCTGATTTCCACAAACTGGAAAATATTCAAGTTATGAAAAGCAACAAGTTGGTAGAAGAAGCATCAAAGATAACACTTCAATTTAGGTGAACATAGGGAAAACAGAGATGATGAAGATTCCTGGTCAACAGCAACAACAACAGACAACAATCAGCCAGCATAAATGAGAGAAATCTGAAAGAAGCAACCTCCTTTACCTACCTGGGAAGTATCGTTTCAACTACAGGCAGACGGAAGTGATGAGAATATCAGAGCAGCGAGGATCGGTAAAGCAAGGCAAGCTTTCACTACTCTCAAGTTTGTGTGGAGGTCAGCAGCGCTTACCATGAAAAATAAGATCAGGATTCTCAACTCCAATGTGAAGTCAGTGCTACTTACTACACGGACTTGGTGTCGCGACACGAAGGACACTTAGAGCAAACTACACACCTTCATTAACAGCTGTCTTCGCCCACTACTCAAGATCAAATGGTCAGAAATGATCAGCAACAGGAATAATAATAATTTGCTTTATTCCAAAACAGTTCTTGTGATACAGAATGGAATTCTCAGCACTTTTACTACAGTATCGCATCCAGTTAGTACATTATCAATAAATAGAATTCTACATAGATTGAGGAAACCACAGTTCATTATTACAACAACACACTGGCATGTCAGTAGCAAAGGTAAAGCTGAAATAGTGTTTGAAGGTGTTAGAAAAGTGGGAGCTGTCTTATTAACTAGCGTAAGCGAGAGAAAGAGACGAAGCTGCACATAACGGAAAAGAAGAAAGAGAAAAGGAAAAGAAAGGAAGAAAACGTTGTACCTATTGATGATGTGGGTTCGAAAGACGAGATCCAGTTGTACTACTGACTATTTAATGAATTATAGGTTTCACGCCTAATACATTCTTTATCGCACAGAACACGAGCTAAGTAGGGTATGGTTGAGTTTTTGTACTTGCTGGTGCGAGCATATAGTTTTCTATATAGGCTTCTGGTTTTACCTGATGAGATGGAAGGAGAGAGTTGTGAGTGAAGAGGGTGGTGTGAGTTAGATAGAATGGATTTACCCCATTTTTCACATGAGTCCAAGTGCCTGTCAACCAGAATATTAACAAGCTGGTTAAGTGGCACGACGCTTACCCTGCTGACAACCTGTAACACCCTGCGTAATAAGGTGTAATCTTTCTTCAGTAGCCCTGAAAAAACTAAGGGGGAACAATAGAGAATAATAGGCAGGATGCGAGAATTAACGAATTGTAGGAGTAAGGGTTGGGTTAATCTAGAATGTCTTAACTGCTTGATGTAGAAGGTAGGAGACGGAATATTATCTTAGAAATCATCAAGATATGAGACGACTAGGAAAGATCAGCAGATAGAATAACGCCTAGATATTTAATTTCCGACTTGGTTTCTATTTCACTGCCATCTATGTTGCACACCTCGTGAGTGCTAACCAGTTTGTTTAAGTCACATTTAAGCCTAGAGGTGAAATTGACTGTTTGGCATTTGGAGGCGTTTAGGGTAAGACCATTTTCCTTGGACTACTGGCTGATTTCTGACAGAAAGCCATTAAGTTTAGAGCAGTCACTTTGACATTTGATAGGCAAAGATACAGACAGATCGTCAGCGTATTTGACAAAATTAATGTCAATTGAAGATGGTGAGTCATGTAGAAAGAAAGAAAAGAGAAGTGGGGAGAGTACAGCGCAATGAGCGTACCAACACAGGAGGAACCAATTGTGCAACAAATATGCAGGAAGAAATGGAGGTGGACTGACCATACTCTGGGAAAGCCATCAAGTGACATCAGAAACCAGGCCATTGCTCGAGTGGAATCCGAACCGGAAGCGGCGAGTTGGTCGTCAGTGCGAGGGTGACATGGAGGAGGTCATGTGAAGAGAAGATGAAAGCATGTGGGCAGACGTGGAGCCAGGTGAAAACGTTGGTGGAGAACCGAACTCAATGGAGACGTGCGTCTGAAGCCCTATGTTCCTCTAGGAGCTAAAGGAAGCAATAATAATAACAGAACTAATGGTAGATATATATCCAGAATGTAAGTAAACTTATCTTTTATGCATTTTAAACATTTACTTATTTTGAAGTTAATCTTTTTGCTTCTTAATAAAGCTAACTTTTGAATTTAAGTGAAGCAATTAAAAATAAAGTAAATTAAAAAAAATTAAATAATCTAATTAAGTTATATCATAATTCATTAAATAAAACTGAATTATCATCTGCAGACAATCAGTATTTAATTTAGAGCCATAAGGGTGGTTTAATTACTTTTATTCTAATTTCTCTTTTTGGGACTCGTAATCAAAACTCAGTCCAGTTAATAATAAACAATGCATTTTTCTCAGTAGTTAACCGTCAATGGTTACTCTCAGGCTTTCCCGACCTACCTGAAAATGTTTTGAACACTAGACTTAATGTTATCATCTTTACAACAAGCCAATAACTGAATTATTCAAATCAGATGAATAATAATAATAATAACAACAGGTAAACATTTGATGACAAGTATCTTAAATAAGGAACATCAAAACAATTCTTATTATCCAAGCCTTTCCTCTAATTAATTCCGAATAATAACTGTTCCCTTGATGCAGTCGTCAGGCCTACCTACCTCAATGACCTAACGAGTATTATTGGAGGTGGGCTTAGAAAACATCGGTCCCAAAAATGGAGCATCACAAATTAATTTCCAGTTGTTTCAAGTTTGACTATGGATTGATATCTGTTACAGAAATATTTAGAACCAGGGAGCAACTGACAGGTGTTTCGTCCGAGTTTGGGACTCATCATCAATAAGCAACCACCCAGGTCCATCCGGTCGAGAGTAAGGACAAATACTCGCCAATAACACTGACTGGTGGTTGCGTTAATATTACGAATTGGTAGAAATTACAATTCGCGGGCTGGTTATTGAGTTGGGTCTCAGTGGCTGAATGGTCTGCAAGATTGCCTTGTGACCGGAAGGTCTTGGTTCGAACCTTTGCGGTGGGTGCGTACTGCCGATGAGTCCCAAACTGAGACCAGTACTCTCTGGTTTCCAGTGCTTCTCTGACTAAAATCCCAAATTACCCTTAGCCGATCAACAGCCAGAGGTAAGGATGATTGTGCATGGTTGAATCTAATTGTTATAACTTAAACTAATGCACTTTTATAAGAACAACAAAGTTCATCGAAAAGTCTCTTTTTGGCGAATTCATTCACTTAGCTGTACAATCGCACTTATATATAATTATTTTAGTGTGCGTATGTACATTAGGATTATCAAACAAAAACAAGATACAATAAAAATTAGTTACGTTACTGTTTACGTCACCAAAATGTTTCTTGAGACTAAAATCCACAGAATAAGCGGTCCCGAATCAGTAGAAGGGGAGATCACTCTTTTGAGAAAGACAATACGATTTATAGATAAACATATAAAACTGAAAATCAACAAAGAACAAACAGTCTCTGTGCCGAAGATGTTATACATGAATGTGGAGTTCAAAGGCTACGTTCTGGCAGAAATCTTAAATAGTAGAATATCTGACGCCCTGAAAAGAACATTCCCTGCTGCTATATTACGATTGGTATTCTCAAGCCGCCCATTGTTCTTCAACAACTCCAAAGATAAACTATTGCATTTGACCACTTCTATATGTACCTACCAATTTACTTGCTCATGTGGAGCGAGACATATAGGTCGTTCGATGCGTCTTTTATCCAAAATAGTCAAAGAACATTATCCCGCTTGGCTACGAAAAGGAAAGCTCCCGTATACTTTGATTGTTGAGGCCTTAGTGATCTGGATAGAAAACCCTGATTTATGTACAGAGAAGAAACTTTTCCACCCCCCCTTCTACATTGGGTATAATTCCAAGTTCTACAACTTTGTTAATAATGTTTGTTTTATTTTTGTTTTTTGAATTTTTGTATGGCATCTTAGTAACACCTTTTTCTTAACCACCCCCTTTATCTACTCTCTCTACCTATTACTTAATTTGTTTTTGGGACAAGTATCTCCATTAACATCCTATTTCATATTATTCAACCCTTGTCAATACTCACCAATCTTCAACCCCCCCCTTAGTTACAATTTCGATTATTCATCACATTTTAGAAACATTCTGATGAAGTAAACAGTAACCTAATAATTCTTATTTTATCTTACTTTGTTTGACGACCTGACTGTATCTTTGCCTGTCAAATGTCAAAGTGACTGCTCTAAACTTAATGGCTTTTTATCAGAAATCAGCCAGTAGTCCAAGGAAAATGGTCTTACCCTAAACGCCTCCAAATGCCAAACAGTCAATTTCACCTCTAGGCTTAAATGTGACTTAAACAAACTGGTTAGCACTCACGAGGTGTGCAACATAGATGGCAGTGAAATAGAAACCAAGTCGGAAATTAAATATCTAGGCGTTATTCTATCTGCTGATCTTTCCTAGTCGTCTCATATCTTGATGATTTCTAAGATAATATTCCGTCTCACCTACCTTCTACATCAAGCAGTTAAGACATTCTAGATTAACCCAACCCTTACTCCTACAATTCGTTAATTCTCGCATCCTGCCTATTATTCTCTATTGTTCCCCCTTAGTTTTTTCAGGGCTACTGAAGAAAGATTACACCTTATTACGCAGGGTGTTACAGGTTGTCAGCAGGGTAAGCGTCGTGCCACTTAACCAGCTTGTTAATATTCTGGTTGACAGGCACTTGGACTCATGTGAAAAATGGGGTAAATCCATTCTATCTAACTCACACCACCCTCTTCACTCACAACTCTCTCCTTCCATCTCATCAGGTAAAACCAGAAGCCTATATAGAAAACTATATGCTCGCACCAGCAAGTACAAAAACTCAACCATACCCTACTTAGCTCGTGTTCTGTGCGATAAAGAATGTATTAGGCGTGAAACCTATAATTCATTAAATAGTCAGTAGTACAACTGGATCTCGTCTTTCGAACCCACATCATCAATAGGTACAACGTTTTCTTTCTTTCTTTTCCTTTTCCCCTTTTTTCGTGCTGTTTTGTTTCTCTCTTCCTTACAAACTCTATTGAAACCTTCTTCTTCGTTCTTTCACACTCCGTATATCTCGACCTTTTGTTACCGCTTACACCAGTAAATATGCTAGCATCTACTTTTCTAACACCTTGAAACACTGTTGAATTTTGGCTTTGCTACCAACATGCCAATATGTTGTTGTCAAAACTACTGAGATTACCCATAATCTATGTAGAATTTTATTTATTTATTGTTAATGTACTGACTGGATGCAATATTGTAGTGAAATGCTGAGAATCCTATTCTGTATCACAAGTACTGTTTTGGAATAAAGCAAATTATTATTATTATTGACACTCCTAATGTACACAAAACTAATTATATTTAAATGCGATTTTACAGCTAAGTGAATGAATTTGCCGAAAAGAGACTTTTCGTTGAACTTAGTTGTTCTTATACTCATGTCTGGATGGGTCTGTTCCATATAGTTCCACTTTGATTGTTCAGCTGAGTTCATTACTTCTGCTATAAGTGTTCCATTAACACTGTTCTCCTCTCTTTTTTTAATATTTTACGCGTAGAATTCTAAAATGACTATACATGAGTAATCAAGTATTTTGCCAGTTGTAGTACAGTGTAAACTCATTTCAGTGAAATTTGATTGGTGAATCAATAATAATAAGGTTCTGTAGTACATTTTCGTACTGAATAGTTTTACTCTAAACATTTATCTGTGTAAAACGGAGATGATGTTGAAAGTTTCTCGAGTGATTGTTAAAGTACCATAAACATGCATGTTTGGATTTAACTTGCGAATTAAATGACACAAAATACATTGATAAATAAGTTTAATTTGTTTTTGTCCTTTTAAGGATAATATACCTTTGGCGTATATGACGAGAATCTTTCTTTTATCGGTGCGCAGAAAAGGAATAAATTAGTTATGAATACGTATTTTTACATTCAGTGTTTGCTAGCAGGTTTTCCATCGGTTTTTTGTTAACCAGCTTTTTAGTTGATTTCAGTTTACTTGTTTGTAGAGATTATTTGAAGTTTATCGTTTAATATTCGAATAACGGTGATGATCAGTATGTTGAAAGTGCCAGTCTGACTGACGTCTTCCACTTGTACACACTGATTAGCAAGGGATATTTATAGGGGTCTGGGAAATCACATCTTTTTTCACTGAGATTCAAACATTTACCAATCGAATACAAAGTCAATAAACCTACTATGATGATATTAAGTTAATCGATCGAGTCCGAATAACATTTAGGAATCGACAGTAATGCTGACTACAATCAGGCGAGCAAGTTCTGTTTTATAAGTATTCAAGACATTCAGGATTTGTATGTACAAGGATTGTTTTTAAAATTTAAATTTGAATATCTGTGGTGTCATTGTTTTTACATATAGTAGCTAGTAAACCTATAAAATTTACCCAGATTTCATCAGCATACCAACTCTGCCTAACTCTTTTCCGAAATGTTTTACTTTAAAAAAAAATATCAAAAGTTAACGTTGGCAAAACAACTTTGGTTAAAAAGATAAAGAGTATCACTTGTGCTAATGGATTTCGGTGTTAAACAATCTAGTCATATTTCAAATCGGATGACTACTACTAATAAAATGGCTATGAAATAAGTCACAGAAATGTTTTTAGAGATGTTATTAAATGTCGTACAACAACCAGCACCAGTCACCATCAACAGGAGAGGTTTAACAGAAGTTACCTCCTTCACTTATTTGGCCAGGAAGCATCGTTTCAACCACAGGCGGAACAAGTGTGAAAATGTCAGAGTCAGAATCGGAAAGCCATGACACGCCTTCATCAGCCTGAAACCAACTTGGAAATCTTCTGCACTAACTTAGCACAAAGAACAGGATTTGGATTTTCAACATAAATGTAAATCAAGTTAGCACTTCTATTTGGGTCAAAAACTTGGCGCATCACTAAAAACATTTTTAACAAGTTACAGACTTTTATCAATTTCTGCCTTGACTGGCTATATACTGGAGATCAAATGGCCAGCCAAAAAGAATTTGCTACAACCAACCAACAAGAAACAGCTGATCGCTCAACAAATATGTGGGAGGAGAAAATGGAATTGGATTGAGCATACTCTGAGAAGACCATGAAATGATATTGTGCTTAATGCAGGCCATCACTGGAGTGGAATCCAAATGGGAAGCGAGGAGTGGGCCGGTACCACGAGGATAACATGGAGGAGATCATAGATTATGGGCAATCGTGGACCCAGATTAAGAGGACAACAGAAAATAGAAGAAAGTGGAGATATGTTGTTGAAGCCTTATGTTCCACTCAGAACCCAAGGGAAAAACAATAATAATTAAATATCATAACAATGTCTTACTATCATTTAGATATATACCGTCTTAAAAAAATTTAGATCCAAGAAATCCATATAAGCTTAGTATGTAACTATTTCTGTGAACTTGTCAAGACTGGACATCGCCTAAGTATACAGGAAGATATCTGCTAAATGATAGTCTGCAAAGTAAAACTGAAAACAGACCCAAAGGTGTTAAGCGGAAAAAGGTAAGAAAAACTCAATTACAACTGAAGTAGTCGGTAGTTTAAGGTAGTATTCCAAAGAAGATACTATACACCCACTAACGACTGTCATAAGTGTATTCAGAAATTGCATGATATAACAGGATTCATGAGTTACCAGCAGTTGTTCCATATCATAAGCTGATTCAAAGTTAGGTCATAGGTGTCAGTTAATTATTGTAACGAAGGTTTATCAGACATAAAATATTAATGTTACTCTATCTTAAATAGGTTGCGTTCCGAGTAAAACATATGGCTTCATCAGCACATTTCCATTCTGCTAGATTCCCTGACATCACTTTCAACTGGCTTCATGACTACCCACAAGTTTTGATTTCCTCTTCAGATGGTCTCCTCCATATCACCTGGAGATACGCATTTCATCGATTTCCACTTGGGTTTCTTTCAAAGTCCGGTCTAACGCGTGACATCAATTGGTGATCTCCTCCATTTACTTCTCTCAATTTGTAGACAGATGGGTTATTGACTGGTTAGCTACCAGCGTTTCATTTCACTTATCCTTTCCGGACAGTCATCTGAATTTTATTATAGAGTGGAGTTGTTTACTGTTGATAGAGATCTGCTTTTGATCAGGCGCCTTCCAAGTCTCTGAACTATATAGATGCACTGATTTGCAATTAGATTTGAAAATTCGGATACTTTTGGCTCTGTTGAGTGCTCTTATTTTCACATTGATTTCAGAGTAATGAGCCCCTGTTTTGACCTCCCAATCTGACCCTGACTGGTCTTGATATCCTCATCCGTATCACTGCCTGTATTTGAAATGGTGCTGACCTGATAAGTTAGTAAAGGGGATGACTTCCTTGAGATTTCTCTCGTTGATGTCTGTTTGATGTCAGGTTTGAACATTCCTGACACAATACCAGATGACGCCTATTCCAGATATCTGGGACAGGTTTTGAATCATTCCTATTACACATGTTTGCAGTTGATTCGATAAATAAAGCTCCCCTCCACCCTGCCACAACATGAGATTTTAAAGCTGTCACCTTATCTCATCCCATTGTATGCCTGTGTGTAATTGCATGTAGGGAGTGGAATAGATGAACTATTCTCCAGATTTCTTATCTTATTTTGGTCAACTAGTCTAGATTTCGCTAGGTTTTTATGCTCGGCTAGTCCAACTGTATCTGTTCTAGTACTTTGACCTATGTATTTGACCTGACAATCATTGCAAGGTATTAGAGAAATTAAATTATTTTGTTTTATCGGCTCCACGGGATCCTTTAATCCACAAAGCTTGCTTTTAATTGAATTTGTGTGTTTGAATGCTACTTCTATTCATGCCAGCGTTGTTAAGAATTCTGCGTAAGGTTTCCGATGTCCTTCTTTGTATGCAATCACTACTGATGATTTAGATTCCTTATTGTTGTTGTTGTCATTATCCTGAGCATGTTTGACGTGTATGTCGTCATTATTGTTATTATCACTATCACTACTATTATTATTTATTTTATTTTTACATTTCCTTGCATACTTTCTGACTAATCTATCAGGGTAATTATTAAGTCTGAAATCTTCTCTTATATGCCTCACTTCCTGTCTTACATTTTCATTGGTACTGTTTAGTTTTTGTGTTATGTTGCTTAAACATTTCACCAATCCTACTTTTACTGACATAGGGTGGGTAAGATGAACTGAAATCCAAGTATCTGTTTCAATGTGTGTGTTTCCTGTAAACACTAGTGTTTAACTCCCCATCTTCTTTCCTTTTTACGCTACAGTGTTAGATATCTAATAAACAAACTAATATGAATAAATCTTATTCTAAAAGCTTATGATATTTGGACTTCAGGGATATTTTTTCTGTTATCGATGATCAGAGGTTAATTAATTTATTTAGAATTCAATAAAAAAACGTAACGGAATAATAAAAAAAACTAAGGTCGAATAAAGAAACATTTCTGACTATTAGTTTGTATTTTTGTAAGGAAAATCAGGCTTTTATTGAGATATTGGTATATTCAAGTGTTTTAAGCATAAACACATTACTCTAGTTGTTCCCAAGTTCTTATTACAGAGTATGACAAAAGGGGGACCTACTGAAACACATTTAAGAGTATGTGGATTCCTTGTTTTGTCTAACAGGAGTGGCAGTTTCCTGAGACACTTCATTATACATTAACTGATCTCAAACATTTACACCTATACATCATTAGGTTGTTTTTTATTGAATGAAAAATAGAACTAATCATACTTTAAATTTGGTGTAATATTGAGCAAATATTCGAGTATAAAACTAAGCAATAGCTAGTGCTTTTAAGAGACGGTCATGTGTCAAATCCTATTTCTAGACATTATAGCAATATATATATATATTTAATAAATCAGTTTCGCAATTTGACTTATTACCAGTTCACTGAAGTAGCTAGCCAGAATGTAGATGGTTTCAACTGGTTTGTCTCTCTGAGTTGATGAGCTCAGCCTCAAACAAGCGGAATGACTATCCCATGTTTGGGCCACTTCGATCTGGCTAGCAAGTACTGCTGGCTGGTAGGAAAGGTGTCCAACTACACATGTCAATCAAAAAGAAGTATATACTGTTGAGTACATGTGCGCTTGGCTTCTTGATTACCATTTATGACTTCGAACAGGTCCTACATTGCGATCTGAATATTTTCAGTTTCCAAAGGAAACTGTATAGTGAATTAATCAATTTGAATTGTGTAAATTACGAATTCAGCTGCAAAACTGGTCATAGTGCACAAGTCGAAAGATATTGTGTACTGCTTTTACAACACTTTGATAGGACGGTCGGTCGGTTTTCGACATAGAACTTTGCACATATGTGCGGCAGTTCAAGTCGCCACACTCCCTCTTTGTACCACACAAAGCAAGAGAAGAAAGTAGGAGAAATGCATAATATAGTCAGTAAACAGAGGTGTGAGACAAAGAAATAGTAATAACGGAGAACAAAACAGTTTCATTGGAAATCATAAGTCACAAGGAGTGGATGCATCTGCACCAGCCACTGAGAACGATTTTGAGCCATGTCATCAATTGTTTCCAACCATTGGTTTTTACCGTCCCGAGGACCCCAACCAGAAAGTTTACACCTTCCTACGTGGCTTAGACTAACTGTTGTAGGTTTCATTGACTGGTGCCATGTTTTCGTTTGACCGCCACTAGCTCTTTTCTAGCCTGGCCCTATATCAGCTAACATTGCCCATTGTCGAGGAAGGCGATGACTAGGCATACGTAGCACACGTCCTAACCATCTCAGTCGAAGTAATTTCACCGTTTCGTCGATTGATTTCCCCTCCTGACCTAGCACTCGAAGGCTAACCTCAATATTGCTCACCTTAATATATCACTTCACCCACTATGATAGGACGATTTGAGTTAATTCGATCAACATATTTACAATAATTAAATAATGGTAATAATTATATTATTGCATAACTTACTATAGATAATTATCTTTTCTATTAATAACTTTTGGATCAGTATGAATTACTGCCTTTTGCATACCGTATTTCGACACAAGTCTATACAACATCTGCCGATGAACACTTTCATTCATTGAATCCATGCGTACACTGGTATCACTAATATTATTCTCATCTATAGAGAAATGTTGATGATAAAATACTATTTGATCAATATTCACCAATCGTTCAGAAATCCAGTCGAAGGCATATTTCAACATGGAAGTGAATAAGTATCGAGTATTGATTAATGAAAAAGCGAAACCAATTTGACATGCTATACCCTAAAATGTGAATGTAAACACATTAAGAAATTATGCTGATAATTATAAACATCAATTGTATTGTTAACTTTATAGGAGATAAAGACTAGTGATGCATATATACAGTAAGTACAGCTTTATAATGTCATTTAAACTACAGATAGTACTGTTCCTGTAATATTATCACAATAGGTTTAACTTTGTGCGTCGGTGGCATAGCGGTTAGGACGCTTGCCGACCATGCACATGGTCCGGGGTTCGAACCCCAGCCGAGGCACTCCTTTACCTCGCTAAACCAGAAATAATGCTGGTGAAGAGGAAAGGTTGGGCATGAGGCTATCAACCCCATCCTGTAAAATAAACACTGCTACAGAAAACTTCAAGCCACTAGCTTGAAGCCCTATGTTCCACTATGGAACGTGAAGGATAAAAAAAGGTTTAACTTTAGTCAAATCGGAAAACCAACAGGTTGTAGACCTTTATCAACAACTGTCTCCGTTCTATACTCAAGATCAGATGGCCGGAAAGAATCACCAACAAGAGACTATGGGAACAAACAAAACAAGAACCAATCGCTCAACAAATATGCAGGAGAAAGTGGAGATGGATTGGACACTCGCTGAGGAGGCCGTTGGGTGACATCGCGCTTCAGGCCAGTGCTCAAGTGGAACCCGAAAGGGAAGCGGCGAGTGGGACGTCGAAGGGTGACATGGAGGAGATCGTGTGAAGAGGAGTTGAAACAGCATGGACTAACTTGGATGCAAGTGAAAAGTACAGCAGAAGACAGAAGCAAGTGGAGGCGTGCGGTTGAAGCCCTACGTTCCACTAGGAACCCAAGGGAATAATAATAATAAATAGGAAAACATGTTAAAGAACACTAACTTCTTCCGATGTTCTGTCTGCTGAAAATCATTTTATTGTGACACTTTCGAAAGCATTTATGCATAGAAATGGTGTTTCTCAACATTTGTATCTCAAGTTAGATTATAGATTGATATCAGTTAGAGAAACACTGAAAACCAGGGAGTACTGGAAAGCTACTTCATCCTAGTTTCGGACTCATCGGCATTACGCGCCCACCTCAAGGGTTCGAGTCAAGACCTTCCGGTTACAAGGCGAGCTGGTATACCATTAAGCCACCGGGACCCGATTCAATGGCCCATTAATTTTAACTTCTACTAATTCGTGATTCATATCGTGACTGACCAATGTCATCAGCAGGAAATCCATCCTCACTCCTGATTGGATGGACCTCATGGGCCATTGTATCGGATCCCAGTGGCTGAATGGTATACAAGCTTGCCTTGTTAGCGGAGTTCCGAGGTTCGAACCCTAGTAGGGGCGTACTGCCGATGATCCACAAACTAGAATGAAATAGCTGGCTGGCTGTCCAGTACTCCCTGGTTTTCAGTGGTTCTCTAACTGATATCCATCCATGGGCCAACTCAAAAAAATAAATCAAATCCTGATAAATCAATTCTTGGAAAATTGTATTTCAACCTGAAGCGTTGCTTCCCTTAATTTTGAACTCAGTATCCCTTTTTAGATGAATAGAGTTGAAATGTAGAATGCTTGTCTGACTATTCCTTGACATGTTCAAATTCAATAAACGTTACAGATATATTTTGTTTCTATGATCTTCAAACGTTTCCGTATTGTTTGTGTCAGTCTTCAGGTAGTTATTTTTCCTACTCTTATATTCATGTTTGTCTTAGTATCCTTTCTGTATGTTTTTGATTGTTGCCCACTTGATGTCTTGTGATGTGAGAATTAGTAGTGATGTACCAACTTTCTAGATTCTATTTTGTTATGTTTTTCTGTTTGTCCGTCTGCTATACTCAAGAAAGCTGGAAAACGTGACATCATATTAAAAAGGGTGAACGCTCCCTGACCAAAATTCACATTCGTAGTATAATTCGACCTAGGCATTCAGTAGGTTTATTCAATGGATTTCATTCTGTCACTTCTCCTAAAACTATTAGGGTGAATTAAAAATTCTGGAAAGGTTGATTTAGTTTCTACGCTTTCAATAAGTTGAATGATAGTTTGACAGGCACCGAAGTATACAATTAAGTGACTTTTAAACTCTTCGAAGCAGAAAATTTCTGTGGATAGACAAAAAATACCATTAGATTGTGATTAAAATTGCCTCACTGTATAACTGAACATCAAGTAGTTGGTAACAGATGGGGGCGACAAAGAAACGTGAATAATATAAAATTTGTGTAGAGTTTTATGACTAAATAGGAAAGTACAGAGCAAAGAAGTAATGAACAAATTATCAGTCAATCTGTGTCTGAGAGAGTGATCCTGAACCATAGTTATCTGTGGACCCAACCGCGTTATCCCACACTGCCTGGTTTAGACAAGCAGCCAGTGACTTCGCGGACTTGGCAACGCTAATTCGTCTTACTGTGCCTCACCTCTAAGTAAATCCTACTTTCAGTAATAAAACATTTGGAATTATACATAGACAGCGTATTTGCCAAACACTCTAGAAAAATGAAATTTACAAATTCCTATCTTAACTAGGATGGAGTATCGATGTTGACTGGTTCTAAATTATCTATTTACACTTTGAAGGTTAAAAATGTATCCTTTACATTCTAAGGAATTCATTTAAATAGTTTGGAATACAACATTTGCTACTGTTTCCTGTCAAAGGTAGTGCTTCGTTTGCATACTCCTAACTAACCAAATTATTTGTCATGTATCAGTCAGTCTTTATAAATTCGAATGTGCAAATAGAAACTTTCACTAGCGTATATAACATAGAGATGGGTGAAAACAGTATATTGTTCTTGTCTTTTTGTATCACAAATATATACATATATATATATACATGTATATATATAGGAAAGTTTACTTATTCAACCTCAAAATGAAACACATTTCAAGACCCCTATTCAGCTAGCAGGACTCACCAGGTGATTCAAACAGCATTAAAAATAATAATAATAATGCCCACTAATGGCACTATCATTCTCAGGAAGAATGGTATCTATCGTCAAAAGATATCCATCTAGGATACAACAAATTTGAAGTGAATATTAGCAAAATCAAAAGCGTTTATTTACTAGTTTATTGGATTGACAGTACCTATAAGCGGTTTCCAAAATGCTTGATTCGTCCTACCTAGGACCTATCAACTAGTTATACCTGCATTCCTGGTATTATGGTGTTCCCAATGAGACTAAAACGCCGAAGCGTTATATACTGGTCTACGACAACCGCTACTTGTACAATGGATAGAATGTCTAATTACTGAAAATAAAACCTGATAGAAAATACCAGTACTTATCTGCGACAGTTGTTAATCGTCTAATCAGTTATAATCACGCATGAGGTAGTGGGTAAACTTTATGCGTGCTGTACGGTGTTCATTAGTGTCATCATCCTCAATAATTTCAGAAGGTATTATCCACTACTGGTTATGAAATGGAAATATGGGACACTAGCTCAAGTGATCGGCTTTTAGCTATTGGTTACCCTGTCCAAATCGCATTTCAGAATGAATAACTGCTGGGTGGTATCATACGATAAGTGTGTTTTATGGCTCTATACGTGAAAAGATCTGTTCAGTGTAACTGAGTTCTAACGAACTGGTTATAAGGGAAAAGAGAAAATTAAAAAGCAGACAAAGATTAATAAATAGGTATCTTAGTCGCTCTAATTATTATTCACAGTATTCCATGATTAAAGCACCTACTAGCTATTAATTCTATAATACATTTAGAATCTGTTATTTTTTCTCTTGTGTTCTGAGTGAAACATAGGGCTTCAAGCTAGAGCATTCAATTTATTTGTAAAACTTGAGCACTGTGGTAGTAAGTAATTCCATATTAGTTTGTTTATTAGGTATGTCACACAGTATTATTTACTGGATGACGTTTCCAACAAAATTTATTGTTCATAATCATATCAATTGTGATCACACGACTTTGACACTTGAGTTTTATAGTTTTCTTTGTTCTCTCCTATTTGTCGTATGGGTAGTAGAATTTTCCAGATATCGGGGACAGATGATGAATCATTCCTATTACATGTATTTGCAGTTGATTCGATAAACAAAGCTTCTGTTATCAATCTCTCCCTATACCCTGTGACATTGGATTTTAAAACTGTCATCCTATCCCATCCTATTGTATGGTTGTGTGTGACTGCATGTAGTACTATAGCTGAACTATTCTCTAGATTTCTTATCTTATTCGGGTCAACCAATCTAGATTTTGCTAAGTTTTTATGTTCAGCTAGTCTGATTGCCCCTGTTCTACTTGTTTGACCTATGTATTTGACCTGACAATCATTCTAGCAGGGTATAAGATAAACTAAATTGTTTTGTTTTAAAGACTCTACAGGATCCTTTAACCGACAAAGCTTGTTTCTAATTGAGTGTGTGGGTTTGAACGCCGTTTTTATTCCTGCCTTGTTAACAATTCTGCGTAAGACTTCCGAGGTTCCTTCCTTGTATGGAATTACTACTGATGATTTAGATTCCTTATTGTTGATGTTGTCATTGATATTATTATTATTATCACTATAATCATTATCATTATTATTGTTATTATCACTATTGCTACTATTTTTGTTTATTTTAGTTTTACATTTCCTAACATACTTTCTGACTAATTTATCAGGGTAATTATTAAGTTTCAAGGCTTCTTTTATGTGTATCAGTTCCTGTTTTAGATTTTCTTTGGTACTACTTAATTTTTGTGCTCTGTCATTTCACCAATCCTATTTTTACTGACATAGGATGGGATGACTGGAAGTCCAAATATCTGTTTGAATGTGTGGGTTTCCTGTAAACACTACTGTTCAACTTCCCATCTTCTTTCCTCTTTACGTTGTAATCTAACATTGGGAGCTCCCCTTCCTGATTTTCCAATTCATAAGTGAATTGAATTGCTTCAACCTTCGAGTTGATATGTTCGAAAAACCTATCTATATCTTGTGTTCTAAGTACAATGTATGTGTCTTTTACATACCTTCACCATACTTCTGGGGTGGGGGCGAGCGTTTCAATCGCTTTGCTTTCCCACTTATCCATGAATATATCTGCTACAACTGGGGATATTGGTGATCCCATGGCAACTCCCTCAGTTTGTTTGTATATTTTTCCTTGAAATTTAAATACTGTGGAAGTCAAGCATAGCAAACCCACAAACTCAATTAGAAACAAGCTTTGTCGGTTAAAGGATCCTGTAGAGTCTTTAAAACAAAACAATTTAGTTTATCTTATACCCTGCTAGAATGATTGTCAGGTCAAATACATAGGTCAAACAAGTAGAACAGGGGCAATCAGACTAGCTGAACATAAAAACTTAGCAAAATCTAGATTGGTTGACCCGAATAAGATAAGAAATCTAGAGAATAGTTCAGCTATAGTACTACATGCAGTCACACACAACCATACAATAGGATGGGATAGGATGACAGTTTTAAAATCCAATGTCACAGGGTATAGGGAGAGATTGATAACAGAAGCTTTGTTTATCGAATCAACTGCAAATACATGTAATAGGAATGATTCATCATCTGTCCCCGATATCTGGAAAATTCTACTACCCATACGACAAATAGGAGAGAACAAAGAAAACTATAAAACTCAAGTGTCAAAGTCGTGTGATCACAATTGATATGATTATGAACAATAAATTTTGTTGGAAACGTCATCCAGTAAATAATACTGTGTGACATACCTAATAAACAAACTAATATAGAGCATTCAAGTTTCGGTAGCAGTTATATTTCTTTTTATGAGGTAGGTTTGCTAGCCTCATGCCCAACTTACCCTCTTTACCGGGCTTGCTACCAGCTAAGCAAGGTAAAGGTGTGCGTCTGTGGCCGGGGATCGAATCCTGGAGGGGATCCTACCTCTAAACCGACGATGGAGAGAGACTGCTATTAGATGACAGGATTTAACTATAACATGACCACATTATATAAATCATATGATGTAGAATATGACAAATATAGATACTTGACAGTACATATTTGTGTTAATTTTCAATAAAAACACAGGAACAAACAATTTTTTGGAGTAATGTAGAAGTTTTACAACTACCTGATTACGTCCAATAGGTGTTTATGCATGTCATTCATCTTTCCAATGTAAACATCCTTTATTTTATTTTATTCATTAGTTTATATATTTATACACATTTATGAAGTGTTATTAAAGGGTACAAATTTTATTGGACAATTTAACTTACTAGAATCGGTTATGGTTTACTTCAGTCATTCAGTTTATTAATTATTTAATTCACTGACTAGCTGATAAGCTGGTTCAATATAAATTGTTCATATTTATCTGGAGTATAATTTCTTTTTTTTATCTCTACAGCATGCTGATGAGGATAATCTTCAAATGTAAGTGCATATATCATGTGGATTTATTTCAAGAATTGGTTTGTAGACATTCTATTTGTTTCACGTTTGACCATGGATTGATATCAGTTAGAGAACCATTGAAAACCAGGGTGTACTGGACAGCCAGCTGTTTCATCCTAGTTTGGAAGTCATCAGCAGAACGCACCTACTAGGGTTCGAAGCCCGGACCTTCCGGTTACAAGGTAAGCTCTCATTGAATCCCAGTGGCTGAATGGTATACGAGCTTACCTTGTAACCGGAAGGTCCGGGCTTCGAACCCTAGTAGGTGCTTTCTGATGATGATCTCCAAACTAAGGCGAAACAGCTGGCTGTCCAGTATTCCCTGGTTTTCAGTGATTCTGTAACTGATATCAATCCGCTGGCTAATCTGAAACAAATAGAATCCCTACAAACCAATTCTTGAAAATTAATATGGATTTATGTCGATAATTTTCTGCACAGTTACGTTGCTCCCATTTAACGCGGATATATAAACTGAGCTCTTCGAAAGAATGTACCTGCCTATTTTCATTATTTGACGTGGTTAGGCTCTACTTGCCCAGTAGTTCATCTAGATGACATGAAATTGTTACTAATAACGAGCTTAGATATAGAATGTTAAGTAAGCAGGAAATATCAGCTGGAAAGATCCTAAAATCCTTCTGATCATGATGATTATGATATGTGTCACTTACACCAAGCCAACTCACTCTTCATCAGATCGATATTAGTTCATATATGATTAGGTTGCATAAGATTCAGGAGTGGCCAGACTAGAACATGGCATCAGTGCATGAAGTCTGTGGCTATTGGGCTAAACCACGTTGGGAGTTTTATACAACTTGGTTGAGATCTTCGGGATGTTAAAGGTCAATGGCTCCAGATTGTTCACAGAATGGCTCAAAATCATTCTCAGTGACGCAGATGCCTTCACTCCATGTGATCCTCCACATTTTGAGAATCCTTTTGACATTTCTTCCTGTTGTACAATTTTGTTTGTTGTAGTTTCAATAAACCCCTCTTCGCTAACCCTATGTGTGCTTTTTATGAAGTATAGCAACTTGAACTGATTCAGAGTTCTGAGTTGATCATTCAGTTCAGTCCAAATAGTTACAATTATATATATATATATATATATATATACCACAGTGTGCAGCAACTCTACAAGTCCGACATGAGTGACAGTTGTCAAATACCATCCCACAATTTTTCGTTGAATTGAATGAAGTTGGTAGAGACCAGAACTGTTGTAAAAAAAGCAACACATATCCTATACACTTTGTTTTACTAAATAAAGTACCTTGCTTGCATCAGTTATTTGTCAAGTTAATGGTACTACTGGATAGTGAGTGGTACAATTATTTGTCGTTTTATACAAATAGTTTAGTGATAACGTCTATGACGGAAACACTGGATGATGTGGGCTCCAATATCAAAGAGGACGTTAGTGCCTTATAAGTTGCAGATATTGCTTGCTGATGAGTACCACTAAGCACGAAGTCTATGTACAGGGTTTCATGTCGATTACCTTCAAGCATCCAACAACTATTCAAGAAGTGCACTGAGATACTGAGTTTCCCAGACTGTTAATCACAAATAAGAACTAAGGAATAGAATCATAACACTGTTTACTCTACGGTGGCCAACCAGTACAAACGAATACTTCGTTACTACTTCAGTTAACACAAATTCATTATTAAAACAATTATTATATTATATTATTATTCCCTTGCGTTCCAAGTGCAACATAGGATTTCAACAACACATCTACACTTTATTCTGTTTTCTGCCATCCTCATCAGCTGAGTCCCTTTGGTAAATTTCAATAAGGCATTTAGTAGAGAAATTTCACGAGATGATGACGTCATTTCGTAGTTTCTACTTTCAATCGCTTTACAAGTAGCATGGTTCACAATAATAAAATTAAAATGCATGACAATTACTCAGTTATATAAAATCAAAAGTACAAACTGAAGGGCGTTCATATTTAAATAGGTCAAGTAGTCCATGGTAAGCGAACGTTGAAGTCTGTTGGTTTTCATACACATAGTGTAGGGTGTATGTGATTAATCCAAAGTGCTTCCATCACCTTCAATAACCTTGAATTATACGTATGTGAAATAATTGTGAAACAGTCATTAATATTGATTTTCTGACCTTACATTAATAAGTGCTTTGCAATGAATGATAACAGATTTCTATTCAGATTAATTGCATTGGAATTTCCTATGTGTTTTATTAACCATTTTGGAACATGTTCTTTCCGACAACATTGGAATGTTATATTAGTTCTACCTATATAAGTGTCTCCACAACTGCAGGTGGACAGTTTGAAGTAGAGTCCACAGAATTTTGTCCTTTAATCGTAGATACAAGGTTCGAAAATGTTCGGCATGTGAGGGATGGAGATGTGGAGTGGAATAAGCGTTTGATGGCTGACCGAAGTCTTTGAGCTGTCAACTGCATAATCTGGTCACCCTTGAATGGTAGGTTAATAAAGATAGCTTTCTTTGTTGAAGAGAAGCTGTCTTTTCTAGATGTGATTTGTCCTTACTGTGACAACTGATAAAGTTTCCGGATACACATTGGCTGATAAAACTAAATGTATATATCGAAACACATCCATCAGTGTATCACTCGTGCATGTTTTGCGGGCCCTTGAGAACAAACATTTCACTAGGGAACCTTTATACTGCTGCTGCTGCTGGATTCAACATAGAACTTGGCACTGAAGTGCGGCAGTTCGAGTTGCCACGTTCCAAAATAGCATACAAAGCTAGACAGGAAAATGAGAGAAGAGAATCAATAGAGTTTAGATAAGTATAAGAGTGAAAGCTGCTACCTTGACGTGGTGGTCGGGCTTGAACACCGCAATGACCCAACAAGCTATACTGGCTGGAACTTATGTTCCTGCAGGTCCTACCATGCCAGAAAGGTTGTTTGGATAGCGGTTAGACTAAAAGCAGTTACCCAATCCCATCCTATGACTTCAAACCTTTATACTGGATATGAACGAAACTGGTGAAATGAAGATATTGTCCACTCATTGTCTGCTTACGAAATATAGATTGCTAAATCGTTCCATTGTTTCTCCTAATCATTGAAATATCCAAGAAACCGAGTTTTTCATTCGATTCGAATTCGGAAGTCACTCGGATATTTGGATGCATATGATTAAATAAAGTAATAGAGTTTTCAATAGACTTACTATTATTACCAATAATGAGTGTATCATCCACATAACGTTCATATAGCATGAATTTTCCTAGCATACCTTGCATTTGTTTCCCCAATTTGGAAATGAATATATTTGCTAACAAGGGTCTAAGAGGGCTCCCCATCGCAACACCATCGATTTGTTTGTGTGCCTTTTCTTGGAAAGTGAGTCTGATATTTTCTGTACATGTTGAGATAATGTTTATAATGTAAGTGACAGGAATAGGTAATCGTATCCTATTGCTTGTGTTTTAATCGCAAGTGAAATCAATAGTTATAAGGAACTTTGGTGAATAACGATTCTATGTCTATTGAGCACATAACCTTTTCCTTAATGTTCAAAGTGTCTAGCATATTGGTCAGATCGAATGAATTTTTTATAGAATGATTCGATAAGGAGTCTCATACTGACGTAAGGACCTCTGTAATCCATTTTGCGATTTATGATATAGAGAATTCGACATATCTAAGATGGGTCTCAGCGAATTCCAAGGTTTGTGAATCTTGGACGGCCATACAGCCGGGGAGTATATGATCCAATAGCTTTAAGTTGTTTATAAAGTTTTTCATTTATAAAACCATGCATCAGTAAAATCCGAAGCTGACGATTAATCTGCTTTCCCACAAACAGCACATTGTCAGCAGTATTATCCACCGGAATTTGGACTGATCTTTTAGGATTTCATTAATTTTATTTTGATCTAATTTATTCATGATGACGACGCCTTCTCCTTTGTCAGGTTTAAGGATGATAAGATTATCTTTTTCGATTAATTCCTTCACAATTATTCAAGATTATTAAATATTATGGAAGCATTTTGAACGAGTTACATACAACCTAAACTATGTCTACGAAAACTAACAGACTTCAACCTTCGCCTACCATGGACTACTCGACCTATTTAAATATGAATGCCCATTAGTGTGTACTTTTGATTTTATATAACTGAGTAATTGTCGTGCATTTTAATTTTATTATTGTGAACCATGCTAGTTGTAAAGCGATTGAAAGTAGAAACTCCGAAATGATGCTATCATCACAGGAAACCTTGCTTCTAAATGTCTGATTCGGTCGGTCGGTCGGTTTTCGACATAGAACTTTGCACATATTTGCGGAAGTTCAAGTTGCCACACTCCCTCCATGTAGCACACAAAGCAAGAGAAGAAAGTAGGAGAAATGCATAATATAGACAGTAAACAGAAGAGTGAGACAAAGGAATAGTAATAACGAAGAACAAAGCAGTTTCATTGGAAATCATAAGTCACATGTTTTCGTTTGACCGCCGCTAGCTCTTTTCCAGCCTATATCAGCTAACATTGCCCGTCAGTCGAGGAAGGCGATGACTAGGCATACGTAACACATGTCCTAACCATCTCAGTCGGTGTAATTTCACAGTGTCGTAGACTGATTTCCCCTCCTTACCTAGCACTCGACCGATGCCTAACCTCAATATTGCTCACCTTATTATACCACTTCACGCGGGAGATAGAACGCAGACACCTATGATCGAAGACAGCTAATCTTTTAATGTCTTCTGCTCTCAATGGCCAGGTCTCACAGCCATAAAGGAGGACGGAGCGGACTGTTGAGCAGTACACACACCCTTTGGTCGATAATCAGATATCGCGTCTACGCCAGAGACGGCGTAATCTGGCATATGCGAAACTAGCCCTCTGTATTCGTGCTGAGATTTCGTCGGAGATCAACCCGTTGTGGCTGATGGTACTTCCCAAGTAAGTGAAGCGGTCAACGTGTTCTACCACTTCACTTCCTATTTCTAATCTAGAGGTCGGTGAAGTCCAATCCTGCAGCATCATCTTACATTTTACAGGGGCGAATCGCATGCCAAACATACGAAGATTGTTGCTCAAGGTGTTCAGTAGACTCTGCATTTTGTCAGCGTCCTCGCCTAGAAGGACTATATCGTCCGCATATTCTAAGTCGACGAGATTATTCCCTGATTCAAATTCAATAAAATAATGGAAAATCATTATTGATGAGTTTATGTTTATTCTTTGAAATGATCAGTTTCCCATTTTTCTACAAAATTTATTTATTTTTATTTTGTAGATTTCCTTCTTTTGGAATTTCCCCAGTTACTATATGTAGGAAGTTCAAATATTTTCGGATTTCATCAATCCCATTACATTTTAACTTCAGTCGCCATCAAAACTGATCAAAGCTGCTTAAAACTTATTCGATTACTTATTAATATTCTGTTGTATAGAACTAAATTATATACAACAAAAAATAATCCAATTTATATTGATAACATTGAAAATTGGATGATAAGTTTAAGAAATATAACAATATGGGGTTTTGATGAAATTAGTCAACTGAATGAATCCACCGATCAATTCAGTATTGAACAAGAAGAAATCTGGCTTCATTCAAACAAAAGTCAACCAAACAGTGATGTTTCAATTAAAGAATGGATGATGAAACGAGACAGAAAGTTATGCGATGTATATAAAATTAAATTTTCGATTAAATTCAATAAGCATTTAGAATTATCAGCTAATTGGTTACTATTTCCAAGTTTAAATTCGTTTACCGCTAAAAATGATTTTATCCATATTAAATTTGTCGATTTGATTATTGATGTCAGCTTACATTTATTTATTAATCAGAATGGTCCAGTTGGATTAGAAATTGATTATATAAAGATAACAAATTTATCAGATATAGAATTGTATACTTTTCAAGATTCTAATTATTCAACTGACAGAAATTTTAGTAGGCATAATACTACTGTTAATAACTTTGAAAATTCATTGCAAAAATTCACTTTTTCATGGTTATTAGATGAAAAAGCTTTACGTGATGTGCTGTTTCACTTGTTAGAGACAATAGTTACAAATACTTTGAAAACAAATTTAACTCGACTGCAAAGTAACTTTACAATGAATAATAAAAGTGTTGACTGTAAAAATATAAATTAATTTAAAAAAACAATAATGCTTCTTATGTTATTCTTATCAAATACAATTTCTAGTTTTAAGTTCTATCCCCTTCTAAATGTGTTCTACATCTTTTCCCTAGCTTAAAAGACAATACTCAGATAATCTGTAATCATCAGAGTGGGAAAGATTTACTACACGCGTGATCACTGACTGACATCAGTTAAAGAGCCACTGGAAAACTATGGAGTGCTGGATAGTTGTTTCACCCTAGTTCGGGACTTTTCAGTAGTACACAGCCACTGAGACTTCGACCCACGACCTTTCCTGGCTTTTTAATGGTTAAACAATCAAATCCCTGCTAACCAACACTTGAAAAAGATTCATTTTAGGCACTAATGAAATACCAGTAGACGACGTCCATTTTAAAGGTACCCAAAACTCACTAACTTGACTTTTATCGTCATCTATGCAAAGATTTGTCAAAGCAGTTGTGTATACACTCTATCCCTTTTGCATTCCGAAATGTCTACTAATTTTAGGCTAACTCCAGAAGAAATGCCCAATTAATTATCAACAAAATTCAATACGCTTTTCTTCATATTATCATTTGTTTTGATAAGAAAATTGTTAATACTTCTCTTTCTATCCTTTGTATGGATCTTTCAGATATTGAGCTGAACCATGGTTACAGTGGCGGGGGTAATTCGTACATGACTTAAGTACTCCTACTAATTTCTCAGTTCTGAATCGTCCAAAGTTATTACCTATGACTTTCCTGTGAAACTATCACTGATTATCATTTTAATTTTTCGTCCCTTGGATTTCGAGTACAACAAAGAGCTTTAGTGGGAGATCTACATTCCACTTGTTTATTTGCCGTCTTTTTAGCTGGCTCCACGACTGCCCACCAGCTTTTATCTCCTCTTCACATGATCTCCATGTCATCATCGGAACCACATCCTACCTGTCTCCAGAGTGGGGAGGTATTGATGAAGGTCTTCAACCTGTTGGAAGTACTTTCGATGATACATACGCCAAGTCTTTAAGCCATATAGAAGCACTGACTTGGCATTGATTTTAAAAGTTTGATCTTGTTCCTTTCTTTAAATGTCATAGTTTTCCACACTTACTTCAGAGTTATGAAATCTTGTTTTGATTTCCCTATCAGGCTGTGCTTATCTTAAATATCCTTATCCGTGCTGCCATCTGTAGTTGAAACGATTCTGTCGCTACTGGTGAGTGAAGGAGACGCCTTCCTTTACGTTCCTGTCACCGATGGTGCTTGTTGGTGATTGCTGGTTGGGTATCTTGATCATCTCTGTCTTTTCTATGTTTACCTGAATTTATTCCTGTTGTCTGCACTTCTTCTGGTTCTTCCTTGTAAATCTTGACGTTTGTAAGACATGCGACATAAGTCATCCGCGAAGTTCAGATTTTCTAGGATTTTTGTTTGTAAGTCTGACCTATGCCCGTCTTCTCACTCCGCATGGTCTGTCCCATGATCCAGTCCAACACGTTCACGAAGATCATCAGTGATAATAATACTGGGTAAAACATTCACCACTTCCGTCCTCATTCTTATGTAACGAAGTGAAGTCAAAGCGAAAACCTTGTTTGTTGTAGGATGAGAACCAGTGGCCTTGTGATTGCTACTATAACTTGGGCATTACTTTTAAATTCTCTGATTAACTTAATAAACTAAAGTGAGATCATTCCTTTTAGTTAAAATTGTACAGCTTATATTAGCTGTAAAGCATTAGCAAACTGAGTATGGTTATTCCAGTCAACTATATAAGTAATATACCTTTTAATATCAGGTTTTCTCCTAGTATATTCACCTATTGAAAGTATCATTAATGGCTGTCTATCAGTTCAAGATTTTAGCATGTGTCTTTGAGCCAAAAGTTAGACAGTTGAGATAAAACAAACATCGAAAGCTCTGCTTACTCGATAGAACTGAATTTCATGTTCTTCAAATTTCGGCACCTCCACACTATCAGATAAGTTATTCACTTCTATTACTCCAATAAAATATTTTTTAGGAGTTGGTATAGGTATAGCAAGAGCAAATGGAAGCGGCTGGTCATTTGAATTTGAGTTCACTTCACTACATATTGATGACGAACTATACTCTTCCTTGTTCAAGTGTGAATATTTCCTAACGTCCAGTAGTTCAGGATGAATCAGTGTTGAACCTGTCCTTAAACACTAGAAAAATAAAAATCGATTAAGAGTACAGTTTTAAAGTGTTATTCTACTCATAAGTAACTAAAAGTAGACAAGTAATTCTGCAATTTTAACATTAATAATATAAAATGATCCTTTTGGTAATAAGCCAAAATCAAACATAGAGTAGGAAACGAGGTATGTTTCTTTACTTTTGGAACACATTAGAAAGGGAAATATTTGGCCACTGACGGTTTGTATATTTCAAGTCACACAGCGGAAATGAAATATGCATTACTAACGATCCAGCACCATTCCATATAGTTTCGTCATCTATATCTATTATTATTATTGTTCCCTTGGGTTTCAAGTGGAACATGGGGCTTCAAACACGCCTATCGACTTTCTTCTATTTTCTGCCATCCACTTCAGCTGGGCCCACGATTGCCCATCATCTCTCGCATCCTCCTCCTCACCAAACTATCTCCCCCATGTCACCCTTGAACCGACGACCCGCTTGTTGCTTCCCGTCTGGATCCCACTCGAGTGGTGGCCTGAGTTGAGTGCAATGTTATTCGACGGCTTCCTCAAGGTACGTCTGATCAATCTCCATTTTCTCCTACATATTTGTTGAGCAATCGGCTCTTGGTTAGTTTGTTCCCAGCCAGAGTGTCTTGCTGCTAATTTTTAATGGCCGGCTGGCCATTTGATCTTCAATATATGACCAGCGAAGGCGGCTGTTGATGAAAGTCTGCAACCTGTTGGAAATCCTTTTAGTGACGCACTGGTCAAGTTTCTGACCCGTATAAAAGCGCTAACTGACTTAACATTGGTGCTGAAAATCTAAATCTTGTTCTTTATGGTGAGTTAGTGCAGAGGATTTCCACACTGACTTCAGATTGATGAAGGTGAATCTTGGCTTTTCGACTCTGGCTTTCATCCGTCCCAACTATGGTTGAAACAATGCTTCCTTGAAAAGTGAGGGAAGTAACCTCTTTCAAGTGTCCCCAGATGATAATGATTAGTGCTGCATATTGCTGTTGTTGGTTTGTTGTCTTCATGACCTCCGTCTTCTTTATGTTCAGCTAGAGTCCTGTCTTCTCTGGGTGCTTCTTCAGCCGGTTTTTTGTTTTTTTACGTTTGTGTAACATTAAACATAAATCACCCACGAAATCCAGATCTTCTAGAATATTCCTGTCAGTCCATCATATTCTTGTCTTCTCACTCTCTTTGCACAGTCTGACGCATAATCCAGTCCACCACAATTACGAATATCATTGGTGATAAAAGGCAGCCTTGCCCTGCTCCTGTATTCACTAACTATATGTATATTACCATTAAATGTTATACTCCATAAATTAGCCAGATTCATGGTGTAAACTTTCAATAACTCCCACGATAAGAAACACTTACGATATACTTGTTCTTCAATAAACATCCCACTTTTGTCAATAAATTGTTAGTTCAAACCCCTGAGGGACCTTAGCTGTCGTGTCAATTATCAGTGCTACCCAGATGCATTACAAGTCATTCTACCAAACTGAAGTTACTTCATATCGTCTCGCAAAGCATAATTTATTCCAATTACCTTACAGAGTAATAAGATGAAGAGGTTATATATACTTGGTTATTATACAGAAATCAGTAAGTCGATAATATGTTTACTGGTTATATGAGTATAAAGAAGATAACATGCAACAGGAATGATTCAACATCTTTACCAGATATCTGGAAAATTCAAAGACCCACCAGAGGAATAAGTAAAGAACAGCTATAACTATAAAAGCTAAGTTCTAAAGATGAAAAGCTACATTCTGTGATATCATTCAGAACAAAATTTATTTTGGCAATATTACTCAGCAAATAATATTATTTCAGTGTGTGGTGATTTAAGTAAGGAAAAAACTAATACGGAAAGATAACATGAATTCATTTAATTGACAATGAATGTTGATGATATAAAATTTATATTAGATGGTTGGAGGCAATCGGAAGGAAGCCTTGGACTTAGATTTCGGGCTTGTTGGTACCCATCAGCAAGGCGTATCTGCAACCTTTGAACGGAATTATGTCCCTTCTCAGATTCGAATTCGAGTCACCCAGTGCTGCCTGCAGTCATAGACATTACCACTGAGCTATTCGGGCTCGCGACTGACCTCCTGTAGGAATGTACTGGATACTTTGATTGGACACTAATCAGTGACTAGTGTAGTGTGTCTAGTCCCTTCTTCGTTGCAGACTGAATTCTATCAGTCAGGTTGTAATGTGGCCACCATTCTAGATTCAAGGTTGCAGACACGCCTTGCTGACGGGTGCCAACTAGCACGAAACCTAGGTCCAAGGCTTCTTGCCAATTGCCTCCAACCATCTAATATCATCAAAGACTGAATACTATCAGTCATATTTGCAATGTGCTCATCTAATACCAACAATTCACGGTGCACTGTGACGGCGAGCTACCTAGAATGCTGGTTGCATTGCAAACTTGACTAATAGAATTAAGTCTGCACCAAACAGGAGACAAGACACACTACACTAGTCACTGACTAGTGTCCATTCCAAGTCCACAAACTTTATATTAAGCTCAATGTTTTGTTAATACTTGAATCCTAGTTGGAAAAATTCATTGCAAATAATTTTATGTTAAAATTCAATGAACTTCTTAGAAATCTGTTAAATCTATTCATAGTCAACAGAGAATAATTCACTAAAATTAAGTTCACTGATCATAATTTACATTTCAATTCGTTTCACGCAAGGTTTTAATTTCATTTCACAGATATCCTTCAGTCAGGTTTTGAGATAACGAAAAATAAGAAGACGAAACTAGTTCTCGATTTTGTCGACGAACTCTGTATTCAAAAATTACTTGGGTTTTAAAGATCATCAGTTGATTTATATACGTCCAAACCAAGATCACTTTTAACAGTTTGAGAAAATTTGGGCATTGGGTATATGATATTCATTATACTAAAGGTTTTCTTGTATTTCCCAATGAATGAAAAAGAAATGGATATTGTATTTTTACTGATGTTTCGCAACTTAATACTAATAGCTTTATCAAAGTATTATTAAACCAGAATTTACAAAATCTCAGCTTATATATATATATATATATAAACTTAATCATCGTTCCTTGACATGAAGTCATTTTTTGTTGTCAAACTGGCCAACTGGTAAAAATAAACCAGGTGTAGATTGTTGTATTTGATAAGTGTATAAGATTATAAAAGCAGTGTGTGTTTACATAAGAAAATTGCTTATCACATTCGTGTGGATTTTGTCATTTCATGGATGAAGGAGGTATTGTAACCAGGTCAGATTTTCTTTTAGTCCACCATTCCTATTCAGACAATTTGGATTCCATTTGATATGAGGTGCTTCTGATATTAGACGGTATTTGTGATTTCTGAAATTTTTCTGGATTATTTCAATATTGAAAATCAAAACAAATGATTCAGCGAAGAGACTCTTTTCAACGAATTTATCATCAAGCTGTACAATCGTATATATATGGTTTTTAAGAAGTTATATCCGGTGAGGGAATTGAAACATAGGTGTGAATGCATGAAATAATAATAATATGAAGTGCAATTAAAACTAAAATGTTTGTGATTATAATCGTAGTTAAAGGTCAAGTGGCAAAGCAAATTAATGTCATATATAGAATAATTCATGGGATGGATAGAACTTGAAAAAGGTGTGCAATTATAAGATTAGTAGACAAATCGAAAAAATAAAAACGTTACGTAATATTGTGTGAAATTTAATAGCATAGAATTTAATGTTGCATAGAATTCAATATTGTCAAAATACAATTTTGTGTCCTGATTCCATTGCGTGTAGACGAGCTATGGCTGATGGTTTTTCAAGCTTTTCTAGTTCAACTGGATTTCTCAGTGGTTGAACAGATGCTCTACGGTGTTCATTTCTTCTGACTTTGATTTCTCTCTGGTGATGTTTGTCCTATGTATATTGCATCACATTCCAAGCATTTTATTTTATAGACATAACTAGATAGAGAATGCTCAGCGATTTGGTCTTTTATGTGGACAAGGTTGGTTTGTAGTGTGTGAGTCTTATGTTTTGAAGAAAACTCTGATGTCGAGCTCTTCTGATATCGTCTCAAGTCTCTGTTCTATATGGAATGACAACTGTTGAGGTCCATGTTTTCGGAATTCGTTTTCGACCATATTTAACGTCATTGTTGATATTGTTGATGAAGTCCTTTGAGTAGTTATTTTGCTTGAGAGTCTCAGTAATGTTTGATATTTCGTCTTCTTTTTCTTTTTCATCCGTTATCAAAGAGTGTGACCAATTAAGAATACTTGAAACAGCTGAAACCTTTCCTCTGGTGGGGTGTGATGATCTGAAGTCTAAATATTTGTTGGAGTGGGTTTTGTTCCTGAATATAGATATACTAAAATGTCCATTTTCCCTTCTCTTAACTAGGCAGTCTAGAAATGGTAGTTCACCGATATCAGATTCTGCTTCCGAAGTGAATTGGAATCTGGGAGATACACAGTTTATTTTCTCCAAGAATGAACTGTGTAGACCTCGTTTTAGCACTACAAAAGTATCATCTACATATCTCGACCATATTTTAGGAGTGAGTATGCTTGAAAAGATGTTATCTTCGAATCTATTCATAAAAGGGTCAGTGACTGTTGGGGAAACTGGTGAACCCATAGGAACACAATTTGTCGGTCTATATAAATTCCCTTTAAAATAATTATTTTCTAGACAGAATTTCAAGCTCTTAATTATTTCATTGGTGTCCAGTGGACACTTTTGTGATAGTTTTGTATTTGATTCTAGTAAACTGGAAATGATATTGAATTGATATTTAATATCTATATATTCATGGAGAATGACGAATTTACTTTTCAAGTTGGACAACGTACTTTCAATGGTTCTCTAACTGATATCAATCCGTGATCCAACTTCAGAGAAATCAAATTCCTACAAACTAAGTCATCAGAATTGATTTTTGCGATTGCTACAATTTACTAAAAAAATACAACTGAACAAATAAACATGCATATATTACATTACTGCAAAACCTGTTATTCTCTCTCTCTGTTTTCGACACGGAACTTCGCACATATGTGTGGCAGTTCAAGTCGCCACACTCCATTTAGCACACAAAGCAAGAGAAGAAAGTAGGAGAAATGCATAATATAGACAGTAAACAGAGGTGTGAGACAAAGGTATAGTAATAACGAAGAACGAAACCTGTTATCAAAATTGTCTATTAATAATTAAGTCTTAGTGTATATCTAAGCAACTTCAGCTGCACCATAAGAATACAATTTGGAATAATACATCGGATGTTCAAGTTATCTAATCATAGTAATGACTGTCAATTAGGGGAGCATACAATTTAATATGGAGCCGTAAGATGTGAACACTGTCACTTGTAATTTTGAAAATATCTTCCGTTCTTTTTGCCACACAATAAGGTATTAAGAACTATAGAAATTATTACATAACGCTAGCAGAAATAAAGTAATTTTAATAATTACTACAGTTAACAAGCGAGTCACTTACTTGAATCAATAAATCAGATTGAGTTTTCTGTGGGCATTTACCAATTACTTTTTCAGCTTCTTCTACTGGTATAGCTGCAACATATTGTAAAGAGGATTGTATGTCTGTATCTAATGTGAATTTTTCATTTGTTGTAGGAGAAAGTATAGCAATTTTAGCAGTGATTTGCTTTTGTTCACCATGTCTTAAAGTATCTTTTATAAGCGTCTTTATAGTGTTAATAATAATGAAGAAAAAGATAAAAATGCAGTGGTAATAGTTTCCATAACAAGACTAGTAGAATTCATACCGACAAGGGATTCATTATTATTTATCATTTAATTAAAAATAGAATGTATAAACCTGAAAAATATTCTTGACAATTACTAGCGTTTAATGAACTCTAGGAGGTTATTTATTTCTTAATTCAATTTTGATTTTTCCCGTTTGCTGTGATTGGACCGAAGTGTTTGACCTCTGTTAACATGTCGGCTCCTTGTATGGATGCTTCGATGATAAGTGAGGATCAATTTGAAGTAGTTTGATGGATGGAGACTAGCAGTGGAATTCAGGATGCGGATTTCCTGTTATCTGGGACTTGTCACTGAATGTACCTACATTACTCAGGTAGGGTATTAGATAAGCTAGATTGTTTTGTTCAATTGGCTCCACAGGATCCTTTAACCCACAAAGCTTATTTCTTTCCATATAAAGAAGGAACTTCAGAAAGCTTACGGAGAATTCTTTACAAGGCTGGAATAAAAGTGGCCGGCATTCAAACCCACAAACTCAATTAGAAACAAGCTTCGTGGATTAAAAGATCCTATGGAGCCGATAAAACAAAATAATTTAATTTGTCTAATACCTTGCAATGATTGTCAGGTCAAATACATAGGTTAAAGTGGTAGAACTGGTACAGTCGGACTAGATGAGCATAAAAACCTAGCAAAATCTAGACTAGTTGACCAAAATAAGATAAGAAATCTGGAGAATAGTTCATCTATTCCACTCACTACATGCAATTACACACAGACATACAATGGGATGGGATAAGGTGACAGTTTTAAAATCTAATGTTATGGCAGGGTGGAGAGAAGCTTCATTAATCGAACCAACTGCAAACATGTGTAATAGGAATGATTCAAAACCCGTCCAAGATATCTGGAATATTCTACTACCCCTACGACAACGAATAGGAAAGAATAAAGGAAATTATAAAGTGAAGGTTTTGAAGTCGTGTGACTATAACTGATATGATTATGAACAATAAACTGTATTCGAAACGTCATCCAGTAAATACTACTGTTTCACTGTGTGATATATCTAATAAACAAATTATTATCGAATTACATACTACCACAGTGCCAAAGTTTTACACATATATTAATATGTTGAACTTGTCTATTTTCTGATCATCCTTTTAGAATAGTCTTTTCTTGATAAAAAGGAGTAAATATTCAGTTATGTAATAAATAGGATTTAAGGAAACCAAGGCTGTAACATGAGTTGAACCAGTTGCTTCCAGGCTGTCTCCCCAGGTGCCTGGTAAATAAGCTATGGATTAAAGCTATTTGTTCAAACCTCAGTTTCAAGTATTGCTTAAGAAATACACTGAGAGGTTGTAATGTATGTTTAGTAGTTTCGAGTATCTCAAACTACACCTAACCATAAGGAAGTATTAGTCAAAATCCCTATGAATATAAAAGGAATTTCACACAGGAGAATCAAGTAAGCTAACTAAAGGTAAATTCCCTGTAAGTTTCATGAAAGATAAAATCAAGTTAATAACCGTGGTAAAACAAAAAATATGTGTACTACCTTGTAATTCTATCGATTGAAATTTTTGTGAATGAACGTTGGTAGTTTGAATACTATTGTAAGATAAATGTCAGAAGAATGCTGACTAACTGTTATAATAACCGTAAACAACATGGGAGAAAAAGCTAATAATAATAACAGTAATAAGAACAACATAAACCAAGACTGCAGTTGTACGTGTCTAGCGTACCAATAGTACAAAGAATGATGATTGAATATTGGCATATAAATCTTTATGCACTGTAATTCTTATTGTAGAGGGGTATATCTTAAGACAATTACTGACAGTGATGTCTTCACTAAATCCACCATGTTTTTTTAGCTTTAAGCAACTGAAGCTTTGAAAATAACATTTCATTTCAACATTTGTTTCATAACTTTGTAAAATTGCATTATTTCATTTATGAAGAAAAAGATAAAAGCTATGGAAAGCTGAAATAATGATTACTGAGCCTCGATGGCATAACTATCAACAGTGTTCTGTATTAAAAAGTGATACAAATACCTAATAATCATTGTAGTGGATTGACAAAATTCACTTCTGATTTCGCTACCCATGAGTAGTATTTAGATTTATGCAAAGTATCTTGTGTATTTATAAATCGGAAATAAATTCATCTTCTGGGATGAAGTTAGTATGAGCAATAAAAACAGAATTCAACAGACTGAACGACCTTTTTTGAAGTATCTGAAACATAAGGAGTATTAGTGTTGCATGAAGACAAAACCCAGGGGATAACTGCTTGAGGCTGACCAGTCTGAGATGGTTTTAAGTGTTTTATCCGTACTGAGATCTTGCCAACAACTATGAACATCTTCACTGTAGATCGGGATATATGGTTTCTTGGGTGGCTATTTTCTAATCCCCCGCCTTACAAAGAACACAGAGGCAGCATACCCAGTCATCCAAAGGTAAAATCTCACTGTCGTTACATTCCCATTTACCGGCAGTATAACATCGTCCACAGACCTCTCAGTATAGTGCAAGTGACCTACACTATGATGGTAACTGCTCTCAGTCTAACCACTATCCAAACGACGTTCCTGACGTGACAGGATCCGCAGTTACACTACTTCTAGCCAGTGTAGCTCGTCGGGTCACTGCAATATACACACCTGACTGCCGCATTTAGCTAGTGGCTTTAGGTCGGAGGATTCAGTAGAGCAATCCTCATCACTATATTAAACCCAGTACAGGCCACTATGACGCAATCATAGTTAACATAAAACTGATCATTTACAATAAAGTTAGATAACGAAGAAATAAGTTATACAGCGAAGTTGAATCCTAACTCAGTGTAAGTGACCAGCTTACAAAGCAAAAAAGAAACTCTGGTTAACTTTCTTCTAACATTTGAGTAAGATGTTCAACAATGATTTTAGGATAGGTGTCGACAAGTAGGTTTTTATTGCAAATGAAATCAGGACATTTACATAAGGTTTTAACATTATACTTTCATAATTCTTTTTTCATCCGTCACTCTGCAGTTCACAAGTTCATTTTTTAAAGGTTATTTTGTTTTTAAGACTTCCACTGAATAAAGTAACATCTATCGCATGCATGCATGAATGCATAATGACTATTTGGTAGCGAAAGCATAGAAAATGTTGAACCTATTCCAATAAATTTTAAGGTGTAATATATGCAAAATAAGTAGATGCAAATGTAACAGTTCATGTCAGTTTCGAAAATTGTAAATTTGTGCCTATCCTGCAAATTTATAACAAAATTTCTCTAGAACTTGTTTCACTTTACTAGACTAACTTTCCGCAAAACCAAAGTTGATGCCATGAATTCGCCTCACGCATGAAGTGCAAGTATCAGAATAAACTGACAGTATACACTACCAAAAGCATAATCAATTAGTCATTATCCTATTCAGACTGATTTACTCATCCATTCAGTCTACACCGAACAAACGACTTGATACATCAAATTAATTACTACCTGGTGTACAATCAAAGTATCCATTACAGTCCTACAGGAGGTTCAGATGCGACCTCGAATAGTTCAGTGGTAATGTCTCTGACTGCAGTACTGTGTGACCCGAGTTTGAATCTCACAAGGGACATAAATTCTTTCAAGATTACTACAGATATACCTTGCTGGAGAGTGCCAACAAGCACGAAACCTAGGTCCAAGGCTTCCTGTCCACTGCCTCTAACCACTCAAAGAAATGTGATCTTATCTGAGAATTTGAAGCCTGAATAAATATTACGACTTTATTTAATTTTGACCTTTTATGATAACTTCCATGTAAAGATGTATGACAGACACATGTATGATCAGAGTGCCCAAAATGAGTTGTACACATTTCATGTCTTCTTACTGTTTTGTCGAAATTAACAAACACAGAACTAATTCCTCACTTTTTGTTTCACTATTTACTCAAAAGAAAAAATAATTGATTTCAGAGAGATGATGGATTCTGTATGAGTACCTTCACAAGATGGTCTCAGTACATACAGAAAATACACAATGTATAGCCTTATTGCACTTGTTTGCACCACGTTTTAAAGCAAACAATAAATAATTAAAGACTTAATAGTGTGAAATATTCCCATATCATGAATTAAAAGTCAATTTGAACGAAGAATATTCTTTCCAATAAATTGTCTTCAGGTTTTATACTATTCGGATTTATTACTAGTGATATTTGTGCATCGGTGGCATAGCGGTTAGGACGCTCGCCGACCATGCACATGGTCCGGGGTTCGATGCCCGGCCGATGCACTCCTTTACCTCGCTAAACCAGAAATAATGCTGGTGAATAGGAAAGGTTGGGCATGAGGCTAGCAACCCCATCCTGTAAAATAAACACTGCTACAGAAACTTCAAGCCACAAGCTTGAAGCCCTATGTTCCACTGAGGAACGTGAAGGAAAAAAACTAGTGATATTGTCTTTTTTCAAAATATGCCTCCACCTGTTTCACTTCACATATTGATTATTTCATGATGAAATATTCACTTCATACTGTTTTGTGCTAACCACTCACCTGACACTCCACATGGTATGAATCTGTTATGACTAATCACCATCATCGTCTCTCATTTCCCAATATTACGTAATTGAATTGAACCCAGCACGCTTGTCACACGAATACTATTTTTATTTTGTCACCCTATAACTAATCTTATCATTCTACGTAAAAATGTATCCTCCGCATAACTGGCCATTATTGTAACTATAGAGATTAAGTTTTTTTTTTAACTATAAGGACCTCAAGAGAATTTACTGAAAAAAAATATCTTTCCGTTCAGATTGACTTTTAAATAAATAAAGCAGAGTAATCTACCTGAAAAACAGCCTTGTAAACTGTTTCCATTGAATTGTTGTAGGAGATTTTTGCAGTATTTATAATGTTCTGTATCCATTCTCTTCTGACTTCAGATTTTATTTTGTCAGATATGTTCTGTACTAGTTTCTCTTTTAAGTAGTCTAATAATTTCTCCAGGCAGTTTAAGTCGAATTCATCATGACTGCTTAGATATGGATCATTTTTAGGCCAAAATATATCATTCAATAGAGCTTTGAAGTCGTTTATGTTTATTTCAACTAATGTTTTAGGATAATGAAGATATAAATATGATGATTGATCACTGGAACTGTGGAAATTCGATTGAGAATTGAATTGTTCAGATGAAGGTGTTAAACTGCTTGACACATATGAACTTGAAGTTGTTTGTATTGTTGACTGTTGTGATGAGTGTTTGCTACTAGATAATTGGAGGACTGAAGCTAAATCAGACTTGGCTATGAAGAAAGAAATAATGAAAATATAAATTCAAATGTTGGTTTGTAGGGATTTGGTTGATTGGTTACAGGATATTCATCATGGGCTGACATTAGTTAGAGAACCATTGGGAAACCTGGGAGTACTCGACAGCTGTTTCGTCAGCCTAGTTTGGGACTCTTCAGCAGTATGCACCCATCGGGATTTGACCCTAGGACCTTCCGGTTACAAGGCAAACCACTGGGACCTGATCCAATGGCCCATGAATCCGGTGGGTGCGTACTGATGAAGAGTCGCAAACTAGGACGAAACAGCTGTCCAGTACTCCCAGGTTTTCCAATGGTTCTCTAACTAATGTCAGCTCATGATGAAAATATAAATTACTAATTACAATATAAAATAGCTTGTATCACTAAAAGTAACAGATTTTCTTGACATTTAGTATTTTTTTAAAATCCGAACAGGTGTTCTTCATCTGTATTCTTCAAAAGTTGGTTATATAGGCTGCACAAAGCGCAAACTTTCCAAACGCATTTCAGTACATTATCAAGTGGATAGTGCAAGTTAATCACTTCCTCAATCCTTCAAGATGCGATGAATTCCAGTCACATAGCTGCACCAGAATTCTTTTTATTTTGAAAAATGATCTATAATGGAAGACCAAATGATACAAGTGGTGTTAGATTGCGAAACTTCGTGAAGGCACTAGCGATTTTTCAATTTGTGTGAGGAATCTGTATGCAAAAAATTTGTTGAATCTTTCATTCTGCTATAATCTTGAACTCCTTCTTACTTGTTACAGCCTATTTTTAGTAGTTAATCTAATATTAACATCTATGCACGTCAATTCGTTTTCTTCAACTTTCTCATACTTGTCAAGTGGACACTCCAGAGATTTGCTTCTCATTTGATAACAACTTCTACTATGATGAGTTTTAAACGCTTAACTAGGTTACGTTTAAGATTCCTATGTGATTTTTTGCAGCTTTAAGAGACTACTTCTAGATAACTATGTTGAAGATGTTACTCTTGCATCGCCCACTATTCGGTAGCAGATTTTTGTACTTTTTACTAAATATAAATGTACAGTCTCTGAAGATCAGATGTTCGGTCAAAAATGTTTCTTCTCTGAGTTGTCCCTTAAGTTTTTCATGACTCAATAAATATTTTTGGTCACTCGACTGGGTTGTGAAACTCTAGTAATTGAAATGGATAGGACATATGTCATGCAGGCTTAGTTACTCCCTTCCCCAATGAGCAGCTTTAACTGGAATAAGAACACACGTTGGGGAATAAGTTAGGTCAGACGAAAAGGAAATGTTTGGTGACTCTCAAAATCAATTCCAAGTGGCTGTGTAAACAGGCAAGATGCCAAGATTTGACAAGGTGCTTGAGAGTGGAACTACTTACATTCATTTACTTTATTGTGGCTAATAAAAGGAGGTTTTGTCACTGAAGGCATGTAAATACTTGACGCTATGCACAACCAATATGCTTTGCTTCACAGGAAAAAACTTAATCAGTAGGTGAAGAAAGGCAGTATAAATTGACAATAAATAAACAGGTCGGGCGTGAGGACAAATACTCGCCGAAGACATTGCGAAATGGTTGCGCTATGTCGTGAATTGGCAGAAGTTAGGATTCATGGGCCATTGGATCGGGTCCCAGCGGCTAAAACGTATACGAACTCGCCTTGTAACCAGAAGGTCCTGGGTTCGAATCCCGGTGGGTGCGTACTGGTGAAGAGTCCCAAACTAGGACGAAACAGCTGTCCAGTACTCCCAGGTTTTCCAATGGTTCTCTAACTGATGTCAGCTCATGATGAAATCCTGTAATAAATAAACACTTTTCACAATTACTATTTGGATAAAGAGAAAAAATTGAGGGTATGAAAGACAAGTATCTATATGAGAAATATGGGTGCGTTATGATAGACAATAAATAAAAAAGCAGAAGTCTAATTTTCAATAGTTGATTTGTAAGGATTTGATTTATTTTTTCGAGTTAGACCACGGATTGATATCAGTTAGAGCATCATTTAAAACCAAGAAGTTCTGGACATCTGTTTCATCCTAGTTTGGGACTCACTCGCAGTACGCACCCATTGGAAGCTCTTGGGTTAGAAACCCAGTGGGTGCATACTGCGGACGAGTACTAAACTAAGCCGACAAAACAGCTGCCTAGTACTCCCTGGTTTTCAATGTTTCTCTAACTGAAAGTAGAATGCTGGATGTGAATCTTACAAAAAGAAGAGAGCTAGAAGTGTTAACTATATCATGCCAGATAAAACTGCTGTCTTTATCCACAAGGTCTCCATTTGGTCTTATTTGATGACTAAAATATAAGTTTCTTAGGTGAATAATCAATTTTTATTTTATTTACACTGCTTTTCCGCTAAACCATCTATGAATCATTTACTTCAGTTTTTTCTGCATTTCACTTGCCTCCCGGGTAGAACATAAGGTTTCAAGTTTTTGAAGTTTCAGAAGCAATGATGTCTGCTTTACAGGGTAGGGTTATAAGCTTTGCACTTGGCCTTCCTCCTCTTTCGGGCTTGCTGTAAGCTAGTAAACTCAGTGAGGTTTAAGAATGTGTCAGCCAAGAATGAAACCTCAACCGTGTGCTTGGTTAGCCAGCATTCTACCAGTGAACAACAGGCGCACTGGATACTTTTACTAGCAGGATAAAAAATAAGGATCTCATTAGAAAACTGATTCACAAAATTTGTTTGAACAAGCAGTGAATGTCAACTCAACAACAGATACAAACTGTTAGTACGGATCCTAGTATACTTAAAATTATTTCAGTACTTTATTCAGCTGTCTACTTCAGATTTTTTATAAAGAAACTCAGATTATGAATTAGCCTGTGGAAATTAAACTACTAGCATTGTAACAGCCAAAGACGTGAAAATTCGGTAACGGGATTATTTACTGGCAACTTGATTCACAGATATAGACATAATTATCATTATTATTGTTTCCTTTAATTCCTAGAGGAACATAGGGCTTCAGCCATGCGTCTCCATTGCTTTCGGTTCTCTGTTAGATTCTTCACCTGGCTCCATGTCTGCCAACACGCTTTCATCTCCTCTTCACATGACCTCCTCCAAGTCACCCATCCTCGCACTGACGACTAACTCGCCGCTTCCCTTCCGGGTTCCACTCGAGCAATGGCTTGTCTTGTGATGTCACTCGCTTGATGGTTTGTTTCCTCAGAGTATGGCCAGCCAATCCATCTCCATTTCTTCCTGCCTATTTGTTTCACAATCGGTTCCTGCTGGGTTGGTTCGCTCATTTCCAGAGATCTCTGTTGCTGATCTTTTCTGGCTGGCCATCTCATCTTGGGTATTAAGCGAAGACAACTGTTAATGAAGGTCTGTAGTTTGTTTGAGATGCTCTTTATGACGCGCAGTGCAAGTCTCTGATTCGTATAGTAAGTAGCACTGACTTCACGTTGGAGTTGAAAATCCGGATCTTATTTTTGATGCTGAGTGCTTTTGACCTCCACACAGACTTGAGAGTAGTGAAAGCTTGTCTTGCTTTTCCGATCCTTGCTTTGATATCCTCGTCAGTTCCGCCTGTAGTTGAAACGATGCTTCCCAGGTCGGTTGGTGAAGGAGGTTGTTTCTTTCAGGTTCCTTCCATTTATGCTGATTGTTGTCTGTTGTTGTTGTTGCTGTTAGTGGTGTTGCCCAGGAATCTTCATCACCTCTGTTTTCTCTATGTTCACCTATGCCTGCACATATTTTCGGTATTACGCTGCTTTGCCTTCCGTACCATACTTTTTCGTCTTCCTCTCATATGCTTTCCATGTTGTCTTACAAGCATCGTTCATTAAATCCATCTCTCTGCTATTAGACATACTTACAGCCGATTTACATACTTATATTTGTATCTATATACCACTTATAAATCTTGTTAGTAGCACACGTTACAGTATCACCCTTAAAAAACCTCAAACCAGATTACTAGATTCATTGTTGGAATTATTTTATTGCAGATACAGTAAAATTTTCATAGATATAAGTTATTTCAAAATTAATTAAATTTTTTTTGAATGACAGCTGTATACATTTGGTGTTGATATGTGGAAAATACCCCATGAAACATGCATTTTTAGTCAGTTGCTGTAGCTCATCCCCGTTTATTTACATTTCATTGTCTGGTTAGGATAAATAACCCATTTAAATTATAAATTAATTTGCAGTCATTATTTACATTAATTGATAGGTGCATAATTGTGGTAATATTTGCAACATAAAATCAAAACGACTACTCGAAAAATGACCAGAATTAAAAATTGATCACCTGGAGTTACTTTTTATTTACAAGTCTATTTGTAGTAAATTAATTTATTGCGTAATGCCATAATGCTTGTAAACTTGATTCAACAAACATTCCCAGTAATTCACAATAGGAAGCTCAGCGAAGCTATGAGGGGTAAATATGAATAAGACAAATCTATTTACTATCACTGATGATATTTCTGATTATGATGAACTGGATCATGCAATAAACCGTGAGATGGCCATACATTGGACCAATGAAAAGATCCTACAAGATCAGAATTTCCCGGGTGATTCAAGTCTTATATTGCACAAACCTGAAGGTCTGCAACAGGATTCACCATCTGTACATAGCTGAAGCATTAGCTATTCGAGATCTAAAACCGGACCTCTGCATACAAAAGAGATACATACATTCTCTTGCCTTACCATGGCTAGAGTAAAGTTCTTATCACAATTTTGCTTCTTTCCTTTATTATGTAAGTTCACTATTATTACCATTATTATTTTATTTTATTAATACTCTTATTATCATTTTGTCCCCATCATCCATATTTTATTACCACTCTATTACTGTTTATTAATAACATTGTTTTTCATACATATTTTATACAAAAACACTTTATAGCCTTTCCACTAGTTCCTGTCCATTTTACACGAGATTATTGATTATTCACTATCTCACACTTATTACGTCATGCCAACTTCTGTCTCCTTTCTAACTTACAATTAGTCATCCCTTCTTACACCTTACATTATGTAATACAATTTTCCAAGGACAAAATTTACCAGTATCTGACTGGTCTAAAGATTTCTTTGTTAATTATAATTACGATTGTACAGCTCATGAAAATGAATCGTCGAAAAGAAAATTTTCTTCGCTGTTTGTGCCTTTCTCTTATGACTCAATATGGGAATATTTCGTTCAAAAATCAACAAGTTGGCAAGAGATGCAGTGAAGACAAGAAGGGCTTCAGGCGAACATAAGGAAAACAGAGGTGGTAAAGTTACTCGATGAACGATAACAGCTGCCAGTTATAACCAGGGAGGGAAATCTAAATCCTGTCACCTACCCGGGTAGCACTGCTTCAACTAAAGGTGGCATAAATGTGAACGTCGAAGCCAGTATCAAGAAAGCAAGACAAGTGTTCCTTTACTCAGAGATCAGTTTAGAGGTCTACAGCACTCAGCATAAAAAACGAGATCCAAATTTTCAAAACAAACATCAGGTCAGTGCTTCAATATGCTTCAGAGACTTGACAAACGCATCACAATAAGCACTTTCAATCACCTGCAGACTTTCATTGACAGCTGTCTTCTTTGATACTGAAGATCAACTGACCGGCAGAAAAAAATAAGCAGCAAGGAACTCTGGCGGTCAGTGAATCAACCAAGAACCTACTGCAGAAAGCAATATAGATGGACTGGACATATGCTGTGGAGACATTCAAGTGACTCTTTGGATGTGAGTCTGAAGACGACATAAAAAAGATCATAGGAGGAGGAAATGAAAGCTTGCCGACAGTCGTGGAGTCAGTTGAAGGCGATGTAGAAAACTGAGTTGAATGGGTGATGTGCCGCTGAACTTTATGTCTCAAATGAAACGAGAGGAAGGAGGAATAATAAATAGTTACAGAAACACATGTAGCTTCCTAATTTTAATTTTTTTTAATTTTTAATTCTATCACAGAAATCCTCTGCTTACTCTCTGATAACCCTTCATTAAATGAATTTTAATAAACAGGATGATAACTCCTCCAACACAACTCCAAATGCTGTTGGATATGTGTATCTTACGGATAAACGATACTGAAACTGTAATATAAATGTTCTGTAAAGAAAATTACCGTGTTTTAAATGTGCTTCATAAAATCCATCTTCATAATCTAATAAATAATTTTCAAATGCTTTCAGGTTTAACATTCCAGAAAAATTTTGACTCATTGTATAGAATATTTTTTCCATTAGTTGATCCTTTCGCAGTTTTGCCATTTTTTGGAAATGCTGAAAATGTATAGAGTTGCAGTGTTTAATGCATGCTGTAATGATAAGAATACATTATATCAGAGTTTCATAAAATACTGCACGATATTATATAACGGATGAATATTGCTCAACATTTTGAAATAATGAGATCTAGTGACGCGAATTAATAAATTCAGCTAAACCATCACAGCGACTCACAATATTATATTTATTCAGTTAATAATTGCATTCACAGTCAGCCGGAATGGACTGGCGTTCATCCAGGAGTTGCAAGGAACTAGTAGAAACCCAGTGGTTTTTAGCCGAGCATTCTTTCAAGCCACGAGCGTCTACACCCACCACTTGCATGGCACCTTGCAGATGAAGCCAATATTCATCCATACTACTTGCGGGTTGCTGGCAGGCATTGACTGTAACTCATTCTGCTATTTCAAAGAGGTAGCAGGTACTATCAGTTTGCTCACATCAGCGTGTAGATGACGTCGTTTATAAACCCCACCAAGTTGCGAGACAAATCTGGCACGGACTAACGCATGATTGGAGATCAGACATATGTCCCAGAAGAAGCGGAAGTCTTGTATGCATCCTGGCCACCGGAAACTGACAGCAGTGTGATTAATAATAATAGCTTTATTGCAGACTTGATTATCAGAAAGAGGACGCCAGGTAGCGCTACAGCGATGGCTGTTCCAGAAATTGGTGTTGGCTAGAAACAGGTTGTGATCTGCTCAAAGCTGCAGAAAACGGTCCCATTATCTGACCTGCAACCATGTAAACCCCACTAACCACCTAGACGATTCTCTTCTGAGCCTAGACGCCCGACCTGTGCATTCAAGTCCCCATGGAACTGTACACAAAGTGAAACAATTCCAGTGGCCTCACCCCATACAGCATACACAATGGTAGAAAACAAAAAAGAGAAAAGAAACTACATAAGCGTCAGTGCCACAGAGGTAGAATGCTGGCCAACCACGCAGGTGGTCCGGGGTTCGATCCCCGGCCGACGCACTCCCCAACCTCGCTAAGCTAATAGGACTGGTAAAGAGGGAAGGTTGTACATGGGGATAGCAACCCCATCCCGTAAAAATAATGAACCTCACTGCTACCGGAACTCTAGAGATCTTAGTTGAAGGCCTATTTCCACTGGAAACGTACAGGAATTCTAAAAAAAGTTCATAAAGAGTGGATGGATACTGGAAAGAATTTTGACCCATGTCATCAACAATTTATTAAATAAATTTATGAATTAATTCCACTGGTTCTTAGCTTCTCGAGGATCCCAACTGGTCCGTCTACACCTCCCAACGTGGCTGACTCAGATCAACAATCAAAAACTTCATGAACTGGTGCTACTTTCTGATTTGACTATACCTAACTGTTTTCTAGCCTAATCCTATCTCAGCTAACATTGCTTGACGGGGAGGACTATGGCTCATTGTGAGTGACACATGTCCTAGCCATCTCAGTCGAATATTATATTCATTCAATTGAACAAAGCAATCACGGAATGTAAAAAACAATAATATTCTACTTCTACAATGACCACTAATGAAACAGTATATGTGAATTGTTGTCAATGAATAAAACAGTTTTATATATATATATATATATATATATATATATATATATATGAGCATCACACTGGTTAGGTGATAAGGCTTTTCAAAATCTACTTAATTGACCTGAAAGGAAGTTTGGATTAAGAGTCTCTTTTTCATAGAAACAAATGGCATGTACGAATTGTGAAATGTTGCATCGCTGTTCACCAGTTATATAACGTTTTTCAACAACCAGCTGACATGAATTTACACAAAAACATTTGTATTAAGCGTATCATAAAATTATTATTTACTTGTTGTTTTCTTTCGTCACGTTCTTCAGTTGTTTCGGTATACTTATGAAAAACTTTCAAATATTGGTGCAGAATATTTATTGGGACATTTTCTGGTATGAAAAATTCCATAAGGCTGATAAATTGACTTTGTGTCAAACTATTCATTTCGATTGGGCGATCTGATAAAGTTTCTATGTAAAACAAAATATAGAATAGGATGCTTTGGAATAGGTGTCATAAATTGGTTACATTAAAAACAGTTCAATAAAGGGGTAAATTTTTTAAAATAAATATCTTTTGAACATATAGATTGGGCTTGAGTTTTGGGTTCGTCAGTGCCTCAGCTATTCTTAGATGTCTTGATTTCACTCCCTTTGATAGGTTTGATCGGATCTTGAATATGATTTTGAAGGACTTTTTATATGGAGCTGAATGTCCAGAATTCACCAGATGTTCTGTTATCGAACTGTATACCCCTTTGCGTTCTCCCTTTGCTAACTATGGTGGATAGTGTTCCCGAGCGCGTTTTACAAGCGGACGCATCGTATGGCCGTACATTATCCAGCATAGTTATCAAAGGGAGAACGCAAAGGGGTATACAGTTCGAAAACAGAACATCTGGTGAATTCTGGACATTCAGCTCCATATAAAAAGTCCTTCAAAATCATATTCAAGATCCGATCAAACCTATCAAAGGGAGTGAAATGAAGACACTTAAGAATTGCTGAGGCACTGGCGATCCAAAAAATAAATATCTCTTTGAAAATGTTGTATCTCATTGTTACCTATGTACACTTTTTAATCTGATCTCTGGGATCATACATGGACTATAAATGCCCGATTCCCTCGAACACATGTTTCCACCTCCAGTAGTTACTCAGTATCATGCTGAACACAAGGAAGTTTGCCAACTAAAACCCTAACTCAAAGAAGGATGTTTCAACAAAATAGCTAATATGACAAAACCAAAGACTCTGAAAGAACGAAGAGGGGGGAATTGAAACTTGGTTGCAATTTCACTGATGAAGAACCGAAATAAGTGGTATTTGTTCTCAAACCAAATTTGCTTTATTTCAAATTCTTCATTCAAGTATAATTACTGAATACTAATAAATGATTAATGAAAATTATGGAAGTGAACACGCATATAACTGTGGAGCAGTAAACTGCGACAAAAAAGGTAAATCTGTTGCGTTCAAGTTTTGACTGATTAATTGATACTACGCCCATGAATTTTCTCATACGGCGGACTGTATGATGTAATTACCATATTTCCCTAATGTATTTTAAGAGTTTCTCTTCCTCAAACAGATATGCAAGCCAGCTATTAGTAGATTATACGTGTGACAGATTAAGGAGGAATGATTAATGTTACTTATAATGAAAGAACTCTATCTGTGAAGTTATAAAAGTGATCAGAGCTATGGATACCAAATGAAATTAATACTTTGCCAGAATGTTTATATGCTGTACAGCAAATATTTTAAACTACTAGATTTTATAAATGCATGGTGATATTTACTACTGACTGATATGAGTCGATGAATACCACTCATATCAATCGGTAGTGCTTGCTGGCCAGATTGGGATGATCTAAACGCAATTCAGAATTCGAGTGGTTTGAACTGACTAGATTCTCTGGTATCATATTTTGTAATTACTGTATTCTGTATTGCTTAAATGATGTCTTCACAATTAAAAAGATAGAGTGTCATTTCCCCTCTCTCAGTAGCCAATGTTAACATTCTGAGAAGAACTTTTTATGCATATAGTTGAGGAATACAGAAGTGACAGAAAAGAGTTGTGATCAAAATGTCAAAAATATTGACTAGACACCTGGTAAAATTGTGTGTCTATACTAAATGACTTAGATTTTCAACACTAGAATTGTAGGAAGATACTGAAGTTAAAAAACAGAGGAAACTAGGTAATGATATGTAGTCAAATATGTTACATGTTTATAGTGAGACTGGATCGTGGTCAGCCTGGATATTTTAGAGCATGCCTATGTCCCTGTCCAGGAAATATCTTTTTATGGTTATCTTCAATCACACAACGCCATTGGCCTTATATATATATTTTTTTTTTCTTGGTATGCTTACACTTCTTTTATGGACACTGTTAAATATACCTTCAATCTCACGTCGTTGTGTGTTCTGGCTTAAACAGTGTGGTCTGGAGAAATGGTTAGCTGTAGTATATTGTTGTTGGCGTAGTCAAGTTGTATCCGTGATCAGCACGTCTTTGTCCAGCTGAGCATCGCTATTCAATTAACTCAACGTATTCCAAAACATAATAGTTGGGTAGATTAATTAATTAATTTACTATCACAACCATCTGATGAAAGTATCCGCGTACATTCATATGTTTCGGAGTAGTTTTTAGTTGAGTATTTCTATAGAACAGCTAATAAACGAAGTGTTAATGATTCATTTCAGTAGAAATAGTTAAAGTCACATATGTGGTACTATTTTAAGATCACTGGACTTCAGTTTGGTAATGTAGTTCTCATTCAGCTTTATAACATCAAAAAAGTACGAAAATAAAACTGATAAGAATGGAGGAGACTTAAAAAACTGTTATATAGGACTGGTCTGCGAGAGGACTTATTTACATTATTTGAATGTCTGAGAGCTCATCTGCTTGCCAGCCTCAACTAGAAATAACTTTCATATATGTTGTGTGGCCACCAATTCTTGGCCACACAAATTGCTGACTGCTAAGCCTCACCCAACTCAATCTGATGAACAAGCTGCCCCTAACACAGTTACAACTAATACTTACGACTGTTCAAAGATGTATTCAGTTGACGGTAGTATTGGTAGAACATAGAGATACACTATCACAACACAACCGAACAACCATTCTCTTGTAGCTTTACACGCAATTGTGTTATGTGTCTTCTCTGATATCCATCAGTAGAAATAAACAAATTTGTCCTTGAATGTAAAATGACTGAAGTTCAATTGAATTCATGAATTTCTTTCGTCCCTTACACCAGTAAATGTTCATTATCTACAACAAGTTATCGAGTTTTCCTTTAGAAAAGTGAATAACAATAACAATTACATGGCTATTGATTTCAACACTCTGTAGAAACTCTAAGTAACAGGTGCCGACTCTGAATAATGAATAACATCAGTAAATTATTTAATTTAAGAAGAATTTACAGTTTTCAATAAACTTCATCGCTGATACCAGCAGAATCTTAATCATCAGATAGATATTCTTTTAGAAAATACCACCTAACATTTGAGTGTAACTCACTTTCTTCTGTTTATATTAAGTGAAACCATTCCATCAACTATTGACATGTATCATGCAACTTTCCTACTACTTACCTTCAATTTTACACTGAACTTGATTTATATAAATATCATCTAACTGACGAGATCCTAGTTGACTGAATTTGTTCATATTTTCTTGGAGGATTTCATCAGCTGAATTATTTATCTCATTGTCTATTGAAATTTCCTTTCTTTCCTCTGCATTATTATCATTAACAGATTTTGATGTTGGTAAGGTTTCTATTGATTCTTTTTTTGCAGTCATTTCTTTTGATGGTAATCTTAAGTGATATTCCCTTGTAACCCCTAAAATTAAAAGTCAAATAGACCAGAGAACTACTGACACACGAAACATTTGAAGTTCTTCATAAGCTTAATGTTCATTTTTTTCATTTTAAAAATGACAATTAAATAACTGTTCCAATCGCTGTTCTGTTCCCAACTTAACACATCTATGACTTTAAGTTAGATAATAAACTAACATCAGGAAGAGAACCGCTGAAAACTAGGAAGTAATGAATAGCTGTTTCGTCCTAATTTGGGGCTCTTCATCAGTAGACACCCATAACCCCATAGTGGATCAAACCCATGGACTTTTGGTTATAAGGTACGCCTGTTGACCGCTTAGCCACTGAGATGGAATCCAGCGGCCAATGAATTCTAACTTTTGATAATTTACAATATTATTTATTAGTAAAACACAGCATTGTATTAAATAGCTGTTTAGTATGAAAAGCTTACTCAGCTAATTCAATATATGTTTTATACACTGAACAATAATATCATATGAAACTTGGAATAATCATTACAATTAAAAGTGGTTAATTAGATTAGATATTGTACATGAATTACGCATATTTCAATATGATATTCACAATCTCTGTTATTTACATGAATTAGGTCATTCAACATGAAGTACATTTACGTTGTCTTTGCTAATTTTAACATTTTAAATACCTTCATTAACTTCTACTTTCGCTGAGATTTATCCAAGTATAATTTCCATGTATATCTTTTTTAACTTGAATTCCAATGTTTTCAGAACCATTCTGTGGGATGTTGATCACAGATGATATAAATTCTAATCTATCTGTTTTCCTGTCTTGCTGCATTTATATTTATCCAGTATAACATTCTTCCCTTTCTGCTGTCTTTTTTTCTGTATAATATTTTGAATCATGGCAGGCCAGGCTAGTGCAATTCTGTGTGTTTAGTTTTGCAGCTACCACAGTCTCTTACATTTTCCTACCCTTTTTCACTTATACACAAGTACTGCAGGCTTCAGATGCTTACAACGATTTTTATAGGATATTTCTTAGGAAGTAACACATTCATGGAAAACTTAGACTTATTTATAGTATTATACAGAGCTTCTAGTTATTATTATTATTACATAAATTTGTAGGAGACTTATTATTATTGTTGTTCCCTTGGGTTCCTAGTGGAACATAGGGCTTCAACTGCACGTCTGCACTTGTTTCTGTCTTCTACTGTGCTTTTCACTTGCATCCATATTAGTCCATACTGTTTCAACACTTCTGCACACGATCTCCTCCATGTCACCCTTGGACGTCCCACTCGCCGCTTTCCCTTCGGGTTCCACTCGAGCACTGGCCTGACGCGTGATGTCACCCAGTGGCCTCCTCAGCGAGTGTCCAATCCTTCTCACATTCTCCTGCATATTTGTTGAGCGACTGGTTCTTGTTTTGTTTGTTCCCATAGTTTCTTGTTGGTGATTCTTTCCGGCCATTTGATCGTCAGTATAGAGCCAGCGAAGACAGTTAGTTGTTGATAATGGTCTGCAACGTGTTGGAAATATCCTTTGTTACCCGCCAAGTTTCTGATCCGTATAGAAGAACTGACTGACTTGACTTTTGTATTGTTTGTAGGAGACTGGTTACACGATAACTTGTAAGGAACTCTAGACCCTTTAAGTGTCTTAAAACCGTACTTCAAATAATGTTCGTTCTACATTGCTTCAATGAAATAGTATATTTTGTGAGGCGATGAGTGTTTGACTAGAATTTAGAAATAAAATAGCTGGCAGTTAGTGAAAAAGTAGAACCTGTGAAACTAATGGATAGTTTAAATATGGCACACATAGTATACATCGCTTTCATATCTTAATCGAAGTACATCAAGGATGACGTTAATTAGGACACAATAGCTTTTAATTATTGGTTATCCATAATTAATCCTTCGAGATCAGAATGAAGTCATTTAATTTTTGTTATGTATCGTGTATTACCGAAATTTCTTCGTTCCATGTTATATTTTCATAGTTAATGTATATTACCACTGTTTATGGTATACCTGAAATTCCATACAGCATACCAGAACTCACTTTCATCTTCATAGACCGATAACTAGTCAGGTTAATGAAAGTTGACTGACCGACTTGTCACCATAGTACATAGCATCTCAAAATGGTATTAGTTCAAATTGAAACACTTCGGAGAAACAGAATTAAAAGTGGGGGAAAAGAAACTGTACCAATGAAAATTACAATTAGAATGAGAAGTTTAGCCTGAAAAGCAATTAACCCTTTTCTATACTTCGTCTATATCTACACAAGGTGCAGTGAAGACAGAAGTGTACTAATAAATGTGAACGTGTTGATAAACTCCATTGTACGCTCAATATGACTAAGACAAAACTACAAAAGTTACCCTCGTTAGGAATATGACACATGTTTAGCAATTGAATTGAATACTCTATTGTTTTTCATCATAATGAATGTTAGAAACTTACAGTCTTTTGGATTACGTATCATTTGCTTTAAAGCTTGTTGAGATGTATCAAAGTATATTTCACACAGTTGAAATACTTTATCACGAGATATTTCATCCACCTGAGTAAAAACAATTAACAATTAAGGCATTTTATGATGTAGAGGCCAGTACCCTTTAAGTTAAGAAAGAAGTATTTATTTATGTAGACTTTTAAGAAGAGGTTGTTGAATAATTTTAAAGAAACCAAAAAATATGATTTCTTCCGGTTTAATATTTCTCAAATGATTTATCATATATTACATAATGGGAAAAGGGGAATAAGATAATAAAGAAGTGCGTTATCTTTAACTGTCTCTGTTTATCAAAATTTGGCAATAGCGGAACCGATAGACGACTACAAACCACATCTGTAACTAATATCATTTTGTGGTGATAATATCTCCATTTCAAAGCGGACAGGAAATGATTTTGATATAACTGTCTGTAGTCAGTATTATTATTATTGTTTCCTTTAATTCCTAGAGGAACATAGGGCTTCAGCCGTGCGTCTCCATCGCGTTCGGTTCTCTGCTAGAGTCTTCATCTTGCTCCATGTCTGCCCACACATTTTCATCTCCTCTTCACATGACCTCCTCCAAGTCACCCACCCTCGCACTGACGACCAACTCGCCGCTTCCCTTTCAGGTTCCACTCGAGCAGTGGTTTGTCTAGTGATGTCACTTGATGGCTTCCTTAGAGTATGGCCTCCAAGCCATCTCCATTTCTTCCTGCCTATTTGTTTCACAATAGGTCCCGGGTTGGTTTTCTCCCATAGGCCCCTATTGCTTATCTTTTCTGGCCATCTGATCTTGAGTATTGAGCGAAGACAACTGTTAATGAAGGTCTGTAGTTTGTTTGAGATGCGCCAAGTCTCTGATCCGTATAGTACCACTGACTTCACGTTGGAGTTGAAAATCCGGATCTTGTTTTTGATGCTGAGTGCTGTTGACCTCCACACAGACTTGAGAGTAGTGAGAGCTTGTCAGTATGGTAGGATGTTTCTAGTTGTAAGATATGAAGAGATAGTGACTCATATCGTCTGAGAACTCTGACAAGTTTGTGGCATACATTTTGTTTCATGTTTGAGAAGAAAAATGATTTCCTCACATTTAGGGATGCATCACAGATAACTCATTTCTAAACTAGTATATAACTTAATGCCTCATCTGCATACATGTGAATTTAAACTTCTGTTATAGCATGAAGTCTTCTCTTCTCCTTCTAGCATTAATCTTAGCTAAAATAAGAGTAAGCGAGGAGAAAACTGAGTATCCGAACTAAACCTTGTCAGTAATCAATGAAGTTCTTGACTGTTGTGTGGAGAAATTGATTAAAATGTGGACAAACTCCACAAGACAACCAAAAACAAAGGTTGAGAACTTAGTTGCGTAATCCTAGAGTTCGATTTGATTGTCCTCTTCTATTGTTTTTCTTTTCATTCAGTGTAAAATTCATCCTGTGTACGTACAACTTCAGAGTGTGGAGACTTAGTCCGCAAAACTATATGGTATTATTATGTATCTTTGTGTCGTTCCTTCATATTCCCAGAATCAGACAGTTTATCCAGTTTGGTTGTATACCTCTCTAAATAAGTCAGTAATCAAATAATGCAGTTTTTCTTCAACCATTCGATAAGTGAACGGTTGTTCTTTTTTTCTGATAACATAAATTGCATTCACCTTATCATGATCATATAGAATGTAGGAAAGTCAAGTAATAAGTAGCTGACTTGAATAAGTTATGTGGTATCAAAACTAAGTGATGAGGACATATTCTTATGACGATAATCATCGTAACGAATCAGACCATTCAGTTTTGTGTAACGGATACGCCTAAATGGCGTATACTACATATATACATCCTTTTAGTGTAATTGTAGCATAGATATTGATACCTGTGTTTGACTAATTATTCAATGTAAATCAAATTTCACGCACCTTTTCACAATTACGATGATGACAGAAAGTGTCAGAGTTTTAAGTATATGACCGTATAAAGTTTACTTCTTTCTAAAGACCATTTACAGATGATTCTGAAATTTAGACAGACTTGTTTTAAATGACACACTAGTAAGCTATGCAAGCCTAAAGCACTGTACCATGCTAAGTCTTCACAAAGGGGAAGGTGATGACATGAAATCCAAATAAATAAGATATGAACAGCATTATAACCAGTACTCAGATAATGAAAAGCATTCTAATTTACTTTTGGTGGAATGTTAACTGTGAACAAACACATACACACACACTAATGCTCAGTGCCATTCAACAGTGATTCACCATTCCACAGGAATATCTCCAACCTGGTTAGTCAGTGGTAAAGACATAATGAGTGTAATTAGAAATGAAAACTTAGACGTAGAATGTAATACGTGATACTGTCATAAGATAGTAGGAATTTATAAAGAATAAACTTGATCATTTCTCAGTCGATTTAAATATTAGTCAAAAATGGCACAAAGTATTTATTGATTTGTCCATTTGTAAGTTAGCTGTTTGTTTTACTTATTATTTTGACTGTTTTATTCGCTGACATCAAAGTTTATCGGTTTAGTAACGAATGAGCTGCATGTGGGACTAAACAAAGCTTATTTCATAGAATTCGTCACAGGAGTGTATTTACAGTATTTTTAGATGTATATAGTGGACAGTTACCTCTAATGGTAATAATAAGTAAAACTGACTACCAGTTATGCCTAAACACTGAGTTCTAAGGTAAGGATCTGTTAAATTATAGTCAGTTCAAGTGGGTGATTCGATGTCACTGTTGAATGTGATCTTACAGTGATGGTTGATAAATGCCAAAGATCAATAATATGGTTAATTCCAGGCATAACTTTAGCAAGGGACGTTTAGTGAAGATAGTTTGGACGATACCAGATGAAGAAAAGGGATAAAATTCTTGATATAACTACCAATTAGTATTTAAACATACATAATTACAACTTACTTGGTCTAAATCACACGAAATAAAGTACTTTTTGATAAGTTTACGTCTTTCTTCTCTTTCCTCTGCCTTATGAAATTCTATTGAACAAAGTTTCAAATGTTCTACAAACTGTTCATATACATCGTTTGACATTGGTTTCACGTAAATCATGAGATACTGGAAGCGTAGTTGATAAACAAAAATAGACAAATGATTAGTCAGATAAATAGAAACTTTATTGTGTAATATATGAAATATTATCATATTTACAAGATGCTTAGGACATTTCTAACGTATAACCACTGGTAATAAATGTAAATTCTTACTTTAAGACAGTTGAGAATAGGTTTTTCTTATAATTCTTGTCATGCTATTAGTGTGAGGTTGGATTGTTCGAGGTCCTTGATAGTCTTAATACTAAAAACTTAAACTGAACCAAACTGTCAGCGGGTAACTTTGAACAAAAGTGTACCAGTTCGAATAGTTATTACTTAAAGAAAGTGCACAGAAAAGTAATGCAACTACAGTAGATGAAAATCTATGAGAAGACAAACAGCTTAATAAAGAATGAGAAGAATTTTCAGAATTTAGAAGTTCACATAGAGTAAATGAGAGCAATTTCCAACCATCTCACAAGTGATCTCAAGCTACTGGATCCTAGCATCTAGAAGACACCAGTCAGGCAGTCCGCACCCTCCTTCATAGTCTCTATCAACAGTCAAAGACTTCATGGATTGTTGCCACGTCTTGGTCTTACCATCCTCAATTTTTTTTCTAAATCCAGTTTTATTTCAGCTAACGTAGGTCGTTAAGTAAAGTGGTGACTCGGAATATCCATTAAATGTCGTAGCCACTTGATTACATGAACTCCTCCAGGCTCATCGATGGATTTTCTCTCCATACGTGACACTATATTTCTAATCATATTATTACTAACTATATTCCACCAAATAACACAAGAAGATGAACACAAACATTCATGATAAAAACCTTTCCATTTCTTTTAATTCCAACAGCCATATCTCACATCGGTAAAGAAGGTCAGGGCAATAAGCTTTAAGAGATATGGTGAATCCTGCGGAGATATATACTGGAAAGTTTGACTGAAACGGTTTAAAATTTCTGGATTAGAGAAATGAAAGTAAACTTTGTTTAGTATCATACTAACAGTGTGACTCTCTCACACTCAAAATACAAGTTATTTCTGCTTTTAACTCTGGACTATTTTTTATCGATCACTTGTTTAATATGAGCCTAAAAGTGAGCCTAAAAATCCAACTTAAATAAGTTCTGCTAATTAGTAAAAAATTCACTGAAGGGTTGAAAGATTTTATTCATGCATGAATCATGAGAATTAGAAATCAAAATGCTGATGACTACTGTTCAGTATATCACTTTTGTATTCTTACATTACAAAACTATCCATGTATATTGCGGAATTTAGTGAAAATTATGGTTTATAGTTTTTCCCGGAACAGATTTTAATTTTGTACTGAAAAAGTTACTGACATGAATTTAAAGAAAGTAAGGAAGAATGAATGCGTTGGTAGTTCAATTGTAGCACGCTCACCCAACCACACAAGAGTTTCAGGTTAGATTCCCGGCCGATACTTAGTTTACTGGCTGATAGTAAGACTTGAAAAGAGGCGTGAGACTAGTAACCCTATCCCGTAATAACAACACCTCCGTTCATGAAATGTCAAAGCCTAGACGTTTACGCCTTATGTTCCACTCGAAACTCAAAGAAATAAAAACAACAAAAGACAGATTTCTAGACTATGAAGTACTCATTATGTCTTATTGCATTTTTAAAGGCTATATACCGACTTATAAGTACAAGAATTTAATTTAAAATATATGTCATTTTTTCAAGGTTCTAATTAGAAATTGTAACCATTTGAGTTATTTTTGTGGATAAATACTCACTGTGAATTCTAATTCATAATTCAGTTTTGAGTTAGAAAATGAACAGGGTGAGTTAGCTATGCTGAACTGTAAAATCAAACGTAAATATGATGGTGGGTTAAGTACTGACACACTTGAACAAATACTTAGACCTCGATTGCCCCCGTCCTAAAGTGGTAAAGATAGCTTTAGTTAACTGTTTACATAGTCCAGCCAGGAACCTAACTAGTAAGTTCGAAGATTTAAATAACCAAATCAAGCAAATAAAGGAAGTATTAATTATGAATAACTACCCATCAGATTTTATTCAGAAATGCAGGAAGACTTATAAGGAAATTAAGCGTAGTAAGGTATATAACGAAAATAATATAAATAATAAGGAATTTAAAGCCTCGATCGTACTACCATATAAAGAAGGAACGGAGGAGGCGCTACACAGGATTTGTAATACGGTTGGAATTAGGGTGGTATTTAAACCAACCAACTCAGTCAGTGACAAACTTTGTCGGTTTAAGGATCCGGTAAATCCATTTGAGTAAAATAATCCAATTTACCAAATACCAGGCAGTTACTGTGAGAACAATTACATGAGTGATTCTGGTAAAACAAGGTCAGTTAGATTATGGGAAATTAGGAATCTAGCTTGAGCTAGAATGATTGACTCTGTTAAGTTAAATAACTTGGAAAAAACTCAATCACTGCAATACATTCACTTCCATGTAATCACCCAGTAGTCTGGAATAGGGTGAAAGCACTAAAAGTTAACAAAGTTAGGTTGGAATAGAGCTTAGTCACTGGTTCTTTGTTCACCAAATCAACACAAAATGCATGCAATCAAAGTGTTACAACACCTATACCACACATATGGAAAATTACAATGAATAACAGAATGAAGAGAAAAAAATATATAAAGTAAATTATGAAGCTGTGTGAATACAGCGATATAATTATGAACAGCAGTGAATTGTGGTCAAAATGAAACTCTATCCCTCTGTTATATCTAATATGGAATTATATGCTACCTCACTGCCCAAATTCTGCACTTACTTTAATCGTTTTTATCTTATAGGTCAGCAGTTTCTATTACTTGCTAAACAAATACCTTCATTAATTGATTTTGGAAATTAATCAACCTAACAGATTGTCTAAAGTGTCGAATAAAACTGTGGTAAGCAAGATTTTTTTTACCAGGTAGTTGCTAATCTAATCATTATATTACAGTAACAATTATATGAAATTTTAAAGCCTTTGTTAACCTTTCATCTTTGTGAATATGGTTCTGGTAGGCAAGAGCTGTACCTCAAACTGATTCAGAATGGACAACAATTTCGTCGAAAGTACAATAAAATGTTGGTATTCCATTTTCAGTACTTTTCATCTTCAGTCATAGCACAATCCTGTCTTATTCTTTCTTAAGTGCCTGTTAGAACACAGCAGAGATGTAAGTGATGAAGAAAAACCTACCAACAACAACAAGCACCAATCACTACTAATACAAGAAAATTGGAAGAGGTCACTTCCTTCACTTAACGTTTTATTTATAGGCCTCATGGATGAGGATGTTAAAGGAAGAATGAGAAAAGCAGGACAGACCTTCATTACTGAAAACTCAGTGTGGAAATCTGAAGAATTCAGCACTGCGAACCAGATTCGAATATTCAGCACCAATGCTAGGTCATTTCTTCTATATGGGTCAGAAACTTGGCGCTGCAGACTTTTATAAACAGTTCCCATCACTGGTTCCATACTGAAGGTCATATGGGTGACTAGAAAGAATTAATAACACGAAACTCTGAGAACGAACCAACCAAGACCCTATCGCCCAAAAAACATGCCGAAGAAAATGTAAACGGATTGGATACACGCTGAGGAGACCATTGAGTGACATCGCGCTCCAGGCCATTGCTTTAGTGGAATACGGATGGGAAGCGACTAGTTGGGCGTCCGATGGTGACATGGAGGAGACTGTATGAGAAGGATAAGGCACATAGCTTATGGACAGTCATGGAGCTAACTGGAAAATGGACTGCAGATAACAGGATGAAATGGAGGTGTGCTATTAAAGTTTTATGTTCTGCTCGGAACTCAAGCGAATAATAATATGTACTAATAAAATCTCAAGTAAATATTAAACTGTCTATCTGTAGCCCATTGCATTTATTTTAAATTGCAGATAAAATTAAATAGAGTAGATATTATTTACCAAATTAAATCAAACACTTTTAAAATTCACTCACTTTAACAAACTGTTCTCTATCATAAAGTTTGCCATAATCTTCTGTAATGCTTGTTTGAAAAATCGGTACTAAGCATTGTTTCATTTCTTCTGGTAATTTATAAATTAATTCGGAAAATGTGTATATTATATCATATACCTGCAATGATCATTTTTTAAAACAAAACACCATAAGAAATTGAATTGTGAAGCAACTACAAGAATAAAAGTATGGTGAATTATTTTCAGTAATTAATGATCCTCTGATAACCTCTATATAAGTAATTTTTGACGAGATAATAGTGTTCAGTATACAGAATTTTCCGCGAAATAATACTGAAATATAAACTGTGTGGTACTTCATTCAATTCATAAATAATCCCCATCCAGAAATGAATGGTAACAACACAGGTAGTTCAGCTAAGAGACCCTATTTGAAGAATTCATTTTCTTTAGCTGTACAATTGCATTTATATGCAATTTTTTGATGAAGAGGGGAGGGGCAGTGAAAAAGTGATGGGTTCTCATAATCACAGCTGTTAAGATTAGTCAGCGCATTATCTGAAATGGATAAACACCGAAATTCACTGACAGAAATATCAAACCAAAAGCTTAGAGAAAGGAAACATTATCCGTACCAAAACAGAAACTTTACATGAATCTTGACTTTAAATTTGACTTCGATATCCTTAGGAAAAGAACACTCTTCTCAGCAACACTAAGAGTGGTATTCTTCAGTAGTCCACCGGTCTGAGAGAGCCTGAAGGAAAGGATCTCATATCTGGCTACCTTTATGTGCATATGTCAGTTCATCCGTTCTTGTCCAGTCAGGTATATTGGTTGTTAGACGAGTATCCTGTATAAAAGTGCTCAAGAACACGGTTCCGTTCAGAAAAGAATCAGTGGCTGTATCAGGATTAGGATAGTCAAACATCACGTCAACACTGTCATTCTATCTCAACAAATGTCTCTGTCAAAGTAATCTACAAAATGAAGAATATAAAAGAAAAGGGGTAAAGCAAAGAGTTACTCTTTTCGGTGAAATCATTCTTAGGCTGTAAGCACTCCTTTACCTAACTAAGCCAGAAATAAAACTGGTAAAGAGAGGAGGTTGGGCATGAGGCTAGCAACCCCATCCCGTAAAAATAAATACCACTGCTGCCGAAACTTCAAGTCTGTAGCTTGAAGCCCTATGTTCCACTGAGAACGTAAAGGAATTAAAAAAACAGCTAAAGAAAATGAATTCTCCGAAAAGGGCCTCTTTGTTGAACTACATGTTTGGTTATTATGTTTCATTCATCTTTGTTCATACTGTAAGCTAAACTTGGTAAATAAATAAATAAAATAAATGATGATGAGATTGTCTGGGATGGCCCTCAGTTGCCAGATTAATATTTATCTAGGGAGTAATGATTTTAAGTGTGAAATGAAACTCTCTATCATGGCAGAGGTTTCCGGATTCATAGTCAACAGTCCTACCATCTAAGTTATGATATATAGTATATAATTATAGTAATAAGTAAATGAATGCGAACAATGGCGCACACTCTTTAATCATTCTAACGCATCAATCCTATTGAACATTATCATAATAAAAAATAGAATAATATTCAAATGTTTCCGTTTTGTTGCATCTCCCTCCAGGCCAAATGGGAAGCAATAAGTGGGTCGTCCTAGGGTGACATGGAGGAGATCGTGTAAGGGTAAGATGAAAGATTGTGGGCAATGATGGACCCAGCTGAAGAGGACGGCAGGAAATAGAACAAACTGAAAATGTGTTGTTGAAGTCCTACGTTCCACTCGGAACCCAAGGGAAAAATAATAATATTTGTTTGTTTGGTTAGCGAAAGCTTAAAAACAACTTAAGAATTATTTTAATCTTGCAATGAACATGGAAAATCTCTAGTTACATTATTATTATAGACGCATTAGAAACAATGGAACACAAGTATATTTGAAGAAGACTCACAACGTTAGCATCAACGGAATTCTTTTTAGCTGATATAAAACTATCGTAAATGCTAGAAAGCATCTCAGTCCGTCGATTATACTCTTCCTCCAGTTGTAATTGTTTTTGTTTAGCTTCTGCACGCTTAACGTCAGCCGTAAGCTTCAACTTGGCCAGTTGATTTTCAGACCTCATGAACATTTCATTCTGCAATTTAGCAACTGTATTTCTCAGTCCTCTGACATATGGTGATGATTCATTGAAATGATGATATTTGTGATTATTGCGCATAAGATATTCAGCCAATCGATTAATTGGATTAAAGTTCCTATCCAGTCCAGCATGATAATTTGTTTCATCTAGTATGTCATTTGTTATCAGATTCCGTTGACATGCCTCTTTCAGAATAAACTCTAGTCCTAAAACTACTTGAGGTAAAAGATTACCAATTAAGTAAGCTCTAGCCTCTATAGTTCTAGGTTCCGAATTCAACCACTCCATCGATAACATATCTAGTGGTGTCTGTCTGAGGAGGTTGCGCATTTTGCACTTATCATCTTCTTCTGTTTTGATGGCATTTTGAAAAAGTAGATCAAAACTTCTTTTTAAAAATTGATCCTTATCATATTTTGTCATTTTTACTATGCATTCGTCACTATTCTGTGTGACTGAACTGTCCGTTAATGTAATCGATGGGTCTAGGGATTTTCTAATGGTTGGTGAATGAGTTATATGTAACGGATTGTGACTAACTGTAGACATTTCACGTGGTGACTTCTCTCCCAAATGCCATGAAAAGCTCATGATGATAAGGCTATAATGAATTCAAAACAAAACCAACAAAGATATCCATTAGATGAGAATAGGAACAGTGTGACGTTTAAAAGTCTTATAATTTCTGTATTTCTTTGAAATATTTAGTTACTACATGAGAGCCCTCTGAAAAAAAGTTTTCAGTATTCCAGCAAAACCGTAAAACTATTTGAAAACGATGAAGAACATTATCTAGTACTAATTTATGAGTGGATTATAATTTTGAGTTATTTTCATATGGAATGTGCCACGCCCACCTAGAAACCTGAAAGTCTCGAATATAATCCCGACGCAAAGTAAGTGCTCACTGCTGAGGCAATCCAAAACAGAAAAAACCAACAGTTTTACTCTATGTGACATTTAGTGTTTTTTAAACTAGCTTCAGTCAGAAACTCATCTAGTATTGCTGTTTTCTACCAGTCTGTTCTGTAGGACTAAAACCAATGCCAGATTTTCATTCACTTTCTGTGATTTATCTGCCCAGACTTTATTTTAATTTAAGAATGTTAGAAAACTCACCAGTGTGGCTGAATGATCTTTAGAACAATTTTCGCATTTTAATGCTGAGTAAAAAACTATAGTGAATAGGTTTTATTCTTTATTTAACTGGCTTATCAGGCTTAAGCTTTTGCTTCCAAGGAAGTGCCGTTTAGAGTGTCGTTTCGGATGAAGTAGTGGATGGAATTCAATATTAGCTTAATTTAAAGACAGTTATCAGTTCCAAATGTCTTTAAAAACTTTCGCGTACCTGAACAGGACTTCACCATTGACAATGAACGCATACAACCAGTTGGTGCATTGAGAGAAAGAGAGAAGCATACACTGTATAAATGGTACGAAGTGTAAGCAATAATTTCATCATTGAGTTTCGTATTTCCACCATCAAAAACATTTACATATCTTGGCTTTTATCTGATATTGTAGAAGAAGGCTTAACCTTATCCTGGCATATAAATACGTGAAAGCTTTTTAACCTTGGATGTAGCCGATCAGCTGTAATTCTTCGATAGACAAATAATTCTCCTATACTTTCTTGCATTTTCCTCTAGTTTATATACATATTTTTAGATATAGACCGTCTAAATAGAGAAGCTATAGTAGTGCTAAAAATTATTTTAATAAATTTGATATGCAAGATTTATCTTGCACATAAGTTTAAAATGAAATAATAATCCTTTATAGCTTTTTTTTATTATTCATAATGTGTACTCAGGTCAAGGGTACATCTACATCCTTACAAAATCACTTCACTGTTTAGGAAAATAGATGACACAATTCAGGTATTTCCCATATGTCACATGCACATATTAAGTTCTGACATTATTCCTAAGTTGATGGGATATGGCAACCTATAATCTGTCTTGTGAGAGATTGTTTGTGAAACTGAAAACTTTTGGAATCGTGGATCGACTCTTCAGCCTAATTGAATAATTATCTGTCGGAAGCTCACACAGAGGATAGGGGTACATAGCCACAATTCAAAAGTTACTGTACTCAGCTCCATACTAATTTTTATATGGCGAAAATAATGATTCAGATATCTATTAAACACAAAATAATTGAGCAAAGAATATCTTTTTCGATAATTTCCTCTTCTGGCTCTACAATTATATATATGTTTATATACACAGAATATCCTAGAATAGTAGTAAATAACAATACTAGTGTTTTTTAAATAATATCGATTTGTAAAGTAAGATCAGCGGAATTACAGATCATTAAAGATGCTTAAATTGTAATAATAATAATAAAGATTTAGTAGCAAATAGAATATCAACTAAAATTATGAAAATTCCACAAAAATTCAGGATCATTCAAACCTAGGTGGCCAAGGAAGGATAATGTCTGAACTAACTTCTTTTGGATGCACAAATTAGGTTTCTTAATATGGATCCCAACAGCCTCAGCAATATTTAGTAATCGAATTCTTAAGGCGAAATTAAGATTTGTTGGTATGCGGTAAATGACTCTGAAAGCCTGGTTAACATCAATCTTATGTTCTGTATCCACAAGATGAGATAGAATAGCGCTACGAATAGATTTTGTTTGTCCTTTACTTAACAAAGCGGGGTGATTTTCGGAAATCTGACGAGAAACACGCCTAATTGTACGGCCTATGTAACTGGCTCCACAGGAGCAGTTAAACTGGTAGATACGCATGAAAGAAGCGAAATTAGGCAGTTTATCTTTCACTTCTGAAATTAAAAGAGGAGTGGTTTTCAAGGCACAGCGTAATTCAGCCGCAGGGAATGCTCTTTTCCACCGCATTTCTAAGGCGCTGTGTTAGTATCTCGCTGATGTTATCCCCAAGAAACTGCATTTGTAAGAATAAGGCCATTTTAAGAACTGTTGATACCTTTGGCCGCTTTGATTTTAGTTTATATTCTTATCGGTAAACTTTTCTCGATAACCGTTTTCATTCAGCAACCGTCTAATATGATTAAGTTCCTCATCAAGATATTCATCCGAGCACATCGCTCTTGCTCTGTGAACCAAGCACTTTATCAGATTGCGTTTGTATTTTAGAGGAACGAAGCTGAAAAAATGAGTATTATGAACACACTAAAACCACAGCATAATTCTCCAAATACCATAGAACTGGTCAAACTTGCTTAATTTGTGCGCAGCTATGCATAATTGCACGTGAAAAATACCTATTTTTCTCATTTTGCAATCGGACAAAAAAGGTTAAAAATTGGCATATTATAAACTAACCAATAGCAAGAAGGAATGGCAGAATTTCAGTGATCTGATGTGATTTCACCTATTTCGGTAGCACAGCGGTTAGGACTCTCTCCAACTATACACATGGTTCGGGGATCAATTCCCCGCCGACGCAAAACTGAGGTCAATGGTTGGCTTGCAAAATTTAAGAAATCAATATAACACGCTGAAAATTCCATACCTGCATCAAAAATACGATGTGGAATGAAGCCATAATCAAAAATTTAAAAAAATCAATTTTACCGATATTTTAACAAAATATAGACAGTATTTTCCATCATTTATCAGCCACTTCCGCATTTTGTCATAAACTTGGACAGTTTTTTTTGTTTTGGTCACTGCTTAACCGGGATCTGCCCACTGCATTAATACCCTTATTTCCCCCGACAAAACTACCCACTTAAACTATAATTTAACCATTTTCCGCCCATTTTGCCCGAATGGTTTTCCATCAACATGATTGTACTTTTGATCCGAATCTGTATGTCAAGCACTCCCCTACATTTTCTAAACTACAGGGTGAATGTATGTATATATTACATATATGTGATCGGTAAATAATTCACTTCATTTGTTAATGACAAAATTGTGCGGAATGCAATCCCTAAGTAAAATAATTATTGAATACAACCATGAGACCCTCGTATTTCAGAACTTTTTATATTGCATTTATTAGGCAATGGTTAGGAAATATTTCGGAGCATAGTTACGTCACTTTTCAAAATCCCACGTGCTTCCTAATCTTGGTGTCATAGTAACATGCAGCACGTTAAATGTTCAAGAGCAGAGCCCTGCGAGATATTTGGTATCAGAGAAATTTTTGAAACTTATTCCTAGTATTAGTGCATAAATTTTAGTTCTTGGTAGATTGATGTGTTTGAATTTCTGACAGTAGACTTTAATAAATTTTACTGATGTGAGACATGTAGTAGAATTTATTTTATGAGTAATCAAGTAGCGGAAGCTGATCGCAATTGCTCACATTTGTACTTTTGTTTAAAAAATCGTCTAATTGCTTCCTCTGAACTCGATACTAGTGCGAACTCTGTACTGTGACTTACAGACGTCTTCTAACAACTAGCGTAATGATAGGAAATATTTCATCACTGCTTGAATATTTATGGTTCAAGAATTTATTTTAGTTTTATATAGATTACGTGGTTCCGCTAATTTTTCATTCGTTTGGTTTGAGTGAAAATGGCTGAGCAATGATGGGACCTAATGCAGATAGTTTAAGAAATTTGAAGGAGACTTCAGGAATATAGATAAAACTGTCCCACCGTCGTGAAGGAGCGCAAGGTCTACTCTTTACCGTAACTTGACGAGATCCCAGCTGAGGACATTATCTGGCTGGGATGACTCAACCTCATGATAGAAGGTGATCCATTTATTTTTCATATTTTCCTCAGCCATAACTTACAGCCCTGGATCGAACAGCCAAAACATAGTTAGAACGTTCCAAAGAATAATACACTATCGAATGATTACAACTCAGAAACAAAATTTTTCGGCAGCCACTCTACTAGTCGGTGTATACAGTATGTCCTTTGCCTTAGTATAATTAGTTTTCAAATCGTGGCCCAGTTAGGGATCAGCCTCTGATATCCATGAAGTTAGTAGTGGCATAAATGCTATAGTTGAAACTTGTCGACCTCTTATTCGACCATTATGACTTTTCTGTATTTTTAAGGGGTCGCCTAAACGAAAAAAATACTGTATCCTCCTAACATCACTTCGTCTGTGTAATTTAGTTTTCCAAATTTACTGCTTCTGCAGCGGTATAACTCTTTTTCCTACAGTCATTGCCTTAGAAATAGAGGTGAACTTTTCTTCCTTGCTTTAGTCAATTTAAATAAACATTATATTGCTAAGAGTTAAAGAAGAACCTTAAAATGGCCCTTAGAGAACAGCAATAGATTATTTACCCTACGTTTCAGCATGGGCTTCTTTTTTGAACCAGGAAAACCTAAACGCAGATGAATAAAAGACGCTATAACATTTCTGAGGTGATATCATGCTTCCATACACATGTGCATCCTTTCTAAAGAGAACCATCATTAAAACAGTACAGTATAAAGGTAACTGAGGTAAACTTCTATGTAATTTATACGAAGAATATGATGATGGAACGCAGTGATACCAAGTTAAAAAGAATGCAGTTCCTTACATGAATAAAATTGCGGAAACATGATTGAAAAGGTATAACAGGAGGAGAAACGGCCGAAGCTCAACTACTTTTAAGTTTACACTACAACTGATGTTAGGGGTTATTACGTGGCCACGTGGTCTGTTAACCGGCAGCTTGGTCGCTACTCTCCAACTGAGTTTGATGAATCCTAACCTCCTGGCAGGGCCACCATGGACGACTGTGATGGGGCACAGTTGCTAGTGACAGGATTCATGGATCTGTGTACTCAAAATAAGACGAAATTGTTATGAGAAGATATTGAAGCTATTGGAATCACTACACTACTAAAAAGGGGAAGTATTATAATTTTGAGGGTATACCGTTTTACGGCAAATGTGCCTCATACCCATCAAACATCCGCACGGCCTCAAAAATGTGGGATATCAGTCTTTTACGTGGCTTAGGTATTTAGAATGATTCACCTTCGGGTATTAGTTCAGATATGTTGTGTGATATGGACATGTCCTAAGAACTATTGTGCGTACTGTAATAAAAATAGTGAAGGCCTGGAAGGCAGCGAGTGCAGATGAGATTCCTCCAGCGACCTCAAATGAAATGCTTACGTCAATACTGACAGAAGCTAAGAAGGAAGGTGAATTAACTATCTGTTAAGAAGCCAACTTTTCAAACTACCGTGCAAGGGGAATGACGCTGTTGTCAACACCAAGCAGATTTTAACGTCACGTCATCATGGAAGGACTAAATATAACCCGAATGCCAAACTCCTCCCAGAACAATCTAGGTTCGGGAAGGCCAAATCACTATGCTTAAAAATTTTTTGGTCAAGTCACACAGTACTATACAGTAATATTTACTGGTGACGTTACGAGCACAATGTACTGCTCATGATAAGTCAGTCAAGTCTTCTCTAAGATTCAGAGAATTTGGGCTTCACGAGCGTCCTTCCACAAGGCCTGCTGTAAACGTTTCTCAACAGCTGCCCCCATTCTAAACTGAAAACCAGGTGGCAAGCAATGGATAAACCCTAGAAAACCAGTTAGTTAGGCTGCTTGATTGCCCTTGAACTCCTTTCCACTTGTTTTCAACTAGATATAATGCTCACGTTTGATGTTTGCCTATAAGTCCTAATAGACCTGAGCGCTAGTCACACTAACTGCCAACCTTTAGCCTGGCCTACCTAGCCTGGTTGCCAGGCTGTACTTAACACCTCCCCAACTAGTAAAAGAAGAATATAACACTTACTGCTGCTGAAGGATGTATTTTTTCGACGACGACTTAAAAACAGAGTACAAGTAGATAATCGCATCACAAAGAAGCTGCTGAGATCTTGTCCTTAGGAAATTAAATTGACACCATGTGTTTCAGTCCTCTCGGACAAACAAACTGATCGTTGACGGCACAAAGACTGACGTTCACTTGAGCTGACGAACTTTTTGATCATACACAAAGTCACAAGAATCTATGTTGATGAGGCAACGAGAAACCTGCTCCCCAAAGAATATGCCGGAAGAGATGCAAATGAATTGGACATTGCAGATAGTTGTGTGATAACACACGCCAGGTCCTTGTTTGGAACCCTAGAGAGAAAGAATGAGTTAAGCATTCGAGGGTAACATAGGAGAGATCCTGTGATGAGGAGACGAAAACATATGGGCAGTAATGGAGTTAAAAGGGACAGCAGAGGACAGAATGAAATGCATTTGTGCAGTTGAAACCCTATGAAAGGGCATAGCTAGTAATTTCTAGCCGGGACTTCTGTGTTCAGACATTGGGCTCTCACTGGCTTAAGAACCAACTCGCGAACGTCGATACCATCTACACCTATATGTTAACCTGCATCGATCGCTTCACACGATGGCCTGAAGTAGTACCCATCAAGGATATATCTGCTGAAACTGTCGCACGCGTCTTTGTAGAGAGATGGATCGCAAACTTTGGATGCCCATCTTCTATAACAACTGATCGTGGGCGGCAATTCGAAAGCGGTTTATTCTTTGCTTTGACTAAAATCCTTGGTTGCATGCGTTTTCGAACAACAGCCTACCATCCTCAAGCGAATGGTATGGTAGAACGTCTACACAGACAGTTGAAAGCTGGTTTATCAGCTGCAAATAATACCCATTGGACTGAATCACTTCCCTTAGTTCTCCTAGGGATACGAAACGCCTTAAAAACCGATGCTGGTTGTACTACGGCTGAGCTAGTATATGGCATGACACTACGACTGCCAGGTGAGTTTGTTTCTCCCTCGAGCTTCCCACCAGTGGTAGATCACTCTTCATACGTCAGCAGGCTTACAAACGATATGCGTTCAGTTAAACCTGCTCCCCTCCGACCACAGTCCATTGATATTTTCGTTCACCCTTGTTTAAAAACTTCTTCACATATATTTGTTCGTCGCGACTCGATACGTCGTCCTCTAGAACCCCCATATGACGGACCATATAAAGTGATTAAACGTACTGATAAATTCTTCGTTTTAGACAAAAAAGGCCGCGAAGACACCGTCAGTATCGACCGTCTGAAACCAGCTTACTTGGAATGTAACCCCATTAGCCTGGAGCTAAACGTACCCGATAATTCACAAGTAATTGAATCTACTTCAGTCTTCGAAGAACTCCCTAGCACGGCGAAAGCCACCGAACCTTCGGTCGATCACTCTAAGAAAACGCGTTCTGGACGTCACGTTAGATTCCCAGAATACCTTCACACCTATTTCACATAACTGAGTGACACATCAATTTTTTTATGTTGCGTCATTTAACACAAGTAAATGATATTTTTCTTATAACCGTACATAAAATTAAACTAGATGTATATTTTTTCCCGATATTTTGAACTTTACATTATTTTACTGTATAGTAGATGCATGTCATTTTTTTGGTAAAAAAACGCTTATTTGGTACATTTTTCTTGACAAGGTTCTCAGCATTCTTGTTTTCTTTTCCAGGTGCAACGGGCACTGGACAGGAAACAAACGAAGCACGGGATCCAACGAACAATACCGAGGAAGCTATGTACAGACACCCCATTAGCATAGGCAGACAGACCAGCAGGCTCTCCATCAAGCCGCTCGGAAGATTTTTTTCACCCATCAGGGAACCATCGAGATTTTTTACTTCCGGCTGGTCATGTCTTAGGGTCCTCACAAACCCACTAGGGGGGGAGTGAGCTGTAGCGGTAAATAATTCCCCAAAATTATTAACCACAGCAATCATCACTCAACATTGGATGCTGACCATCACTGTTTAAGTCGACTTGTTTAGCTGAAGGCTTACGGTCAAGCATCCCCGCCATTTGGTGCTTCGTCGTGTCACGTGCGTGCACGATTACTAGCTAGCTAAGCATTCACCTCTACCCGCGATTTTGTCCCGAAATATAATACGTACTTTGGACGACAAAATCTGGTCTTTTGCTTTACCATTTGGTACTCGAAGAACGAACACTATAGTGGTTGTTGGTATAAGATCTTGCGTTAGTATAATCCGTACAACTCGCGAACGTCGATACCATCAATCACCTAAACTGGTGAGCCCAACCACGAACTACACCTTCAATTCACACGCAGATAAACCCGGTGAGTTCGTTCCTTTTTGTGTTTATTCTTGTACTATATTGTTATCGGCATACTTTTCGTCATGAGTGATCCTAGCCCCAAGGTTATTCAGATTCGCCCAACCGCCAAAACAATCCAGCTAGTACCATATTGGCCAGATAATGCTGAAACGTGGTTTCAGATTGCTGAGTCTGATATTTGTGGACATGGCATAACTGATCAACGTTCACAGTTCCTTGCAGTTATTCACGCCCTACCGCGGGAATTCAGCAGGTGCGTAACTCTGCAGATGTCGGTAAGTAACTCGTACGAGTTGCTCAAAGCATCCATCCCCAAGAGAAACGTTCTCACAGATCGACAACGTCTGGATGAGTTATTTCGTAACATCGAGTTAGGGGATCAGTCAGCCGTTTGGTTGGGCGAATCTGAATAACCTTGGGGCTAGGATCACTCATGACGAAAAGTATGCCGATAACAATATAGTACAAGAATAAACACAAAAAGGAACGAACTCACCGGGTTTATCTGCGTGTGAATTGAAGGTGTAGTTCGTGGTTGGGCTCACCAGTTTAGGTGATTGATGGTATCGACGTTCGCGAGTTGTACGGATTATACTAACGCAAGATCTTATACCAACAACCACTATAGTGTTCGTTCTTCGAGTACCAAATGGTAAAGCAAAAGACCAGATTTTGTCGTCCAAAGTACGTATTATATTTCGGGACAAAATCGCGGGTAGAGGTGAATGCTTAGCTAGCTAGTAATCGTGCACGCACGTGACACGACGAAGCACCAAATGGCGGGGATGCTTGACCGTAAGCCTTCAGCTAAACAAGTCGACTTAAACAGTGATGGTCAGCATCCAATGTTGAGTGATGATTGCTGTGGTTAATAATTTTGGGGAATTATTTACCGCTACAGCTCACTCCCCCCCTAGTGGGTTTGTGAGGACCCTAAGACATGACCAGCCGGAAGTAAAAAATCTCGATGGTTCCCTGATGGGTGAAAAAAATCTTCCGAGCGGCTTGATGGAGAGCCTGCTGGTCTGTCTGCCTATGCTAATGGGGTGTCTGTACATAGCTTCCTCGGTATTGTTCGTTGGATCCCGTGCTTCGTTTGTTTCCTGTCCAGTGCCCGTTGCACCTGGAAAAGAAAACAAGAATGCTGAGAACCTTGTCAAGAAAAATGTACCAAATAAGCGTTTTTTTTACCAAAAAAATGACATGCATCTACTATACAGTAAAATAATGTAAAGTTCAAAATATCGGGAAAAAATATACATCTAGTTTAATTTTATGTACGGTTATAAGAAAAATATCATTTACTTGTGTTAAATGACGCAACATAAAAAAATTGATGTGTCACTCAGTTATGTGAAATAGGTGTGAAGGTATTCTGGGAATCTAACGTGACGTCCAGAACGCGTTTTCTTAGAGTGATCGACCGAAGGTTCGGTGGCTTTCGCCGTGCTAGGGAGTTCTTCGAAGACTGAAGTAGATTCAATTACTTGTGAATTATCGGGTACGTTTAGCTCCAGGCTAATGGGGTTACATTCCAAGTAAGCTGGTTTCAGACGGTCGATACTGACGGTGTCTTCGCGGCCTTTTTTGTCTAAAACGAAGAATTTATCAGTACGTTTAATCACTTTATATGGTCCGTCATATGGGGGTTCTAGAGGACGACGTATCGAGTCGCGACGAACAAATACATGTGAAGAAGTTTTTAAACAAGGGTGAACGAAAATATCAATGGACTGTGGTCGGAGGGGAGCAGGTTTAACTGAACGCATATCGTTTGTAAGCCTGCTGACGTATGAAGAGTGATCTACCACTGGTGGGAAGCTCGAGGGAGAAACAAACTCACCTGGCAGTCGTAGTGTCATGCCATATACTAGCTCAGCCGTAGTACAACCAGCATCGGTTTTTAAGGCGTTTCGTATCCCTAGGAGAACTAAGGGAAGTGATTCAGTCCAATGGGTATTATTTGCAGCTGATAAACCAGCTTTCAACTGTCTGTGTAGACGTTCTACCATACCATTCGCTTGAGGATGGTAGGCTGTTGTTCGAAAACGCATGCAACCAAGGATTTTAGTCAAAGCAAAGAATAAACCGCTTTCGAATTGCCGCCCACGATCAGTTGTTATAGAAGATGGGCATCCAAAGTTTGCGATCCATCTCTCTACAAAGACGCGTGCGACAGTTTCAGCAGATATATCCTTGATGGGTACTACTTCAGGCCATCGTGTGAAGCGATCGATGCAGGTTAACATATAGGTGTATCCATGAGATTCTGGAAGGGGGCCAACTAAATCTATATGGACGTGTTCGAAACGGGCATCGGGGATAAGAAAGGTGCCAAGAGGGCTTTTAGTGTGTCTTATTACCTTGCGCTTTTGGCAAGCTAAGCACGTCTGTGCCCATTCCCTTACTTCCTTGTTAATACCAGGCCAACAAAACCTACTAGTTACGAGTTTGACAGTAGTTCGAATACCTGGATGGGATAAGCCATGCAACGTATTGAAGACGTTACGGCGATAACTTTTAGGCACGATGGGGCGAGGAGTACTAGTGGAAATGTCACACAGAATAGTATCCTTTCCTATACCTAAGGGTTTCCTGGCTAATTGTAGAGTTGTTTTCGACAACTCACGCTGAAGCTCAATATCTTCTTTTTGAAGACGAGCCAGTTTTACAAGGTCTATGCCGTCGATTTGGGTGAGAGAACAAATACGTGACAGAGCATCTGCCACAGTGTTGTTCACTCCGGAAACATGGCGAATATCTGATGAAAACTGTGAAACGTAATCTAGTTGTCGCGATTCCCTGGGTAAATACTTATCTGAAGTTGAGTTCAGAGAGTACGTCAGAGGTTTGTGGTCAGTGAAAATGGTGAATTCACGACCCTCAACTGAATGTCGGAAATGACGTATAGCACAGTACATAGCTAGAAGTTCTCTTCCGAATGTGCTGTACTTCGTTTAAGCTACTTGAAGGCGCCTCGAGAAAAAGGCGAGTGGTTGCCACTCGTTGTTAACTAGTTGTTGCAGAACTGCGCCGATTGCAGTGTCTGATGCATCAACCGAGATACTCAACGGTGCCGTTGGATCCTGATGCATAAGAAGGGTGGCATCAGCAATAGCTTTGTTTACCTGAGTAAAAGCATGTCGAGCAGACGTGTCGAGTTCGATAGCCTTGTTGTTCCCTCGAAGGAGATCGGTTAGTGGCTGAATTAGAGAAGCACAATTAGGAATAAAACGTCGGTAATAACTTACCAAGCCGTTAAAAGTGCGAAGGCATTTTACAGTCTTTGGCTCCGGGAAGTTCAGTATTGCTTCGAATTTAGTAGCCAGTGGGCGTATGCCCTGACAGTCAATAGTGTGACCCAGAAAATCGAGTGAGTCAACGCCTATTTGACACTTCTGTATATTGATGTTAACACCATGTTGGCGTAACCTTTCAAATGCCAAGTCCAAGTGTCTAAGGTGAGTTTCCTTATCTGGACTGGCAATGAGGCAGTCGTCTAAGTATGCGTATACAAAGTCGAGACCGCGAAATACTTCATCGATGAAGCGTTGGAATGTTTGGGCCGCATTCCGGAGGCCGAATGGCATACGTAGAAATTCGAAAAGTCCGAAAGGCGTAATGATAGCCGTTTTCGGAATATCTTCCGTTGCCATCGGGATTTGGTTATACGCTTTAACCAAGTCGATTTTGGAGAATATAGATGCTCCAGATAACGTTGCCGTCAAGTCGTGTATGTGAGGCAAAGGGTAGCAATCAGAGGTTGTTTTGGCGTTCACTCGCCGGTAATCACCAGTGGGTCGCCAATCGTTACTATCCTTTTTCGGTACCATATGCAATGGGGATGCCCATGGACTATTCGATGGTCGAATGATGCCAAGGGTGAGCATATGATCGAATTCGTTTCTGGCAATTCTCATTTTGTCAGGGGCCAGTCGTCGTGCTTTAGATGTCACGGGCTGTCCTGAGGTTATGATGTGGTGCATAACATTGCTGGTTATGCACGGGAGATCGTTAGATGGGCAATTGAGTTCCGGATATTTGTCAACAATTGGTTGAAAAGTTGGATCGAGGATTGCTTTCATCTTAACGATTGACAAGCTGGGGCCTATGTAGGTGATGCCTTTGATAGACAAACTAGTAGTGTTGTCAATTAGTCGTTTACGGCGGACGTCTACGAGCAAATCATGATGATTAAGTAGGTCCGTGCCAATGATGGGCATTGTGACGTCAGCGATTAGGAAAATCCACTGAATAGGTTTGCGTAAACCTACGTTCAGATAGACGTATTTCCGACCATAGGTTGCAATTGGTTTTCCATTTGCAGCCTGTAGGTTGAAGTTAGGATCATTCTGTCGATCTGCTGCTGTAGCAGGAAGGACGCTGACTTCGGTGCCTGTGTCGACTAGATATCTAGTCTGGCTCATTACATCATGGATGTAAAGTAAGCGGCTAGTGCCACCGGCGACGGTTGCCGCTAACGCGTGCCGGCGGGATAGTTTCCCACAGACTTGGAGGCTTTGCGGAAATCACAAGGTTTTCGACAACATTTCGCTTCCTTGCCATAGGTGTTGTGATACCAACACCAGTCAGGATTTTTGAGAGAACGTGTGTTGGACTTAGATCGTCCACGTTCGTTTCGCCGTTGAGGGTATTTAGAACGACGATAGGAGGAATTGCTAGGCTTGTTTGACCTAAGCATCTGCTGGATGGAGTTGCATATCTCTATCATTGCAGAATCCTTCCTCGAAGTCTGTTCGGTAACAGAGTATACTTCGGTAACTGGCCGTTTCGTTATCTCTAGAATTCTATCTGCAGAGACAGCTAAGTCATCCATGAGAACACCCTGAAGTGTCACAAGTACAGTCTGAACTGACTGTGGCAGTTTGGATAAAAATAGTTCTCTGAACAGTCCTTCATCGAACTGACTTTGGCCAATGATCTCTTTCATTCTTGCCAGCATGCTCACGGCTGACTGATCCCCTAACTCGATGTTACGAAATAACTCATCCAGACGTTGTCGATCTGTGAGAACGTTTCTCTTGGGGATGGATGCTTTGAGCAACTCGTACGAGTTACTTACCGACATCTGCAGAGTTACGCACCTGCTGAATTCCCGCGGTAGGGCGTGAATAACTGCAAGGAACTGTGAACGTTGATCAGTTATGCCATGTCCACAAATATCAGACTCAGCAATCTGAAACCACGTTTCAGCATTATCTGGCCAATATGGTACTAGCTGGATTGTTTTGGCGGTTGGGCGAATCTGAATAACCTTGGGGCTAGGATCACTCATGACGAAAAGTATGCCGATAACAATATAGTACAAGAATAAACACAAAAAGGAACGAACTCACCGGGTTTATCTGCGTGTGAATTGAAGGTGTAGTTCGTGGTTGGGCTCACCAGTTTAGGTGATTGATGGTATCGACGTTCGCGAGTTTTACGGATTATACTAACGCAAGATCTTATACCAACAACCACTATAGTGTTCGTTCTTCGAGTACCAAATGGTAAAGCAAAAGACCAGATTTTGTCGTCCAAAGTACGTATTATATTTCGGGACAAAATCGCGGGTAGAGGTGAATGCTTAGCTAGCTAGTAATCGTGCACGCACGTGACACGACGAAGCACCAAATGGCGGGGATGCTTGACCGTAAGCCTTCAGCTAAACAAGTCGACTTAAACAGTGATGGTCAGCATCCAATGTTGAGTGATGATTGCTGTGGTTAATAATTTTGGGGAATTATTTACCGCTACACCAGGTTATAACAAATCCTTCTTTCTTGTTATTTGTGGAAGTTTTTTAATAAGTAAACACTTAATAAATATTATAATATAAAACAGACTAAATTGTGTCTGACCGATGTGTGTGTGAAAGCAATCACTTTGAAATTATGACTGCACGATAAATTTACACAGGGCTTTCCACTTACACTTAAACTAGATAATAATAGGAAAGTTCTAATGGGTGGTTGCTAATTAGGAATGTTTAAGTTCTGAATTCGGAAAACTGGGAAAATTAATTGCATTAAAAAGATTGCTTTCATCTAACTTTTGTTCAGACATGGTTTCAGTAAGCAGAATAGTTGTATTCTAATTGCCTGATTCCAGTTAACCCCTCCTACTGAGGTGTTATCATTTCTAATAAGGAGTGATCACTGACAAAACTCGGATACGAACTTTATATATCCAGATGATGATCTTATGAAATCCAAACATGGTTAATTACTTTAATTCCTTTGAAAACAGCTGAATGTATATATGATAATAATATAGATGCTCCAGATAACGTTGCCGTCAAGTCGTGTATGTGAGGCAAAGGGTAGCAATCAGAGGTTGTTTTGGCGTTCACTCGCCGGTAATCACCAGTGGGTCGCCAATCGTTACTATCCTTTTTCGGTACCATATGCAATGGGGATGCCCATGGACTATTCGATGGTCGAATGATGCCAAGGGTGAGCATATGATCGAATTCGTTTCTGGCAATTCTCATTTTGTCAGGGGCCAGTCGTCGTGCTTTAGATGTCACGGGCTGTCCTGAGGTTATGATGTGGTGCATAACATTGCTGGTTATGCACGGGAGATCGTTAGATGGGCAATTGAGTTCCGGATATTTGTCAACAATTGGTTGAAAAGTTGGATCGAGGATTGCTTTCATCTTAACGATTGACAAGCTGGGGCCTATGTAGGTGATGCCTTTGATAGACAAACTAGTAGTGTTGTCAATTAGTCGTTTACGGCGGACGTCTACGAGCAAATCATGATGATTAAGTAGGTCCGTGCCAATGATGGGCATTGTGACGTCAGCGATTAGGAAAATCCACTGAATAGGTTTGCGTAAACCTACGTTCAGATAGACGTATTTCCGACCATAGGTTGCAATTGGTTTTCCATTTGCAGCCTGTAGGTTGAAGTTAGGATCCTTCTGTTGATCTGCTGAATTCCCGCGGTAGGGCGTGAATAACTGCAAGGAACTGTGAACGTTGATCAGTTATGCCATGTCCACAAATATCAGACTCAGCAATCTGAAACCACGTTTCAGCATTATCTGGCCAATATGGTACTAGCTGGATTGTTTTGGCGGTTGGGCGAATCTGAATAACCTTGGGGCTAGGATCACTCATGACGAAAAGTATGCCGATAACAATATAGTACAAGAATAAACACAAAAAGGAACGAACTCACCGGGTTTATCTGCGTGTGAATTGAAGGTGTAGTTCGTGGTTGGGCTCACCAGTTTAGGTGATTGATGGTATCGACGTTCGCGAGTTTTACGGATTATACTAACGCAAGATCTTATACCAACAACCACTATAGTGTTCGTTCTTCGAGTACCAAATGGTAAAGCAAAAGACCAGATTTTGTCGTCCAAAGTACGTATTATATTTCGGGACAAAATCGCGGGTAGAGGTGAATGCTTAGCTAGCTAGTAATCGTGCACGCACGTGACACGACGAAGCACCAAATGGCGGGGATGCTTGACCGTAAGCCTTCAGCTAAACAAGTCGACTTAAACAGTGATGGTCAGCATCCAATGTTGAGTGATGATTGCTGTGGTTAATAATTTTGGGGAATTATTTACCGCTACAGCTCACTCCCCCCCTAGTGGGTTTGTGAGGACCCTAAGACATGACCAGCCGGAAGTAAAAAATCTCGATGGTTCCCTGATGGGTGAAAAAAATCTTCCGAGCGGCTTGATGGAGAGCCTGCTGGTCTGTCTGCCTATGCTAATAGGGTGTCTGTACATAGCTTCCTCGGTATTGTTCGTTGGATCCCGTGCTTCGTTTGTTTCCTGTCCAGTGCCCGTTGCACCTGGAAAAGAAAACAAGAATGCTGAGAACCTTGTCAAGAAAAATGTACCAAATAAGCGTTTTTTTACCAAAAAAATGACATGCATCTACTATACAGTAAAATAATGTAAAGTTCAAAATATCGGGAAAAAATATACATCTAGTTTAATTTTATGTACGGTTATAAGAAAAATATCATTTACTTGTGTTAAATGACGCAACATAAAAATTTGATGTGTCACTCAGTTATGTGAAATAGGTGTGAAGGTATTCTGGGAATCTAACGTGACGTCCAGAACGCGTTTTCTTAGAGTGATCGACAGAAGTAGCCAGTGGGCGAATGCCCTGACAGTCAATAGTGTAACCCAGAAAATCGAGTGAGTCAACGCCTATTTGACACTTCTGTATATTGATGTTAACACCATGTTGGCGTAACCTTTCAAATGCCAAGTCCAAGTGTCTAAGGTGAGTTTCCTTATCTGGACTGGCAATGAGGCAGTCGTCTAAGTATGCGTATACAAAGTCGAGACCGCGAAATACTTCATCGATGAAGCGTTGGAATGTTTGGGCCGCATTCCGGAGGCCGAATGGCATACGTAGAAATTCGAAAAGTCCGAAAGGCGTAATGATAGCCGTTTTCGGAATATCTTCCGTTGCCATCGGGATTTGGTTATACGCTTTAACCAAGTCGATTTTGGAGAATATAGATGCTCCAGATAACGTTGCCGTCAAGTCGTGTATGTGAGGCAAAGGGTAGCAATCAGAGGTTGTTTTGGCGTTCACTCGCCGGTAATCACCAGTGGGTCGCCAATCGTTACTATCCTTTTTCGGTACCATATGCAATGGGGATGCCCATGGACTATTCGATGGTCGAATGATGCCAAGGGTGAGCATATGATCGAATTCGTTTCTGGCAATTCTCAGTTTGTCAGGGGCCAGTCGTCGTGCTTTAGATGTCACGGGCTGTCCTGAGGTTATGATGTGGTGCATAACATTGCTGGTTATGCACGGGAGATCGTTAGATGGGCAATTGAGTTCCGGATATTTGTCAACAATTGGTTGAAAAGTTGGATCGAGGATTGCTTTCATCTTAACGATTGACAAGCTGGGGCCTATGTAGGTGATGCCTTTGATAGACAAACTAGTAGTGTTGTCAATTAGTCGTTTACGGCGGACGTCTACGAGCAAATCATGATGATTAAGTAGGTCCGTGCCAATGATGGGCATTGTGACGTCAGCGATTAGGAAAATCCACTGAATAGGTTTGCGTAAACCTACGTTCAGATAGACGTATTTCCGACCATAGGTTGCAATTGGTTTTCCATTTGCAGCCTGTAGGTTGAAGTTAGGATCCTTCTGTCGATCTGCTGCTGTAGCAGGAAGGACGCTGACTTCGGTGCCTGTGTCGACTAGATATCTAGTCTGGCTCATTACATCATGGATGTAAAGTAAGCGGCTAGTGCCACCGGCGACGGTTGCCGCTAACGCGTGCCGGCGGGATAGTTTCCCACAGACTTGGAGGCTTTGCCGAAATCACAAGGTTTTCGACAACATTTCGCTTCCTTGCCATAGGTGTTGTGATACCAACACCAGTCAGGATTTTTGAGAGAACGTGTGTTGGACTTAGATCGTCCACGTTCGTTTCGCCGTTGAGGGTATTTAGAACGACGATAGGAGGAATTGCTAGGCTTGTTTGACCTAAGCATCTGCTGGATGGAGTTGCATAACTCTATCATTGCAGAATCCTTCCTCGAAGTCTGTTCGGTAACAGAGTATACTTCGGTAACTGGCCGTTTCGTTATCTCTAGAATTCTATCTGCAGAGACAGCTAAGTCATCCATGAGAACACCCTGAAGTGTCACAAGTACAGTCTGAACTGACTGTGGCAGTTTGGATAAAAATAGTTCTCTGAACAGTCCTTCATCGAACTGACTTTGGCCAATGATCTCTTTCATTCTTGCCAGCATGCTCACGGCTGACTGATCCCCTAACTCGATGTTACGAAATAACTCATCCAGACGTTGTCGATCTGTGAGAACGTTTCTCTTGAGGATGGATGCTTTGAGCAACTCGTACGAGTTACTTACCGACATCTGCAGAGTTACGCACCTGCTGAATTCCCGCGGTAGGGCGTGAATAACTGCAAGGAACTGTGAACGTTGATCAGTTATGCCATGTCCACAAAAATCAGACTCAGCAATCTGAAACCACGTTTCAGCATTATCTGGCCAATATGGTACTAGCTGGATTGTTTTGGCGGTTGGGCGAATCTGAATAACCTTGGGGCTAGGATCACTCATGACGAAAAGTATGCCGATAACAATATAGTACAAGAATAAACACAAAAAGGAACGAACTCACCGGGTTTATCTGCGTGTGAATTGAAGGTGTAGTTCGTGGTTGGGCTCACCAGTTTAGGTGATTGATGGTATCGACGTTCGCGAGTTTTACGGATTATACTAACGCAAGATCTTATACCAACAACCACTATAGTGTTCGTTCTTCGAGTACCAAATGGTAAAGCAAAAGACCAGATTTTGTCGTCCAAAGTACGTATTATATTTCGGGACAAAATCGCGGGTAGAGGTGAATGCTTAGCTAGCTAGTAATCGTGCACGCACGTGACACGACGAAGCACCAAATGGCGGGGATGCTTGACCGTAAGCCTTCAGCTAAACAAGTCGACTTAAACAGTGATGGTCAGCATCCAATGTTGAGTGATGATTGCTGTGGTTAATAATTTTGGGGAATTATTTACCGCTACACCAGGTTATAACAAATCCTTCTTTCTTGTTATTTGTGGAAGTTTTTTAATAACTAAGCACTTAATAAAAATTATAATATAAAACAGACCAAATTGTGTCTGACCGATGTGTGTGTAAAAGCAATCACATTGGAATTATGACTGCACAATAAATTTACACAGGGCTTTCCACTTACACTTAAACTAGATAATAATAGGAAAGTTCTAATGGGTGGTAGCTAATTAGGAATGTTTAAGGTCTGAATTCGGAAAACTAGGAAAATTAATTGCATTAAAAAGATTGCTTTCATCGAACTTTTGTTCAGACATGGTTTCAGTAGGCAGAATAGTTGTATTCTAATTGCCTGATTCCAGTTAACCCCTCCTACTGAGGTGTTGTCATTTCTAATAAGGAGTGATCTCTGACAAAACTCGGATACGAACTTTATATATCCAGTTGATGATCTTATGAAATCCAAACATGGTTAATTACTTTAATTCCTTTGAAAACAGCTGAATGTATATATGACGTATAACAGTTAAATCATGTCATATACACTTTCTTATCTTGTGTAAGTTCACGGTCTTAAATCATTTTGAGCGTATTAGCTAAGGAAATATCTTATGTGGCGCAATTCACATCGGATAGAATAATGAATTCTATTGGAACTAGTGTATCAGTGGACAGGGTATTTCTTAAGCTGATGTACTGAAGTAGATTTACTGAAATTCTCCAAACAATAAACCAACAGTAGACTCCCGTCATGTGCGCTTGTCCGGGGACCCGGTGGCGTTGGCATCCGGCGTAGCTGGTGTCGGTGTCGCACTGAGCGCTAGAGCCGACTGGATCCCCATCAACAGTCATTTATGTGCTGTGAGGCTGGAAGGTTATACGAAAGTGAGGAGTAGTAGGCCAGATAGGTGGTGTCTATTTGTTGTGTCTGACTATGCACTAACGGATTGCAGCCCGGATGCAATGAAGGATGAGTTCTACCACCAACTTAGCTATCTCTTGAGACAGGCTGGTCGGAGGGATATCGTAGTGCTTGCTGGGGACTTGAATGCACAGGTCGGGCGTCTGAGCTCAGAGGAGAATCGTCTAGGTGGTCAATGGGGCCTACATGGTCGCAGGTCAGATAATAGGGACCGTTTTCTGCAGCTTTGCACGGATCACAACCTATTCCTAGCCAGCACCAACTTCCGGCAAAACCATCGCCGTAGCGCCACCTGGTGTCCTCCCTCTGCGAATCAAGCTTGGACTCAGATTGATCATATTGCTGTCAGTTTCCGGTGGCGAGGATGCATACAAGATTGTCGCTCCTTCTGGAGCACATGCCTGGACTCCGATTATGCGTTAGTGTGTGCCAAGTTCGTCTTGCGATTTGGTGGGGTTCATAAAAGGCGTCGTCTAAACGTTGATGTGAGCAAACTAGTAGCACCTGCTACTTGTTTGAAATATCAGAATGAGTTACAGTCAGTGCTTGCCAGCAACCCCCAAGTAGGCAGATCACAAGTGGGGTTGTGCAAGGTAGTGTCCTAGGTCCACTTTTTTTTACAGTATACATTAACAGCATTTGCAATTGCTTCACCTCAGGTAAATCATTCCTATGTGCTGACGAACTCAAAGTCGTTTACTCCTGCTACGCTCATGAATTAAGCGATATGGTAAATAAAATACATCTTGAACTAAGTGGTCTCGCAACATGGTGTACTGAATCCTGTCTATAGTTCAACATTGACAAATGTGGCTGGATTTGTTTGGCAACAGTAACCTTGACCTGAATCTTGAAATAAATGGGCGTAAACTAGCCAAGCTCAACTCAGTCGTAGGTCTCGGTATCAGATACTCTAGTAACTTAACGTTCTCTGAACAAACTGATTATGCCAGACGTAAAACACGAAGGCTCCTAGGATACATAACTCGCAATTTCTTTTGTTGTGAAACTAGGGTTTTATTATATAAAGTATGTGTCCGACCTATTTTAGAATACTGCCCGTTTATTCTTAGCGGACTCAGACAAAATGACAAGCTTAAGTTAGAAGGAGTGCAATGGCAATTCACCTTAAGAACTCTTGGTTTAGAAAGTGGTCTCCAATACTATGAACGTTGCAAGAGACTAAGTTTAGAACCACTCTGGAAAAGACGTCTTAAGCTAAACCTGATTTTTTACTACAAGCTAACTAATCTGCTCGTGCACTCCTCCGAGCCAATAATTAAACCTACCGCTGTCATCAGTTACAATCTTAGAAATCATCACAACCTAGTTGCTATAGAGCATTGTCAGACTTACATGCGGTACAACTTCTTCTTAAATAAGTTTTCAGTCATTTGGAATAGACTACCAGCTGATGTGCGCGATGCAAACACACTCGCAGTGTTCATTTCCTCAGTCACCAGACTGCTCAAAGATGACAGTGCACTTCTGCGTCTGACTCTTACACCCTGCTTTTCACCCAACATAGATATTTTAAGTTCATTAAACGTGTAGTTACAACAAACTACAATTACAAATTTTGATATTATTGGAAGTACATGATAGACATTTTTACACAGGACAATAATATTAGTTCACACAATATAAAAGTTAGCATCACGGGAATAGTTAGTGCACCAAAATAACTATAATTACTAAACAGAATATCAATGTATATATACATATTAATCACTCCCTAAGTACTCCACTTGCTTTCTTTTGCGTTGTTGTTGTTTGTCTTCTTTTGTCTCTCACCATTTCAGCTTCCATTTGACTTTTTGAATGAGAATGAAGAATGTAGATATTTGCCCATTTACAATGACAAATGATCTGCAAACATTATCGGTCCCATATCTTACAATTTCCTCGTGAATTGCGCATTGCCTTCACCAAGGACGCAACCTGGATTACAGTTGTGAAATATACCTTTATACCAATAAAAAAGTATTGATTTATAATACTTCACGATTGTAACTTACAACATAACTGATCTTGTCTGCAAAAACAGCTTGCATTTCTTGAAAACACCCGTTTATAAGAAAATACAGACTGTCATTATTATTAGCCTACCTTGAGTACTATTCACTTGTGATGTTATGAAGAAAATGCTGACAAAAGTATACAAGTGTATTACTTATTTTAAATTATTACCAAATTTGGATATAAATCAAGAATAAGACTCGATGCCGTACACACCGAAGTTATATGGAGGAATTACTTCAAGCTTTATTTTTTTCCCAAGTATTTGTAATCCATCCAAAACATACTTGGGTTTTCTTGTTAATGCGAAGACAATATTTCTATATTTCTTGATGTGTTCCATTGAATGACTAGTTATCATATTGTTCCCATAGACAAAATGACTGCAACCTTATAATTTTACCATGAACCAAATTTATGTAATTTAAATAATACTTATCCTTGCCTGTACAATTGGTGTGTCCTACACAGGTGGGAAAAAATGTATTTTATTAAATTACTATTATTAAATATGCTTACTAATCGTATATGTAATTTATCATATTGATGATGCCTGTAAACTGGCGTTCCTCATGTAAAAAATGAGAATATACTATTATTATTATTACTGGCTTCATCTGCAAGGTGCCATGCAAAGAGCGAGTGTAGCCGCTTGCGGCTTGAAAGAATGCTCCACCAAAAACCACTGGGTTTCTGCGAGTTCCTTGCAACTCCTGGATGAACGCCGGTCCATTCCGGCTGGCAGCGAATACAGCAATAAGCGAAAGGCGTTGACGTGCAAGATAAGACAGTGTTTACGTAAGGACCGCGAGGCCTGGTGGTCAGAACGTGCGGGTGAGATGGAGTCAGTTGCTGCATCTGGCAACAGTCGGAAGCCGTTCCAACTCATCCGAGCCACCGGTAGCAAGAAACAAGGTGTCAGCGAGACAGTCTGTGAGGCAGATGGCACACCAATTACCAGCTTGAAAAGACGCCTGGAACTCTGGGCAGAGCTCTTCGGGAAACAGTTTAGCTTACGACCAGCTTCAATGTCTGCTGTCATTAGCCCCCTTGGTCGGTTAATACTGACCCATCCACCGAAGTGGAGGTCCGTGAGGAACTCTAAGTGTTAAAACGCCATAAGGCGCCCGGCCCAGACAATTTACCCCCGGCTCTTTTTAAAGATGGTCGCGAGACTCTCACAAAGGCTCTAACTGGATTGTTCAGGAAGGTATGGGAAACTGAGAGTGTACCATCAATGTGGAACGAAGCCATTATCGTCCCCATCTTTAAAAAGGGTCGACGTAATTCATGTGACAATCATAGGGGTATCAGTTTGCTACCAGTCGTGTCTAAAATATCGGCTGCTGTCTTGCTTTGCAGGCTGTGCAAAATACGTGAGGGATTGATTCGCGAAGAGCGGGCTGGGTTTCGTTCAGGTCGTGGATGCATTGATCATGTGTTCACCCTTCGTCAGTTGTTGGAACACCGCCACATGTATTGCAGGCCAACGATCGTTGTGTTTCTTGATATTATGGCTGCCTTCGATTCGTTGGACAGAACTGTGCTCTGGAACTGTCTGTTAGAGAGAGGTGTACCTGAGAAATTTGTTAACATCTTGAAAGCCCTATACAGAAACACCTCAGGTAGAGTGAGGGCATACAACCAACTATCATCACTGTTCCTAACCAACAGTGGGGTTAGACAGGGTTGCCCAATCTCTCCATTTCTCTTTAACTTTGCCATCGATGACATTCTGGAGTAAGCCCTGAAGAATGTGCGTGAAGTTGGTGTAGATCTGCTAGCTGGAGATAGACTTTTCGACCTCGAGGATGCAGACGATATCGTCTAACTGTGCGATAGCATGCAGGCTGCCTAAATCGCACTTAATCAGTTGGCGATCAGTGTCTGTAAGTATGGTATGTGCTTTGCACCGTCTAAGTGCAAAGTACTGTTACAAGATTGGCAGGAGCCTGTACCTGCACTCACTCTTGCGGGTGAACCGCTTGAAGTTGATGATAAGTTTGTGTATCTGGGTAGTTGTGTGAGTGCTGGCGGAGGAGTGACGGATGAGATTTCCAACCGTATAATGAAGGCTAGGGTGGCACACATCAACTTGAGCCACCTCTGGCGCCGTCGCGACGTTAGCCTGGCTATCAAAGGTCGGGTATACAATGCTTCGGTGAGGGCCGTCTTGCTCTACGCCTGTGAAACCTGGCCTCTCCGAGCTGAGGATGTGAGGCGACTCTGCTTGTTCGATCATCGCTGTCTCGCAGGACTGCTTGCGTTCGATGGCATCATCGCGTGAGTAATTCCGTGGTTCGGCGGTGTGTGTTTGAACACAGTGGAGATCACCATTTATTGAGTGCCGTCATCTGGAAACACCGGCTCCGGTGGCTTGGACATGTGCTGTGAATGTCATCCCAGAGGCTTCCGTACAAATCTCTGTCCGCTAGCCCTGGGACAGGATGGAAAAGGCGTAGAGGTGGTCAGTCCATGACGTGGCGTCGTGGGATGAAGGATTTTTGTGCTAGATTAGCATCGGTTGGTGTGTCACGACTCCCTGGTTGGGGTCCGCGAGAAAGTTCGAGTCGATGGCTCGAAACGTTATCGGATATGGTCAAGAATCGTAATCAGTGGCGAACGTGTTGCAATTTCCTTCTTTCTTCCCTTCCTGATGATAGTTAACGAATACTGTTTGAACTTGTTAAACATGACTGTTTTCCTTGCAGATGATGTTCTTCATCCGTTTTCTAATTATATTTTTTACTTTTAATCTATGTTGTTTTATTATTATTGTGTGGCGCATCTTTCTTGGTGCCATATTGTACCAAGTTTTTTCTGCGTTTAAATAAATAAAAAAATAATACCGCTTATGTCCACCTGTATATGCGTACACTCATTTACATGATTCTGTGGAGCTGATTACATTGAACGTTATTATCATAATCTCCGTAAACGCATAGCTGAACACTACCCAGTTTGATTGATGAAAGGTGAGCAAAGGACGACAAAGTCTTCAATCTGTGATCACCTTCTGCAGTCAGATCATTCAGCCCCACGTGATTTATCCTTTAAAGTTATCTATAGGACTTAATCCAACCACTCCAAAAGTCTACGTTTTTTCCACTACTGCTTAGCCAAAGTTCTAGTCATACGCGGACCGAAACCTAAATCCTGTATTCAAAAAGGTTTTGTCAAACCCCTTTCTTTACCTTGGTCATTGCAATGTTTTTTTTTTGTATTTATTCTATTTTATCACTTGAATTCATTCCACTTCACTTTGTTGTGCTGCTATATTTTGACTACACTAGCATACACGTATATCTTAGTACTTCCTCGCGCTTATAATTGTGTGCTAACGTTGTGATTACTCGACGTCCACAACGTAATTCAAAAGGCACTTGCGAAGGAATACGATAGTGTATTATGGCAGCAATCAAAATTCAAAAATCGAGCGAGTACAAAAGGTATCAATTGTTAACATGCAAGATTTAGAGTAATAAACAAATCAAAGTACAATTACACAATGAAAGTATAGTACTATGATGAGTAATACAACGGGTCACTACAACTTCACCTTCACCGTCTTTATCATACTCTTACTTTTTCAGACAACACTTGATCTATAATTTTAAAATCTTTATACCAGTTTGTTTATTTAATAATCTTTAAAAGTTTTGTAATTCTTCCACTTCAACTCTACCCCCTTATTACATCATTTTAACTATCTTTATTCTTCTCACATGTATACTGACTGAACAATTTCTAGTGCCACTTAATGCCTTTCTCCGTAATATAAATATGATTGTACAGCTTAAAAATAAAGTCGTTGAAAAGAGATATTTCTTCACTGAACAAAATCGACTGTGTATTTCCCTGTGAATTAACGCGTGTATTTCGCAAAATAGGTGGTTTTCAAGAATTTTACAGCCAGTAGAATTATTTTCATTGTATGAGTGTGTGATATACGCTTACACAAACTATAATTAAACTCTTATATAACTAATTTATGTACTTATGGGGTGAGAGCTGGCTGCTAGCCAAAGTTGGTAGACAGTAATTGACATCAATGCTTATGTCCCCAATATTGGTGGTGAGAAAATGAGAACAAAGGCTTTGCGTAGGCGGATACAGTTAGCATATGGATGATCTGACACAGCCACAAAGATATGCAAGGTTAACTTTCTGTGAGAAACAACTAATCAAAAGACTGTATTTTCTACTAACAATAATCTACAATAATGTACATTAAAATCTATAAATATGTGTTGATTTTCCTTAATAAACGATGTGTTGCCTGGCCCTTGTCTTCTGTTGTTACACTTATATTATACTTTTATAGGAAATAATTTAACATATGCCTACCTCATTGTATGATTGAACATTAATTTTTGACTGGTTTGTACAGTCACACACGCTTGCTTTTGTTTCGCATATTCTGAAGTTCAATTTCACCAATACTACATTTTTTCAAATTTTTAGTTGTGGTTTTAATACAACTTTGTTGATATTTAATCGCACACAGCGTTTAGAAGATTACAGGAGATGTGAATGAACTATTACACCTCAATCGGAGTCAGATGTAGTACGCCATTAGTGCAGTGAATATAAACAAATTTTAATAAACATTTAGATGATACAATAATTGATTTACTTAATTTTCACTTAAGTGTGTCACATGCATTCACTGATAAAACCAATTTCATCTCAATCAACAAATCAATATCAATGAGACACGAAATCCATTTATGTAGTTCAGCAATTACACCAGTATATATATATATATATATATATATATATACGAATATGAACTGAAAATCCCCATATTGAGTCATAAAAAGAAGACATGATTAAGGAAAGAATTTTCTTTTCGACGAGTTCATTTTCAATAGGTGTACTTCAGGTGGATGATATTAAATTTTTGAATTGAATCCTCTTTTGTGATTACTATTATAGTTGAGTATTTGGCCTGTGTGCGTTGACTTTCTACATACCTGTGTGTTATAAATTTCCTGTGTTAGCTCTCCTGATTGAGACATTTAAGAATGAAATGATGCTCGCTAGTGACTTGCTACAGGATGGAGTTTCCTGGAGTTCTAGTGAGAAGTCGTGACCATTGAGGTCCATCCAGATGTCACGTGTGAGGATGGATGTCCCACCAACGACATTGGTTGGGGTCGCACTAAATCACGAAATGGTAGAAGTTAGAACTCATGAGCCACGGAAACGGGTCCCAGTGGTTGAGTGGTATACGAGCTTGCCTTGTAACTGGAAGGTCCTCGGTTCGAATCCCAGTGGGTGCGTACTGCCGATGACTCCCAAAATAGGATGAAAAAGCAGCTGTCCAGTACTCCCTGGTTTTCAATGGTTCTCTAACTGATAATAATTCGTGATCAACTCGTACAAACCTATAAACCAAACTATACAAATTGTTTTTCCAAGAAACGGTGTGCAGATATTGTTTAAAAGAGTTCAAACATACTGTAGAACTCAGGTGTTAGAGAGAATGAAGGAAAAATACAAACTAATCTTTCTCAAAAAGAATGGATATCCTCACAATTTCATTAAAAAGTGTTCAAACTCAGGTCATAACACCAACAACAAGCCAACGTCAAAAACCACAAGAAAATTCATTCTACCAAATACAAAAAATATCTCTGAAATAACAGCTAGAATATTAAGACCGTTTGAAATCGACATAGCACACAAGCCAGCCAGCCCAATCACTTAATTCAATATTGTGCAAGCCGAAAGACTCATCCAACAGAAAAAGAAGACAAGATTAATACTATTTACAAAAAAATGCATGTACCAACTGCATGAAACACTGCATTGGTCAAAGTGGGTGTCCCCTTCAAATCCGAATCCAAGAACACAAATTAGCTATAAAAAGACATGATCTATATTCTTTCATATCAATGCATTTCGATAATTATGGACATCAGTTTGATTGGGATAATGTAGAAACTTTAAACAGACGAAAGACCAAAAGTACTGCCGGGCAGTTTAAGCCTGGTACTCAAATGAATTAGCAATTAACAAACACATTACTATAGACCGAATTTAGCAGCTATTAAAAAGCAAATCATATGACAAGGAAGTTCAAATTCCAAGTCAACAAAAATATGATCAATAGAGACGTAAATCAATAACCAGTCACGACAGTGGTTGCCAGGAGGAGATACAATTATATCGTTCATGGCGAATTCAAATAAGTTCATTTCATACTAAAAACCTGCTCTGAAGATGTTGTCTAGAGAGACGACGACAGCTCCACAGTCAAATCAGCCAACCAACTAGCACAACTAATTCAGCATTGTCGTATTTAATTCAATAGATAATTCATAAAACTAATGAAAACTAGTAATTCTCATACAGGTTTTACACTTTACTATATTTCCACTAGCATCTATCCGCCTAGTGCATTCATATTAATCAGGTCATTTTCCACACTTACTACGCAATACTATCTCCCGTTTTTTTTAAATCTCCTCTTGCACATTTTCTTCTAGATTATACGTCACATTACCTAAAACCTTTTCTAGAACACAATCAATAGTATTTGATTGGTTTTTATGTATTCTCTGTTGAAAGTAAGTATGACGGTACAGCTTTTGAAAATGGTTCGTCGAAAAAAGATGTTAAGTCCTACTTTTATGATTTATACGATTACACAATAATCACAAAACACTGAACTAAATAGTTTAAACCATTTGTGTAGTCTTATTTCTTTGCTTGCTGATGCCGTTATTTAGTCACTCGGGGTTATCTAGACTTTATATTCGGTTTTCTATCACCATTTAGGATTATTTACAGCAAATGAAATTTTATAGAAGTTTTTGGTTTTAAAGAAAAATTCTTACACAAAATATGGTCGTAACCCCAGAAAAGAAAGTAGGTTGGGCATGCAGCTAGTAAAACCACTCCGTTAAATTCCACCTCATCGCTAATTTAGACGTGGAAGCACAGAAAAATTAAACTAGCTCTTCTCTGGAATCGGTGAGAATTATTGACACAGGTTGGTGAAAACTTTCAGAAAACCAGTAGACCAGCGTGTTTTCTTCAACAAAAACTAAAGTATTTGTAGGAACAAGTGGCAGATCCATCCACATTACAGAAGAAATGAGAAGTTATGATATAGAAGTGTGAAAGCTGAAGGAATGAGACAATTGAGAACGCAGAAATATTTGCAGACATCCGCACACCTAACCGTTTGGTGATTGGAGGCATCGTGTACAAATAGAAAGATATACACAAAGCAGCACAGGTTCCACTAGACAGATGCACCAAAAATCAGATAGACCTCAGCATCCAGAAGCTGACGGACAGGACTATAAATAACACCTTCACTTCAGTCACTAGGGGAAATTCAGAGACATTAGGCAACATCAGAGAGGAGACACACATGGAAGGTCACTAGAACTCTCTAAAAGCCTTGTGGAATGAACCCTGTATAGACATCTCAGGCTAAAAGAAGAGGCAGGACGATGAATGGTTTACAATGGATAGCTGGAAGCTAAAAGAGAAGAAAGGGATGGTGAAGCAAAAGATGAAGAACGGAAGAAGAAACTGAGTGTAATCTACAACTCACTGAACAAAAGAGTGATAGGAGAGCCAAAAGATGCTTTCACGGTGCACTAAAAACTGAGGCATAACAAACTGCTTTTAGGAAGTACCTCAGGACACTATGTTAAATAACCAGGTTGAAAAAAATGAGAAACGGTGAGTAGATTCCTCAAAGGACCCTTGAATCGACCACCACCCACAACTCGCACAGAAAAAAGACCTGCAGACACATAAATAACAGTGAACCCTAACCCTCCGAGTAAAGCAAAAGTCTTGAGAGCCATAAAATTACTGAAATCCGTGAAAGCAACAGGAATAGATGGAATCAACATCCCACCAGAAGCATTGAAAATGGACCTAGAGATCTCAATGGACATGGTCACACCACTCCTCTCGGAATACATCGAACGAATGACAATCATAGAATAATACATACTGACCTTAAATTGATTCTGACTCATTAGAAAATGGTATACTTTGTTTTAGACTACCCTCTACATAAACCGATATAAAGGAGTTGATTAATTCTGTTAGTAGAATTATAGTTCCATTAATTTCTAGATGTTGACATGTAACATGTTCGTAACTTTTGACTGTGGGGAGGGTACAGAAGTGAGTATTTGTAACTTACCCTTTCTAAAAAATAATCTCATCTGAGAATCACTATGGCGAAATCCCTTGGTTTATAACTGTTGACTACAGAAGGAGAAATAACTGACTCGATCACCGAGTCTTACATCCACAACTTGAAAGACAGTGTCAGAAGATATGTACAGATTTTGAGTGAGGTAATTTTGCGAAAAACCTTGTCTTCATTTTGATTTATCAAATATATCATAATAATAATCTTCTAAGTAGTTCATTCCAACAATTTCAAACTAAACAGTCGGAGCTATATAAGTTGACTTTTATAAATATTTTTCAACTATTGGTTTGTAGAGATTATGTTTTATTGGTTGGAAGATTTTATCATGAGCTGACATCGATTAGAGAACCATTGGAAAACTAGGGAGTACTAGACAGCTGTTTCGTCAGCCTAGTTTGGGACTATTCATCAGTACGCACACACCAGTAGAGTACAGCAGGTCAAAGTTGAGGACAGTCACCAATCGAAGAAGACATTGCAAAGTGGTCACGCTATGTCGTGAATTATAATTCATGGGCCAATGGGTCGGGTCCCAGTGACTTAATGGTCTACGAGCTAGCTCGCTTTGTTACCAGAAGTTCCTGGGTTCTAGCCTTGGCTGTGGTTGCTTACTGGTGAAGAGTCCCAAACTAGGCAGACGAAATAGCTGTCCAGTACTCCTTGGTCTTATAAATATAATTTTTAACTATATTCTATAAGTATAGATTTCTCAATTAATTCTCTATTTATCTGCTTTACATAATCTTTCTTATGTAGCCTACTTGATAGATCCATATTAATAGTGTCAGTATTTGCTTTTGTCGACAAACACTTTTGAATCTGTAAACAGATAATTTCCAAAGTTATCACATATGACATTTATAAACATTTTTTATTCCTTTACGTTCCCAGTGGAACATAGGGCTTCAAGCTTTAGCTTTAAAGTTTCAGTGGCAGTGGTGTTTTTTTTTAAGGGGTGGGGTTGGTAACCTCACGCCCAACCTCCCCTCTCTACTGGGATTTTCAACGGCTAAGAGAGGTATAAATGTGGGCCGGCTGGGACTCGAGCCCCGGACCGCGTGCATGGTCGGCTAGCACTCTACCACTGAACTACCGACGCACTTGCAAGCATCTGGTTAGATTGAAATGCATCTTGTTTACGCCTCTATTAAAAATTAGTTTGACAACATTCTAATCCTGTTGTTCAGTTCGATAAGTATACGAAACCTAAACAATTGCGCATGATTTACTTAAGTGTTAGTCTAAGATATTGAATATGATAATGCAAGCAGTTTTAAGTAATGCATATATAGTGCTGAAATGATGCTAAAACATAAGCGCATTCTATAGAGAAATATTGCAGATATAATATTGGTTGAAAATTATAACAGTATTGAGTAATGCGTTTAATGCTGAAAAATGACACAGAGTCAGGAAAATACTAGAAATCATGCCATTTCACTAACACTATTTCCTTAATACTGGAGGCTTGAGTGTTTAATGAATCATCACAAGACTATTTCTGATATCTTAGATTATGGGGTGAATATTTCAATAATTAGGTTGGGGATTGATGTTTTAAGTGAAAACTATAATCACAACCGATAGTGTCATAATAGTTGTACTAAAAGAATTTTGGAGGAACAACTATGTGACACTCCTTCAAGTGACAGCTACGCAAAAGTCTCACTGTCTAAAATGACATCACCAACTAACTGCTTCTGTGGGGTCAATTAGGCGTGTTTCTCGTCAGATTTCCGAATACCATCCTGCGTGGTTAAGTAAAGGACAAATAAAAACCATTCATAGCTCTATTCTAGCTCATCTTATGGATACAGAACACAAGATTGATGTTAACGAGGCTTTCAAAGTCATCTACTACATACCAACTAATCTTAACTGTACCTTGAGAGTTCGTCTGTTACATATTGCTGAGTCTGGCTGTTGGGATTTACATTAAGGAACCTAACTTAAATATGGAAAAAAAGCTGGTTCAGACACTGTCCTTACCTTGGCCATTAAGGTTTTAATGGTCCTCAGTTTGCTGAGGAAATTTCCTTAATTTTATTTGATATTCTATTTACTATTACATTTCTATGCTTATTATAATTTACCCATCTTTGGTGATCTGTAATTCCATTGCTCTTCGGTGCAATCGAAAATCGAAAGATATCCTTCTCATGTTAACTCCAACTGAATATACAAATTTACACTTATCTGCGCGAGCAGTTACATTGGAAGAACAGAGAGAAGGGGATACCTACGATTTTCTGAACATGTACCAAAAAGCCTATGTCTAAAGGGAACAAATGCTTTCAAAAGTGCCATAGCCAGGCATCTCCTTGACAAGGGAGGTGGACGTCACAAGATTCTTCAAAATTATCAGTAGACAAAAGAGTCCAGTTCTCCTCAAGTTTGCTAAAACAATCTCCATCAAGCGCCTGAAACCCGATTTATGCGTTCAGGAAGAAGCAGTTTTCAGTTTTTCTTCCCCCTGGTAACTGGATATTTTCACCATCTTTCATCTGATTACGTAATATCGAAGCTTTCTATTGTGTGTATGATCATTATTGTTCGGAATAGTGTTTAATATTATTATATATATTATTACTGTATGCATATATTGATTGATTTTTGTTTAAAAATGAACTCTGTGCAAGTATGTTAAAATTGTTTCTGTAGATATACTTAATAATGACTTTGGCCTGTAAGCAGCTGATGAGAAGCCAACGAAATAAATGATGGTACCATTTTAATTCTGCAAAAACCGTTTTTCTTACTTTATTCAAGTTCATTAAGGAGAATAAATGTATGAAACGTAAATACTGTTAGTGATGACTATACTAGAATATAGAAAAAATCCCCATTTAGACATTTAGAAAACAGAAAGATTGAGCGAAGAAATATTTACTTTTCAATTAGATCCTCATTTCTGGCTCTACTCTACTATATATAGCATTTTTATTACAATACACAACAGTTTAACAGTTTACTAGAATATCCTATGTATATATACATATACATAATTGTAGAGCCAGAAAAGTAAATTATTGGGAAATATATTCTTTGCTCAACTTCTTTGTTTCTTCTAAATGTCTGAATGAATATTTTCGCTATATTGAAACTGAAAACTAGTTGAGTTAATTAGCTAGATTGATATAGCCTTAGATCAGAAAGCTGAAGCTTACATAGCAATGAATTTATAGTCTGTATATTTTAATCACACTGAAGTAATAAATTACAGAAATTGTGATTTATAGATAACACAAATGGACTAATTCCATAATGGATAAGATTTTATTTTGATAAATCACACAGTGTTGTACAGTTATATTAACTGCTCATAATCATATGAGCAATAGTTTGTGCTTGAAACGTCATCAGTCATCATCATCATAACTGTACAACACTGTGTGATTTATCAAAATAAAATCTTATCTATTATGGAGTTATACTCTACCACATTGCCCAAGTTTTATACTTATATCAAATGGACTAATTCCTTAAAATATTGAACTTGTTGTATGCCAATGAACTGTATGAGAAGGACATCATTAATGTGATACTTGTTATGAATTGTATTTTTAGCTTATATTTAACTCTGTCCTACTAATTCAAAGGTGTATCCATTCAATGCTTTTTTTATTTCCACAAGTTTTGACAGTGACAATAACACCTCATAGCTGATATAGGATCAGGTTGAAAAAGCGCTAGTGGTGGTCAGACCAAAGCATCACCTCATTAGTCAATGAAATCCATGACAGTTAGTTTTAGCCAGCCGCATAGGGAGGTGTAGACGTTTTGGTCGGGGTCCTCGGGACGGTAAAACCCAATAGCTGGGGACAATTGGTGATATAGATCATAATCGTTCTCAATGACAGCTCAGATACATTCACTCTTTGTGGTTTGTCATATCCAATAAAACCTTATTCTTCTTCCATATTACTGTTCTTTTTCCCTCAGTTACACTCCTGTTTATTGTGTCTTTTCAACCTCCCTTTATTCTCTTCTTTTGCTTTGTGTGCTACATGGATTATGGCAACTTGAAGTGGTGCACATCTGTGCAAAGTTGTATGTTGAAATCATTCAATCAGTCATTCATCTCATAGAAACTTAAAATAACTTATCTGCTTAACTTTATTTATGGTATTTATTTAACTGGTACAAGTCTAGTGTTACGCTACTGATATAGAGTGAAACTAGGTAGTTGAAAGAGGTTGCTTCTTTCAGACTGTTGTCTGTTGTTGTTGATGTTGGCCAGGAATCTTCATCAACTCTGCCTTCTCTATGTTCACCTGAACAAATTCCTATCTTTGATGCTTCTTCTGCCAACTTGTTGCTTTTCACTTGCATATCTTCCAATTTGTGGGAAATCAGACATATATCATCGGCGAAGTCCAGATCCTCCAAGTTGGTTTTTTGTGTGAGTCCATTTTATGCCTGTTTCCTCATTGCCCGCTGTTTGTCGCATTATCCAGTCTACTGCAATCAAGAAAATCATTGGCGATAGTAGGTAGCCTTGTCTTACTCCCGTCTTCACTTCGAAGGATTCCGTGAGTTTCGCGTTGGGGATTCATTGGCATGCAGCATTGTCGTAAAACTGTTGGATGTGATGTATAATTGTCGGCTGTACCCCTTGGTAGTTGCGAATTAGTTTCTAAACTAACTCACGATCGACGCTGTCAAAGGCCTTTCCAAAGTCAGTGAAGTTGAGTGAGATAGAGAGCTGACTGCCATTCCAAGCTCTATTCAATGATGATCAGTAGTGTTGCGATTTGATCGATGCATGACTTGTTTCTCCTAAATCCAGCCTGTTCCGGTCGAAGTTTTTCATCCATGGCTTCTCTGATTCTCTCCAGGATGATGCAGCTTAGTATTTTGCTTGGGATGGACATGAGCATAATTCCGCGCCAGTTCTTGCATTGACTTAAGTCTCCTTTCTTTGGCAGTTTGAATAAGTAGGTAGCCTTTCTTACAATCCTCAGGTACCTTGCCCTCTTTCCACACCATCTTCGGTAGTGATGTCATCAAGTCCGCTGTTGTCTCTGGGTCCATTTTCAATGCTTCTGCTAGGATTCCATCTGGTCCTGTTGCTTCTCCAGATTTTAGCATCTTGATTGCCTTCAGGATTTCTGCTTTCGTCGGAGGGTTGATGTCCACTGGTAGTTCTGCTTACGCCGTTGGTATTATTGGGCACGTTGTAGGTGGCGGTCGATTTAGAAGTCTTTGGAAGTTTTCGGCCCAGTGGTTCCTTTCCTCCACCTCTTTGGTGATTGACTTTCCATTGCCATCCTTCACTGGCCTTATTTGTGTTGGTCTCTTCCCCAATAGGAACCTAGTTTTCTGGTAGAGTGTTATGAGGTCTCCTTTGACTGAAGCTTGTTCTGCTTCACTTGCCATAGCTTTGTAATATTTCCTTCTGTCTTTCCTGGCACTTTTCTTTACTCTTTTGTTCAGTGTATTTTTTGCTTGCATTCAACTCCTATTTTTGTTGCTCGTCGATGCACTTGATAATCTTTTGTTTCACCATCTTTCCCTCTTCTATTAGTCTTCAAGTGTCCGTAGTGAGCCACTGTTTGTCCTGTCTCCTCTTTTCTGTCTAGAACTTCTATTCAGATTTGGCTTCACACCGCTTTCAGATTGTTCGAATGCTTTTCAACGCTGGTCTCTTCGCTAGTGTTGATTTGTGTCTGAAAGCATATAAGTTAATGTTGACTCAAACTAAAAATTATAATGCTCATATTTCGGATTCGTTAATTTTATAATATTTTCTCTACTACCATTCAAACATTAAGGTATATTATTGTCACTCTTTATAACCATTGTAAATGCAGGTAGTGTAGAGCTGATGAGAACCTGTGAAAAAGAATGATATCGTTTTATACTGCAAATCTGGTCTTTTCCTCTTACCATTTTGTCCATTTTAATTGACCGTTCATTTTTCACATAAACTGGTTTGACAAGTAAATATTTGATTAGACTGTTAGAAATGTACAGGACAAATGGATTACATTTTTCAGATAAACTCCATTTCTACTAATGTTTTTCAAATTTCATATAAGCAGATATGAGATACGACACATAGAAGCAATGCAACATCGCTTTGAAAGAAAAGATGATTACATTGGTTGACGAACAGAACCAGGAGGAATTAACATAACAAGAGAATTGAAAGAAGTCTTCAATACTTAATATAATTTTGTGAAATAAAAGATACGAGTAGTTCTAGCACACTCAATATCGACTTCGTTGATCGTTATGATATGCCACCAATAATATGAGCATGAATCACATGCATATTCTTCTGTGCATAACACAAATACATATCTGAATTAAATTATATCGATAGTATAATCTGTAGATGTTTGACTGTAGTACATTTTGTGTTTTAAGGCAAAGGTATTAATGTTTTTAAGGCCATAGTTAAGCTTCTGTTATGAATGATTTTCTAAACAGTCATTATGATTAATGAACGTGATTTTATTAGAGTTTTGGTTGTGTACATCCTTTCATTCAACAAAAATCTATTAATTAGATATTGATAGTACTTGTGTAAGAGTATCATAGTCTATTTATGCTTCTCGCTGAAATACATTTCAAACATTTCATACATTCGGTTCCCTTGATAAATGTTGACAGAGAAAGGAAGACGAAATTCGCAGTATAAAATGATATCATTCTATTTCACAAGTTCTCATCAGCTGCTGCAGACTACCTGAAATCACAATGGTTATAAATAATGACAATAACATAATTTAATGTTTAAGTGGTAGTAGAGAAGAAATACTACAAAATTTACGCATCCAAAATGTAAGCAAGTCTGAGTTTTCATCATCAATTTACACGCTTTCAAATTAGAAAAGAGGTGGGTGGGGGGGGGTATAAGACAGAAAACAGAAAAAATTGACAAGCAGTGATAGCTTGTAGGTTCACATAGCAACTCAAAACAAAAGCGATTACAGTTACGTACACTTGTGGGAGAAAGTGCATTGGAAGGACGGAAAGAAGGGCTTCTACCCGGTTTCCTGAACATTTTCTAAGAAACTTGTGCCTGAAAGGAAGCAAATATTCTCAGAGTGCAATTACCAGACATATTGTTGATACTGGTCTTCTCGTAAAGATTCCTAAGTCCTTCAAAATATTAAATAGACAAAGGAGATCAAATTAGTCGAAGCGATCCCAATCAAGTGATTCAAACCAGACTTATGTATACAGAAAGAGACTGTGATTAATCTCTCACTGCCTTGGTAACTGAATTTTGATTTCTATTACATTAATGAGTCATCTAATTCAGTGATCTCAACTCACTGAGCAAATCTGAACCTTATAAACTGTAACCGCTTTTGTTTTGAGTTACTATGTGAACCTACAAGCTGCTTCTTAATTTCTTCTGTTTTCTATCTTACCCCCCCCCCACCTCTTTTCTAATTTGAAAGCGTATAAATTGATGATGAAAACTCAGACTTGCTTACATTTTGGATGCGTAAATTTTGTAGTATTTCTTCTCTACTACCACTTAAACATTAAATTATGTTATTGTCATTATTTATAACCATTGTGATTTCAGGTAGTCTGCAGCAGCTGATGAGAACTTGTGAAATAGAATGATATCATTTTATACTGCGAATTTCGTCTTCCTTTCTCTATCGACGTTTCAAACAGTAGTTCTGCAATAGTCACCAAACCTGTATTAAGAAAGATTGTGTTTTGTGAACATCTGTATTTATCTTCTGCTAGTTCATATCTCCATTATCAGCAGTCATTTGTCTTTATCAAGAATATACCAGCTATTTACAATATTATATCACATTGATATGATTATGAGGAATAAATTGTGCTTGAAACGTTATTCAATTATTGGTACTGTATCACTCTATGTTATGTCAAATAAAACTACCTAATATTGAATTTTATTCTACTACAGTAGACGATGTCGGCATGATTTTTAACCTGTTTCATAAAATAGCCACTTTTGGAAATTAACACCCTTTATGAGAAATGTTTACTAAACTAAAACTCTCCTAATTGAAATGAGGTTTAATTCAGAAACCGAATCTACACCACACCTGCTATCATAAGTCATGATGTTACTTTTGGTAGATGAAGCGATTTCAGAATTATAGAAAATCAAAACAAGGGATTCGGCGAAGAGACTCTTTTCAATAAATCAGTTATCAAGCTGTCAATCGTATATATATATATATATATAGTTTTTAGGAAGTTATATCCGGTGAGGGAATTGCTGCTGCTGCTGGATTCAACATAGAACTTGGCACCGAAGTGCAGCAGTTCCAGTTGCCACGTTCCAAAGAGCACACAAAGGTAGACAAGAAAATGAGTGGAGAGAATCAATAGAGTTTTGACAAGTATAAGAGTGAAACAGAATGAGTAATGGTAGAAAGGAATATGAAAGATTACAGAGACTGAATACATCTGCGTAAGCCATTGACAACGATTTTGAGCCATGTCACCTATTGTCTCCAGCCATTGATTCTTAGAGCCCCGAGGGCCCCGACCAACCCGGAAGTTTGCATCTCCCTACCTGACTCAGTTTAACTGTCAAGGTTTCATGGATTGATGCGATGTTTTTGTTTGGCCACCACTTACTCTCTTCCAACCTGCACCTATATCAGCTAGTAATGCCCGTCGGGGGAGGCGATGGCTAGGCATGCGCAGCACGTGACCTAGCTATCTCAATCTATGTAACTTGATAGCCTCTTCGATTGATTTTCCCTCTTTGCCCAACACTCTACGCCTAACGTCACCATTACTTACCTTATTATACCACCTAACGTGAGAAAGAGATCATAGACATCTATGATCATGTCTTCAACTCGTATTGGCCATGTTTTAGAGCCATAGAGAAGGACGGAGCGAACTGCTGAGCAGTACACACGTCCCTTGGTTGATAGCCGAATGTCACGCCCACGCCAAAGATGGTGTAAGTTAGCGAAAGCAGCCCGAGCCTTTTGGATCCGTGCTGAGATTTCGTCACCAATCGATCCGTTGGTGCTGATACAACTTCCCAAATAGGTGAAGTGGTCAACATGTTCTATCACTTCACTCCCTATCACTAAGCTAGGAGTTGACGTAGTCCAGTCCTGTAGCAGCATCTTACATTTTACAGGGGCGAATCGCATGCCAAACATACGAAGATTGCTGCTCAAGGTGTTCAGAAGACTCTGCATTTTGTCCGCATCCTCCCCTAACAGGACTATGTCATCTGCATATTCTAAGTCCATAAGACTATTCCCTGGTAACAAGTCGATTCCTAAGTCGTTAAGTTCAGTTAAGAATATTTCCATTAGCATATCTATGATGAAGTTAAACAGGAAAGGGGAAAGTGGACATCCTTGACGGACACCACTGGTTGTTATCAATTCAGATGACAATTCCCCATAAGCCCTTACATGGCTACGTGAGTTTGAATAGAGTGCCTTGATTAGTGCAATGTACTTTCTTGGCACTCCCTTCACAGTCAAACATTGCCATAGTACCTTTCGATCCACGGAGTCGAAGGCCGCCTTCAAGTCAAGAAATATGGCAATTGTTGGACGCCTAACAGTGTGTCTATGTTCTAGGATCTGTCGGAGAGTGAAGATATGATCTATGCACCCTCTACCTGGCCTAAAGCCCGCTTGATTTTCCCTCGTTTGTTCCTCCCGAGTTCGGCTTAGTCTGTTCATGATTACTGAGCCTAGGATTTTAGAGACTATGTTCGCTAAGCTGATCCCCCTATGATTATCACATGAGGACTTGTCTCCCTTCTTGAATATTGGTATGATAAGTGACTTACCCCAGTCTGATGGAGCCGTCTCTGATCCCCAGACGTTACCTAGTACCTCAGTAAAACTATATACTAGTGTGTCACCCCCATATTAAAACACCTCCGGAATAATTCCGTCGGGTCCTGCCGCTTTATCTCGTTCAGATTACAGATAGCTTTTGTGACCTCACTTACAGACGGCGGGCCAGTGTCTATACCCCATTCGGGTGTGTGCTGGATGGTGGGGAGGCTCAGTGTGGCTGTAGGCAAGTTAAATTGTTCCTCAAAGTGTTGTTTCCAGCATTCAAGAGGGAATTGTATCATAGGTGTGAATGCATAAAATAATAATAGTATAGAATGCAGTTAAACTGTTTGGGATTATAATCATAGCTAAATACCAAGTAGCAAAACAATTAATTTCACATAAAGAATAATTCATAGGATGTATAGAACTCGGAAGGGGTGTGCAATTATAGGATTAGTAGGGAAATCGAATAAAATGAAAACGTTACGGAATATTGTGTGAAATTTGAAAACATAGAATATTATTGTTGCGAAACAGAATTGATTTAGAATGACAAGTGAAATAATACCGGGGACATTTCAAAATGAGAATAGTAATAGTAACAATTGACGCAATAAAGGAAGAGTAGACAAACTGAATAGACAAAATGAAAAAATTGGTAGCGTCAAAATATGATTAGAATTTTCCTTACTTTAGCGTAGAGGGATTAAGACCATGAAAGTTGGAGGGGTTGAACGAACCTCTTCTGTACGCACAGATCTGGCTTTTCTGTTTCGATAGCCAAAGCTTCAGCAATACAGATGAGTCGGGTACGTAGGGATTTGGGTAAATTACTCTTTGCCTTGTAGATGACTTTGAAGGCGGAGGCTATACAGATGGGGTGATCATTATCGAACAGACGTTCAATGACGGCGCTTCTTATTGCTCCACTTCCACCTATTCGTAACCATCACTATTCTCCCTTTGAATTGTCCCCGGTATTATTTCACTTGTCATTCTAAATCAATTCTGTTTCGCAACAATAATATTCTATGTTTTCAAATTTCACACAATATTCCGTAACGTTTTCATTTTATTCGATTTCCCTACTAATCCTATAATTGCACACCCCTTCCGAGTTCTATACATCCTATGAATTATTCTATATTTGACATTAATTGTTTTGTTACTTGGCATTTAACTATGATTATAATCCCAAACAGTTTAACTGCATTTCATACTATTATTATTTTATGCATTCACACCTGTGATACAATTCCCTCACCGGATATAACTTCTTAAAACCTATGTATATATATATATATATGATTGACAGCTTGATAATAAATTTGTTGAAAAGAGTCTCTTAGCTGAATCCCTTGTTTTGATTTTCTATAGGTTACAATGGGAATTTTCCGTGAATTTCAGAATTAGTGAAAATCAAGTGTTATGATAAATGAGAGATAATATCATATAGCTCTCAACTCTTCATAGTTCACAGAAGTTTATCTAGATAGTGTAAAGTGTTGTTGTTATTATTATTAGGCATAGTACGAACCGATAATATCCTTCAAAGCTATCTGAATTCACCGGGCAAATTAATCTCTTTCATAGTATTTAATTTAAAGACATTATTCGATAAAAACTTCAAATTTCACATACTTCAAACTGTTGAAATCAAATTCTAACCAATAAATTATTCTGCCCGGTGAGATACAAACGAACGCTGGTGAAAATGCGAAGAGAATATGCTCACCAAACAAACTAGACAGTGAACTAATGTTTCTTGAAAAATGCTTGAAAGAAAATGCTTACCCACAAGGTTTCATTAACAAATATGGCAAGAATGAACTCAAGAAGCTTGATACTGCTACAGTTAGTAAGAAGCCTATTTTCATCAAACTCGACTACAAGGGCGACGACATTATGAGAATGATAAATAAAAGATTAAGCGCAGCCTTGTCTAAGACGTATCCTGCAGCGTTATTAGTCTCTCTATCCCGAACAACCTCTTCACTGGTGCAGTCAAAGATTGACAAGTACCCCTCACATGTTACCTCCAACTGTGTATACCAATTCACATGTATCTGCGGGAGCAGTTACATTGGAAGAACAGAGAGGAGGGCCTACGTCAGATTCTGCGAATATGTACCAAAGAGCCTCCGGTTAAAGGGACCGAATTATTTAAGCTCTTCAATCGCCAAACTCCTGATTGACATAGGACACCGAGTAGATGTGCTGGAATCATTCAAAATAATTAACAGACAAAGTACCTCAAGTCTTCTCAGGTTTGCTGAAGCTAAAGCAATAAAACGATTTAAGGCTGACTTATGTGTCCAAAAAGAATCCGTCGTTGGACTTCAATTACCCTGGTAACTGACTTCTTAGTAACTCTTTGTTTTCTTATTTTGTTAACTTATCTTTTCACTCCACCAGCCACCTTTATGTTTCGCTTGACTGTCTTAAGAGATAATTTTTCTTGATCTTCTGAGTTCTGCTCACTGTATTACATCATCAACTTCTCATCTGACCTCATGTGTACCGTAATTTAAAATTTTGATCTTCCCTTATCTAATTACTTAACTATTGCCAATTGTCTTTTCTTACCACCCTAACAACACAACTGTTAACTAATTTTTTTCAAGAAACTCCTCTCTACCAAGATATATATATATATACATGTCGTGATACTTTAGACGCCCTGTAAATCTCAATGCCTTATTTTACTATGACGCTCTGACACTATGCTTGCTAATGGACAAAGGTTTGTTAAAAAAAATTGTACACTATTTATTTTTAATAATAAAAATTCAGGTTGTACGCAGCTGATGAGAACCAACGAAATAAAATGGATCCAGATTATTCTGCGCCAGTGTTTCTTCTTTCTTTGTTCAAATAAATTATTCAACTGATATAATTATTCAGTTGATATAAATCACTTTGTGATCAATCCTGTGAGCAGTTTAAATCCCTGGAAATCAACAATTGACGATATAAGTAAACGTTTGCATTCTGTTTGTTCTCTAGACAAATTTTATACAGAACCAATTATTAATGAGCTATGCCTTTGACTAGAACTTGTTTTAAAAGGTTTTGTTTATTGATGATTAACACAGTGATAATTTTCTTCTTCAAAGTTGTACTTTACACGGATTAATTTAATCTCGGTGTAGATATGGATTTACAAACAGTACAGAGTGAGAAAGAAGTTACTGCAAAATATTCTTGTTTTTATTTTCAGTTGCTAAACAGTGATTAGTTATGTAGTAGTAAGCATCTACTGAAACAAAACTAACCATTTCATCAATGATAAATGAGATTAATTGTCAAAACTACTATTCACTCATTATTATTATTACTACTTAAAGTTTCATTTTAAATATCCCATACAATTACACTTCATAGTCAATCACTAACCATCATTGAATAGCAACACTTATTTTGCGAAATCTATTACATTTGAAGCAGCAACTCTTTAGCCAGATGAAAGATATGTTATTATTCAAGTATTGGTTTTGTAGGGATTTTGTTTCCTTGATTGGAGGATTTCATCATAAGCTGACATCAGTTAGAGAACCATTGGAAGACCTAGGAGTATTGGACAGCTGTTTCGTCAGTCTATTATGGGACTCTTCATCAATACGCACTATTATTATCTTTTTAAATGAGTTGAATGGTTTACACTAGGCACACCTATCCAGTTAGCATGGTTATTCTCAACCCATATTAAAGTTCTGTCCAAAATTGACAGTAAATAACGCGTTAGTGAACTTTACACTGTCATTCACGGAACTCTAATTTCTGACTTGTTAATAAATCAATAATTCATCACCTTGAAATGATTTTATCATTGACTACTAGGAAGGAAAATTGTTGAAAAAATCGATGAGCATTTGAAAACTATTTTGTTCCCTTTTGGGATACTTCAGACAGATGCATTGGCAAATTGTCATAGTGTCAAAGAGACCAAATCAGTAAATGTGCCATGGTGTTAGCTTTCGAAAAGGGGTATTAACTTCAATCTATTTAAGGTATAGAGCTACAGATATTAAGTATCATTGAAAACTAATCTGCTTCACATTGAACTTGGTGGAAGTTTACATTTCTATACATCATTGTCTGGTAAAAACTGCTAACTAATCATCAAACTTTCGACTTAAACTGAATCAAAAATTATATAAAACCTGGCACATTTCATTCAAACAGCTCATAGAATAAGAGCAGATGCTAGGCGATTATTTTTAAATTTAAGCCTTATGAACATTTTTAGATATTCAACTAGAAAAATTATTGTGTTTAAAAAATATACCCAAAATATGAAACTGAAAAGATTTCATTTACCAAATAATTCATAAATTCTTTCGACCTAAGAATTCAATGGAAATTTTAAAAACTTATGAAGAATTTGCCGCTAATTCTGTAATAATAAAATACTTCTAGGTCAGAACCTGTTTCAGGATCGATAAAATGTCGACGATCTGTTTCCTGGTCAGGTCGAAGGTGAATAATCCGGTTCTCTGAAAGGAAGAAGCACATATAAACTTGGCCGAGACTGAATGTCGGACCACGCCTTTATACAGCAGCTCATCTCTGAGGTGTGCATCAAGAATGGTCTAAACTTTGCTATACGTCACTTGTACTGCCTGCCAGCAACTTCTAGCTAACAGGATAATGCAGTGACGAGATTTAATTCTGTGTGAACTATAGAGTGACGTACCGAGACCTCAAGGTACGGCTCACAATTATGTTCAAGACGGCATTAGCCTCAATTCCCTTAAGAAAGAGACTCAGTACCACCTATTATTAATATGTGTCACTGAGGTTCTCAGTGCACTTATTCACCAACAACTACGCATTACTCGTATATCTTGTGTATAGGATTAAGGCTCCACAGCAGTATACAGGACGATAACCATCTCAAAACCTGCATGTTGTTATCCATAAATCTCACTAATCACAGAGTACTACACCTTGTTCAATACCACAGACTAAAAGACTTCCGATGACACCATGGTATATTCTCCATCTTTAAAATCCACGAAGTACACTGTTTCATCCCATGTTTTGGAGATGTCCACAGAAGAATTTCGACGTGGTAGTGTCAATGAAGAATCCATATAATAAAAGGTCAGCACCATCCAGAAGGGCTCCTTAAGATATTACAATATCTAGAGCCTTCTTTGAATGCGAAAATAGCATCAGGTACTTATTCATTGCAATGTACAACCTTGCACTCAAGTGCAGTAGTTCAAGGCCTAAACCAACAGTCAGACTTCTGAGATTGATGGCATGTTTTTAATCGACTACTCCCAATTCCTTCCCAAAGTAATACTGTCAGGTAACATTTCTCGACAAGGAATGCAATAGCTTGGCATACGTGACGCGTTCCGTGTGTCCAATCGACGCACCTTGACTTATGTTCCTTAACCGCCTACCACCACAACCAACCTCAATATAAATCGCCACATAATACGAATCATTCGTTTCGTAAAGGACGTGGAGGATAGGCTACCACTGTTGGTCTCACCAATCAATACCTATCAGTTCACCTGCTCCTATGTAATTATGTATGTCACCCTTAGTCAGAATGTTATCCAGACGTAACATCATATATTCGACCTCAGGGTTCCATTGGAGGAAAAAAGATCCCCACACTGCCCTCTACTGGAATACTTGATCGACTCTAGATACCGAGCGAATCCTTAGACGGACTTCAGTGATACCTGCATAACACGTGATCTTGCCAGAGCAGTACGAATCACACTTCTTCAAACCACAGGAGCAATGGAAATCCATTTACTGAATCCTGAACACTACAGACAGTTTATTCAGTCAGTGAACATTCAATGGGCCTAATTTGTTTTGATAATTGAGTTAAGCTTACGCTAAGCTTCATTTCTTTTATTATATTCCACTCTTCATTGAGTTCTATAATCCTTTACGGATGTGAAGAACACCAAGTAATTATAAGAACACTAATCACCGTGCACTCGACAGTAGGCGAGACGTTAAATACACAAATGAGTTAACTTAGATACGAATCTCTATTGGTTGAGATGTATATACACATTCATATCATCCTACTCAGGCTTAAATATAAACACAGAACCTATATATGAAATTAAGCAGGGCTACATTCTGCTAGTCTTTTATATGAAATAAACGGGTCAATAACTCAATAATTCCATTTCCTATTAAATGCAAGTTGGTCCGCCGCTGAATTACATTCCGTTTAGTAACAGCCCGGATCGGTGCACCCTCATAGTCCACACTTCCCAAAAACTTCGAATCTAAACACTTTATCTATACTACACAAATTGATCAGTGACTACGTCACTTTATTCTAATGAATTCGACAAAAAACAAACACGAGAAATTAGAGATAATGAATTATTCGATAACACAGCAATCAAAATAAGTGTAGTCTTGATAAGTCACTTTCGTAATTCTGCAAATATCATCCTTGTGAACATTCCACAGAAGACCGCATTCCAACCATAGTGAACGGCCATAAGGCAACCTGCGCCAACCGCAGGTTGGACTGGTTTGTCAGTAATCATCAAGATTGAAATCATCTTCGAAATCAACATCACCACCCGCCAAGTGGTTGAAGTCTACTTGGTAGCGCAAAATACCTGCAAAATTAAATAAAACAACCAACCATAAATGTCGATAAACTTCTCAGAAGTACTGAGATTACCACCTCACAATAAGACAGTGACCGAGTTATGAGATAACATCAACATTTTCAATCGCATTCAGTGGGAGTCAGTAAGTGAACATCTAGTTACCATTCTTAATTGCGAAGTGATCAATAACGAGAAATTTGCGAACCCACCTAGTATACTACTTGCTTGAGGACTTCAAACAAACCTTCTTCGAATCCTGTTATCACACAAGTCAAGGCACCGGGGAGTTTGTTTTCCATTACTTTCCTTTACAGCAGCTGAATTACTAAGTCAACAAATGTTTACAATAGTTATTCTCGTCTCACTAACCATTACCACTTTTATTCATCTTGGAATGCTGTAATTGTGATGACAGAGGAAAAGACACCTGCGTCGACTGGCTTTACAGCTTCGTTCTGTTTTTACCCAACACTAACTTTAACTGTGAATGTCTTTATTCTATAATTTACACAAGGGCCATAATAAGAGGTAAACACGTTAACAACTGTAAAATGACAGCTTATCGAACGACTACTTCACTAACCAGCGAAGTAGTACAGACAGTGCATTTAAGAACATAGGCATGCCAAGTTACTCGCATAGGCATTTATAACGTCCAATCTCACTAATCATCTTGAGAATAATAATCTTCCTAGTTAAGAATTTCCGTATACGTTTGGTGATGACAACGACTATACGCCGCAGTCCATATAAGTGCGTCCCTACATTGAAAAATGTTCAAACAAATGATCACTAGTACCAACAAGCATATGTGCAACACGCCGCTAAATATTGAAGCTATACATCTACTGAGTGTCTATCATCCAGTACATCAACACTACTTTTTACACAGCAAGATCGTACCTGAAAAATTCGAAAACTTTTATTTGTACGTGCATATACATATATGTATGTATGTCAATGTGCAAACAAGAAGTAGCAAACTTACCACCAATGCCCCCAAAACCACGGACAAACTGAGCTCCTTCCTGCGACTTATCCGTGACTATTTCTAACGTAGTCCCAAATGACCGATAATTGAGCGCCAGCCAGTCCAAGAGAAGTTGAGTGTCGAGGATTTCTAGGTCAGAACCTGTTTCAGGATCGATAAAATGTCGACGATCTGTTTCCTGGTCAGGTCGAAGGTGAATAACCCGGTTCTCTGAAAGGAAGAAGCACATATAAACTTGGCCGAGACTGAATGTCGGACCACGCCTTTATACAGCAGCTCATCTCTGAGGTGTGCATCAAGAATGGTCTAAACTTTGCTATACGTCACTTGTACTGCCTGCCAGCAACTTCTAGCTAACAGGATAATGCAGTGACGAGATTTAATTCTGTGTGAACTATAGAGTGACGTACCGAGACCTCAAGGTACGGCTCACAATTATGTTCAAGACGGCATTAGCCTCAATTCCCTTAAGAAAGAGACTCAGTACCACCTATTATTAATATGTGTCACTGAGGTTCTCAGTGCAGCCATACACTAGGAAATACATCAGACGTTGATTATATGGGAAGGGAAAGTGCATAGTGACTTACCTTCTGAATTGGGCATTTTGAGAACATAGCGATTGACACTTAGATTTTCCCAGACGATTAGAGTCTCAACGGCTCCCATCTCCAGAGATTTAAGTGTATCATCGACGCCGAAACAGTACTTGCCACTGTCCTGTAAAGTGTTTAAAGGGACGTAACATTACATACCTGTGAAATCTCATCAAAATATCTTTGAATTAGCTTTTTTTCTTGGATGAACTTGACGCCTGTTAATGCATCCGTTGCCAGTTCAATAGCCTGATTGAATCCTGTTTCACCGCCGTAAGAAATGTCAACTATCTTGATCAATTTCGCTTGCAGCCTCTGTAAGGTAAGTTATGATTACTTATCAGCGCACCTGGTCAAACATATCGGACTGCCCTAAATCGCTTTTGAAATCTGCTATGCCGGCCAAAATAAGTCCCTCAATATTTGGACGGTCGTTTGTAATGAAAAGCTGGGTGGCTGTCTCAGCAACCTTTCGGACATAGTTGTGCCGTTTTTCCATTCGCAGACGTGCAAAACGAAGCGCAGATTGACCTCCCCGTCCATGTTTCTTCGGCAACTCCACAGTGAACTTGTGCAGGACTTCCCGAGTGTTTCCCGACAAGGTTCCAAATAACGCACCGTTACCGTCAACGACAATAAAGCCGAACTTGCTGTCGTCCGCCAGGAGAGCTACCAGAGCCTATCCTCCGTTAATGTGAGGAATATATACAAACCTCTGTATGGAACTTATTATCACACAAGTACAGAGAAGTGTTAACCGGTCTGAAGGGCTCAAAGTCAATATTAACTTTCTTTTCCTTGCCATCCTCAGTAACTATTGTACCGCAATAAACAACAAGCCCATTTGTGGGAACTGCATACCACTCAAACGAGAGAAAGAAGTCACTTACCCTTTGTGTACAGTTTCAGTCTTTGTTGTACTGACGTTATGGCACTCAAAACAGACAGCCGATTTACTCTACTTTTGATATTGGAAGCTGTTCCGTACTCCTCAGCTAATAGTTTTGCAACTCTTGTCACCTGATCCTTCGGAGGGATGATGAGAGAAATCATACTCGTTCCATTACTACCCCGTAAAACCTGTTATTACAACTCACCCTCTGGCAGATTCCAAACTTTTGATCAGCTTTTTGATACGCCACATCTCAACATTTTTATCTGCTTGAGATATCTCCGTTCCACCGTTAGTTGACGCCATTACAATCTCAGTGAAGTAAAGCAACAAAGTACACCTCGTGGTCAAACCACAATTACGAAGTAAAACAAAGCTTGTTGCGAATATGTTCAAGTGTTCATGACAGTTAGGAAATTTCCAACCCGTATTCGCAACATCAAGCTATTGCAGAGTACTTTGAATTTCTACAGTAAAACTTCATTCAGGGGATTCACTGCACTGTGTGACTCAGATCATTTATCCAAGACTTCATGCAATAACTTGCTCTATTTATCTCATTACCTCAGATTTCAGATTTATTTCAGATTTATTGGTTGAGGATAGAAGGCTTGGAGCCTATGTTAATCCTTTTCTATTAAATTTCAGTGGTTGTCCAAACCCTTCTTAAACGAATCAATTGAGGTTGCAGACACCACTTCTTCTGGGAGTCGGTTCCAATAGTTTATGACTCGATATGAGAACCAGAACTCAACAGCAATATGATTTCTTCTTGGCTTTTGAACTCTCCTGCTATGTCCTCTAAGTTGTTCCGACCTGGTGGGAAGGAAAAGAGAGAATAGGTCAGGTTCATAGTCATTATTTAAAATTTTAAACATAGTGATTAAATCTCCTCTCTGTCTACGGTATGACAGGGAGAAGAGACTTAAACTATGTACTCTTTCCGAGAACCATACGTGTTGCCTTCCTTTGAACACTTTCTAGAATGTGTGAGTCCCCTTTCAGACAACGGCTGGCGGCCTGGATGCAGTTTTCCAGTCTTGACCTCACCAGAGATGTATACAAGGAGGTGAACATATCTCTGGTGATTCTAGTGAAGGCTCTGCGAATTGCCCACAATGACCTGAAACTACGTGCAGCCACCGCGTGACAGCGTGCTGTAGTTTCTAAGTCGTGGCTAACTATGACACCTAAGTCCAAGTGAGTCTGAACTGGTGGAAGTGTTATTCCCTGTAGTTCGTAGGAGCTCGTGCTTACTTGTCCAATGCGCATGGTTGCACATTTTGCCACATTTATCGGAGCATCTGTTCTATGGACCACTCTGACAGTTTGTTGAGGTCCCCTTGCAACGTGAACGTGTCACTGTTGCCCTTCAGCTCTCTCTGAATTTTTAAGTCATCTGCGTATAGGACCATCGGGGAGTCGGTGAGCAGAGATAACTTACTGATATACAAAATAAATAGGAGAGGTCTGAGTACCGTGCCTTGTGGCACTTCGCTGCGTACTGCTGTCCAAAAGGAGAGTTTCGAGTTGATCCTAACCCTCTGCCTCCTATCTATGAGGAATTCCCTCAGCCAGTTCAGTAAGCTGCCTTTGATACCAAGACTTTCCAACTTTATGAGTAGTCTTTTGTGAGGTACTTTATCAAAGGCTTTGCTGAAGTCTATGAAGACGACGTCAACGGGCCTTCTGTTGTCCCTGGATTTGACCCAGCTCTCTCTTGCAGTGAGAAGATTTGACAGGCATGAGAGGTTCCTTCGGAAGCCATGCTGTGCTCTTGATAATAAGCTTCTATTTTCTAGATATGCCATTATGCTTTTCTTGATGATTCTTTCCAGTGTCTTGATTAAAGTGCTGGTGAGACTGATAGACCTGTAATTTGAAGGGCTTTGTCCTGATCCTCCTTTGTGGATGGGGGTTACTATGGCGTCTTTCCAGTCACGCGGTAACACTCCATTTAGGAGAGAAAGCTTGAAGATTGTAGTCAAAGGGCAGGCTATGTGGGCTGATAGCTCCTTAAGAAGCCTTAGATGAAGATTATCAGGACCCATTGATTTCCCTGCATCTAGTTTCATTAGACATTTGGGCACGATGCCTTGGTCGATGTCAACGGAATCTATCCCATGTTCTTCTGATGCAGCCAGAGCTGATCCTATAGCCAGTGATGGCTCCTGAGTGAAGACTTGGGAGAAGTAGTTTGCCATTGCCTCTGCTTTTTCTTGATCTTCTTCGATTGTATCACTGTCAATAGTCAGGTTTGGGACACCATTGGGTGTTTTATTCCTGAACTTCATGTACAAGAAAATTTTCTTAGGTTGTGCCTTTGCATTTTCAGCCAGGTGTGCTTCGAACTTCATCCTTGATTGGCGGATTTCTGTAATAGCTTTGTTTCTAGCAGTGTTATATAATTGGCTGGTCTCAGGAGTCTCAAGTGTGGCAAACAAGTTTCAACATTTGTGTTTACGTCTGAGTAACTTACGAATCTCTCGGTTTATTAAAGGGAGGCAATGTTTCCGACCCTTTGGGACAGACCAAGGGATGAGAGGTTCAGTTACTTGGGCGTAAAGTTGTTTAAATTGGTTCCATGCGGCTTCTACTTGGGACTCTGGGTTGATGTACTAGTTTACTGAGTTGGCTGCTGAGACGATTGCATTTATATCAGCTTTCCAAACTTTTGGTCGAGATGGGGTTTTGGCACTTGCTGCCGTTGCTGTGAACTTGAAAGTGAGCACAGCATGGTCACTTCTTCCTAAAGGAGGAAGATGTTGCATGAGATCCACATCCTCGCCATGGGAGAACACTAGGTCCAGAGTTGAGGAGGATTGCTGTGAGTCATAGCCCGTGGTCTTAATGATATGTTGAACTAGGGCTAACGATATACTAGATTCCAGCAGTTTATGATCAAAGGAATTGACTGAAGATGGAGTTGTTAGGCTCGTCCAGTCAACTGTTGGGGCGTTGAAGTCTCCGACTACGAGACTTCGACATCAGATGTCAAGTACCTTGGACTGAGTATTTCCTCCGATCTTTCCTGGTCCTCTCACATCTTGCTAGTGACTAGAAAGATGTTTCGCTTAACGTTCTACCTAAGGAAGTTTAGGCAATCTGGTATAAAGCAGTCTTTACTTTCTCAGTTTGTCAATTCCTGTATTCTACCCATCCCTCTTTACTGCTCCCCATTAATCTTTCCTGGACTACTTAAGAAAGACTTTGCTTCGCTGCATAGGGCACTAAAAGCTATTAGTAGGGCAAGTGGGATTTCGTTAAACCAACTGGTTAACACAATTGTGGATAGACATATAATGTCATGTAAGAAACTAGCAAATTCTATATTGTCAGACCCCGAACACCCTCTCCATACGCAGCTCTCTCCTTGCATTTCATCTGGTAGAACTAGAAGCAACTAAAGGAGGCTATATGCCAGGACTACCAAGTATAAAAACTCCACAATACCCTATCTGGCACCTCTGTTATGTGATGAGAAAACTGTTAGGCATGACACGATCACCTTACTGCGGCACTCTAACAAATAGTTCCCATTAGCTTTTGTTCTCCTTTCTTTGTTACTATTATATTGTTGCTCATATATTCTATTACAGACTAATTTTATATATCATATCCTGTGGTGCATTGTTTAAATATGTGAATGCAATGCTGTTCTTTTTTCTTTTATTTCTCTTTTTCTTTATGTTGTTGTTGCTTTATATTTCTAAATCCTTATAAAATTTATGAGGTAATTAGATGCAATATTGTAATGAACGCTGAAAATTCCATACCTGTACCACAAATACTGTTTGGAATAAAGCCATTATTATTATTTCGAGGTCCAGGAGCCTAGCTTCTCTATTAGGAAGTCATCTGCACTGCAGTTAGGACTGCGGTACATAGCAATGAGGTCAATGT